>JAUCMX010000004.1:29637695-29707695 GCA_033459395.1 Hemibagrus guttatus | reverse complement strand
ATCTGCCCAAAACCTACACAATTAATGATGCCACTTCACCAGCAGAGTTGAACAAAAACACACCGTAATGACGTTCAGTGGGAAATTGCCTCCTGTTCTAATGTAAGAGACTGAGGTTAGGGAGTGTGTGTGTGTTGGGTGTGTGTGTGTGTTGGGTGTGTGTGTGTGTTTGTGTGTGTTGGGTGGGTGTGTGTGCGTTGGGTGTGTTGGGTGGGTGGTTTGTGTAGCAGAACATCAGAGGACGTATAGAAAAAAACAGGTGAGAGAAAACATGGCTGATTCAACGATCTGCTAAAAAACCTGGAAAGCGGCGTAGAGCAAAGAGAAGAAGACAGAGAAAGTAGATTTGTGTGTTGTGTAGATTTGTGGATTGTGTAGATTTGTGGATTGTGTAGATTTCTGGGTTGTGTAGATTTGTGGATTGTGTAGATTTGTGGATTGTGTAGATTTCTGTGTTGTGTAGATTTGTGGATTGTGTAGATTTGTGGATTGTGTAGATTTGTGGATTGTGTAGATTTGTGTGTTGTGTAGATTTGTGGATTGTGTAGATTTATGGGTTGTGTAGATTTCTGGGTTGTGTAGATTTGTGGATTGTGTAGATTTGTGGACTGTGTAGATTTGTGTGTTGTGTAGATTTGTGGATTGTGTAGATTTATGGGTTGTGTAGATTTCTGGATTGTGTAGATTTGTGGGTTGTGTAGATTTGTGAGTTGTGTAGATTTGTGGATTGTGTAGATTTCTGGGTTGTGTAGATTTGTGGATTGTGTAGATTTGTGGGTTGTGTAGATTTGTGGGTTGTGTAGACTTGTGGATTTTGTAGATTTGTGGATTGTGTAGATTTGTGAGTTGTGTAGATTTGTGGACTGTGTAGATTTGTGAGTTGTGTAGATTTGTGGATTGTGTAGATTTGTGTGTTGTGTAGATTTGTGTGTTGTGTAGATTTGTGGATTGTGTAGATTTGTGTTGTGTAGATTTGTGGGTTGTGTAGATTTGTGAGTTGTGTAGATTTGTGGGTTGTGTAGACTTGTGGATTGTGTAGATTTGTGGATTGTGTAGATTTCTGGGTTGTGTAGATTTGTGGATTGTGTAGATTTGTGGATTGTGTAGATTTCTGTGTTGTGTAGATTTGTGGATTGTGTAGATTTGTGGATTGTGTAGATTTGTGGATTGTGTAGATTTGTGTGTTGTGTAGATTTGTGGATTGTGTAGATTTATGGGTTGTGTAGATTTCTGGGTTGTGTAGATTTGTGGATTGTGTAGATTTGTGGACTGTGTAGATTTGTGTGTTGTGTAGATTTGTGGATTGTGTAGATTTATGGGTTGTGTAGATTTCTGGATTGTGTAGATTTGTGGGTTGTGTAGATTTGTGAGTTGTGTAGATTTGTGGATTGTGTAGATTTCTGGGTTGTGTAGATTTGTGGATTGTGTAGATTTGTGGGTTGTGTAGATTTGTGGGTTGTGTAGACTTGTGGATTTTGTAGATTTGTGGATTGTGTAGATTTGTGAGTTGTGTAGATTTGTGGACTGTGTAGATTTGTGAGTTGTGTAGATTTGTGGGTTGTGTAGATTTGTGTGTTGTGTAGATTTGTGTGTTGTGTAGATTTGTGGATTGTGTAGATTTGTGTTGTGTAGATTTGTGGGTTGTGTAGATTTGTGAGTTGTGTAGATTTGTGGGTTGTGTAGACTTGTGGATTTTGTAGATTTGTGGGTTGTGTAGATTTGTGGATTGTGTAGATTTGTGGGTTGTGTAGATTTGTGATTTGTGTAGATTTGTGGGTTGTGTAGATTTGTGTGTTGTGTAGATTTGTGAGTTGTGTAGATTTGTGGGTTGTGTAGACTTGTGGATTTTGTAGATTTGTGGGTTGTGTAGATTTGTGGATTGTGTAGATTTGTGAGTTGTGTAGATTTGTGGATTGTGTAGATTTGTGAGTTGTGTAGATTTTGTGTTGTGTAGATTTGTGGGTTGTGTAGATATGTGGATTGTGTAGATTTGTGGGTTGTGTAGATTTGTGGGTTGTGTAGATTTGTGTGTTGTGTAGATTTGTGAGTTGTGTAGATTTGTGGATTGTGTAGATTTGTGAGTTGTGTAGATTTTGTGTTGTGTAGATTTGTGGGTTGTGTAGATATGTGGATTGTGTAGATTTGTGGGTTGTGTAGATATGTGGATTGTGTAGATTTGTGGGTTGTGGAGATTTGTGTGTTGTGTAGATTTGTGTGTTGTGTAGATTTGTGAGTTGTGTAGATTTGTGTGTTGTGTAGATTTGTGGGTTGTGTAGATTTGTGGATTGTGTAGATTTGTGGATTGTGTGGATTTTGTGTTGTGTAGATTTGTGGGTTGTGTAGACTTGTGGATTGTGTAGATTTGTGTGTTGTGTAGATTTGCACCTAAAAGCTGCTGCTGTAATCATAAACACTGTTCTGCTGATCAACTCAGGATAAAGACTGTCTCACATAGTACACACTTAAACTACACACTACACACTAACACTACACACTTAAACTAAACAATACACAATTAAAGTACACACTACACACTTAAACTACACACTAAACACTTACACTACACACTTAAACTAAACAATACACAATTAAAGTACACACTACACACTTAAACTACACACTAAACACTTACACTACACACTTAAACTAAACAATACACAATTAAAGTACACACTACACACTTAAACTACACACTACACACTTAAACTACACACTACACACCTACACTACACACTTAAACTAAACAATACACAATTAAAGTACACAGTACACACTTAAACTACACACTACACACTAACACTACACACTTAAACTAAACAATACACAATTAAAGTACACACTACACACTTAAACTACACACTAAACACTTACACTACACACTTAAACTAAACAATACACAATTAAAGTACACACTACACACTTAAACTACACACTACACACTTAAACTACACACTACACACCTACACTACACACTTAAACTAAACAATACACAATTAAAGTACACAGTACACACTTAAACTACACACTACACACTAACACTACACACTTAAACTAAACAATACACAATTAAAGTACACACTACACACTTAAACTACACACTAAACACTTACACTACACATTTAAACTACACACTACACACTTAAACTAAACAATACACAATTAAAGTACACACTACACACTTAAACTACACACTACACACCTACACTACACACTTAAACTAAACAATACACAATTAAAGTACACACTACACACTTAAACTACACACTAAACACTTACACTACACATTAATCTACACACTACACAGTACACACTTAAACTAAACAATACACAATTAAAGTACACACTACACACTTAAACTACTCACTAAACACTTACACTACACATTTAAACTACACACTACACACTTACACTACACACTTAAACTAAACAATACACAATTAAAGTACACACTACACACTTAAACTAAACAATACACAATTAAAGTACACACTGCACACTTAAACTACACACTAAACACTTACACTACACATTTAATCTACACACTACACAGTACACACTTAAACTACACACTACACACCTACACTACACACTTAAACTAAACGATATACAATTAAAGTACACACTACACACTAAACACTTACACTACACATTTAATCTACACACTACACAGTACACACTTAAACTACACACTACACACCTACACTACACACTTAAACTAAACTATATACAATTAAAGTACACACTACACACTTAAACTACACACTAAACACTTACACTACACATTTAAACTACACACTACACACTTAAACTAAACAATACACAATTAAAGCACACACTACACACTTAAACTAAATAATATACAATTAAAGTACACACTACACACTTAAACTACACACTAAACACTTACACTACACATTTAATCTACACACTTACACAGATACACATTAAACTACACACTACACACTTAAACTAAAAATACACAATTAAAGTACACACTACACACTTAAACTACACACTAACACCTACACTACACATTAAACTAAACAATCACAATTAAAGTACACAGTACACACTTAAACTACACACTACACACTTACACTACACACTTAAACTAAACAATACACAATTAAAGTACACACTACACACTTAAACTACACAATAAACACTTACACTACACATTTACTATAAACTTAAACTAAATATCACAATTAAAGACACACTACACACTTAAACTACACACTAAACACTTACACTACAAATTTAATCTACACACTAACGTACACATTAAATTACACACTACACACTTAAACTAAACAATACACAATTAAATACACAGTACACACTTAAACTACACACTACACACTTAAACTACACACTAAACACTTACACTACAAATTTAATCTACACAGTACACACTTAAATTACACACTACACACTTAAACTAAACAATACACAATTAAAGTACACAGTACACACTTAAACTACACACTACACACTTACACTACACACTTAAACTAAACAATACACAATTAAAGTACACACTACACACTTAAACTACACACTACACACTTAAACTAAACAATACACAATTAAAGTACACATACACACTTAAACTACACACTACACACCTACACTACACACTTACACTAAACAATACACAATTAAAGTACACACTACACACTTAAACTACACACTACACACTTAAACTACACACTAAACACTTACACTACACATTTAAACTACACACTACACACTTAAACTAAACAATACACAATTAAAGTACACACTACACACTTAAACTACACACTACACACCTACACTACACACTTAAACTAAACAATACACAATTAAAGTACACACTACACACTTAAACTACACACTAAACACTTACACTACACATTTAATCTACACACTACACAGTACACACTTAAACTAAACAATACACAATTAAAGTACACACTACACACTTAAACTACTCACTAAACACTTACACTACACATTTAAACTACACACTACACACTTACACTACACACTTAAACTAAACAATACACAATTAAAGTACACACTACACACTTAAACTAAACAATACACAATTAAAGTACACACTGCACACTTAAACTACACACTAAACACTTACACTACACATTTAATCTACACACTACACAGTACACACTTAAACTACACACTACACACCTACACTACACACTTAAACTAAACGATATACAATTAAAGTACACACTACACACTAAACACTTACACTACACATTTAATCTACACACTACACAGTACACACTTAAACTACACACTACACACCTACACTACACACTTAAACTAAACTATATACAATTAAAGTACACACTACACACTTAAACTACACACTAAACACTTACACTACACATTTAAACTACACACTACACACTTAAACTAAACAATACACAATTAAAGCACACACTACACACTTAAACTAAATAATACACAATTAAAGTACACACTACACACTTAAACTACACACTAAACACTTACACTACACATTTAATCTACACACTACACAGTACACACTTAAACTACACACTACACACTTAAACTAAACAATACACAATTAAAGTACACAGTACACACTTAAACTACACACTACACACCTACACTACACACTTAAACTAAACAATACACAATTAAAGTACACAGTACACACTTAAACTACACACTACACACTTACACTACACACTTAAACTAAACAATACACAATTAAAGTACACACTACACACTTAAACTACACAATAAACACTTACACTACACATTTAAACTACACACTACACACTTAAACTAAATAATACACAATTAAAGCACACACTACACACTTAAACTACACACTAAACACTTACACTACAAATTTAATCTACACACTACACAGTACACACTTAAATTACACACTACACACTTAAACTAAACAATACACAATTAAAGTACACAGTACACACTTAAACTACACACTACACACTTAAACTACACACTAAACACTTACACTACAAATTTAATCTACACAGTACACACTTAAATTACACACTACACACTTAAACTAAACAATACACAATTAAAGTACACAGTACACACTTAAACTACACACTACACACCTACACTACACACTTAAACTAAACAATACACAATTAAAGTACACACTACACACTTAAACTACACACTACACACTTAAACTAAACAATACACAATTAAAGTACACACTACACACTTAAACTACACACTACACACCTACACTACACACTTACACTAAACAATACACAATTAAAGTACACACTACACACTTAAACTACACACTAAACACTTACACTACAAATTTAAACTACACACTACACACTTACACTACACATTTAAACTACACACTACACACTTAAACTAAACAATACACAATTAAAGTACACGCTACACACTTAAACTACACATTTAAACTACACACTACAGTACACACTACACACTTCCAATACACAAAAATTTGGGATGTGTAACCCGACTCTGGATACGCACAACTTTCCTCACGTAAATAATGTATTCGCACAAAAAGGTCTTCAGGTATTGGGTATGAAGTTATTCCAG
The DNA here is from genome assembly GCA_033459395.1 of Hemibagrus guttatus. NCBI lineage: Eukaryota > Metazoa > Chordata > Actinopteri > Siluriformes > Bagridae > Hemibagrus > Hemibagrus guttatus. The sequence goes on along the minus strand of JAUCMX010000004.1, from coordinate 29,701,089 downwards.
GAGAAGACTCTTCATCAGAGTCCAGAGTTCTTCCTCATGTCCCCTCAGTGAGTTTTTTCTCCTGATGTTCTCCTCTGAAGCATCCAGTAAAGATCTGAATCTTCTTCCAGGTTCCTGTAGCGCTGCTCTGTATATTTTGCTAACTTTATCTGTAGAGTTTTTGTATTGTTTAAAACTCAGGTATGTGGAATGTGGCTGTGATGAAAATGTCTCTAAACTATGACGTCACAGTTGATGTTTTTGTTCACCTGAGCTTCTCAGGTCACTCCAAACCAAATCTCTAGGCATTAGCACTAGCATTAGCTGGCTGACACGATCCCAGAGAGCCTCCGTAGAGCCGTTTCCATGATGCTGGAAGGAAGAGAACTGGCAGAGGAACAGCGATGGCTTTCAGGCAGAACGAGGGTTTGACAGCAAGCGGCTGTGTTATTAGCCTACGCTAACAGTTTTATCACTATGAAATAAATGGCACAATTCTGCATAGCGTTAGCGCCGCACTGATCTGACGTCCGCTAGCTGAAAGAAAAAAACTCTGGATGCACTTTACTGCTATGATGACCACAGAGATATGATTGCGAATCATGTTATCATGGTAACCACATCAAATAACGATGAGTCCGTGAGTTTTTAACATTTTTTACATTCTCTTCAAATAAAATTTCTGGTGATTGGACCCACGCTAGGTTAATTTATCATCTTAGCTTAAAGAGAATTTTTGTTGTTGTTGCTCTGATATTCCGCCGGCCTCCGTTCTGGTCTGCGTGCCCACGCTCAGCTCTGTGATTCAGCAATTAGAAGAGAAACTCCGGCAGCAAAACCACAACAAATGATCACTTAGTTCCCACTGAAATTTACATCTGTTCCCGGTTACTAGCCTCAAACCCTGAAAGGATCGAGAGCACTCAATAAAACAGAGGGAAAAAAAGGAACATGGGAAAATATGGCGTCTTCCAGGCCGTAAAGATGCTCTGCGGTCCTGAGCGTTTAGCGAAGATGGGTTAACTTGACATTTTATAGTTTTCTGTGGTATGAATCATTACATCGCGTTATGAATGTTCGTGACCCAGAATAGACGAGACGGAGGCTTGCCAGGGCTCCATTGATTTGTTCGGTGGCATTCGGTTTGAGTTGGACGTGAACCGGGAGGCGTTTCAGGGGAAATCCCTCTGAAGCTACTGATAACCTCATCTTCCACCACGCCCCTTTCTGAATCCTCAAATCTGATTGGTCAGTCGGTGTTTATTCATATTCTGATAGAAGAATTAATACGCTCCTCGCTATAGCAACAGCTCCTTCACATGCTAGGAATTCAAAATCATAAAACCGTTCATAAAAAATTATTTTTCTGTTTTGTCGTCTTTGATCAACAAAGCTTATTTAAGCATATTTATTTATTGTACGAAAGAAAGAAATCTCAATTTGTTCTTGACATTAAAAACCGAGTGTTTAATCTCAGGTTAAAAAAAAATAATAATTAAATAAATAAATAAATAAATCTTGCTAAAAAAGAAAAGTTCCCACTGATCACTATGCAAACAAAAGGATGAAAGATGTAGTACAGAATTAATCACAATATAATGCTGGATTGCAGTGTGCGAGTCTGTGTGTGTGTGTGTGTGTGTGTGTGTGTGTGTGTGTGAGAGAGAGAGAGAGAGAGAGAGAGAGAGAGAGCGAGAGAGATTTCTTTTGTGTGCACTGTGTGTAAAGGCTTGTTCTGGCAGCAGCGACTCGACTTCACACGGAGCGTGGAGGCTATTATCCTGGAAACTGGCAGAGCTCTAAAGTGTGTGTGTGTGTGTGTGTGTGTGTTACCTTTCCAGTCCTGTGCTATCACAGATAATCTTAAAGAGACAAACACATGGTCTGGTGAGACTCAATGTTAATGATGGCGTCTTTTCCCGGTCCTGGGCCAAGATCATGAAACCTGAAAGTTGTAATCTGTAACTTGTAATCTTTCACACACACACACACACACACACACACACAGAGTTTCATCTCTGCATTGCGTCTACTCATTCAGTTCTCCGCTGTTTCGGTAAGTGGTTCCACAGCAGTAAATTAGCCTCGTATTAATTTACAGTTAGCTTCTACATCACGCAAGGCTTTACAATAGGCCTTATTGTTATTGCTGCTCTCCGTTTCCCATAATCCATCAGTGCACTTTTTTTTTTTTTTTTTTTTTTTAAAAGCAAGGTATTATGGGAGTCTGGCTTTGCAAGTAGAAGAAGAGCATCTTTTGTGCAGTCTGTGACTTTTAACCCGTTAAGCTAACAGCTCAGTATGCTACGATTGCTGGGTCATTTGCTGACATTTGTCTCTAAACGTTCCTCCAACGTTGTTGCAACACTTTCGGAACATTACTGAAAACATTACTGAGCAAGCTAGCAGAACCGACGCTTTTATAAATGTTTTTCTCTCCTAATTAAAGTTTACGACTCAATTAACTTTCCAGAAATGTTCTCTTTTAGCCATTAGAACACATCATGTAACATGTAAAATATTCTCAGGTCCTTGTTTTTCTCTATAAACAAACAATCAGCCAATCAGGATGAGGAGGTATCGCCGCTCACCTGTCAATCATGATGCCTATTCATAGAGCTAGAAATATTTTATAGAGTGTAGAAGTCGTTAAGAACTTGAAATCATTTAGAATATGAACATTTTTGGGGAAAAAATGCCTTCAGCCTGTCTTTCGGCCGTCCAATCAAATGCTCTCCTGAGCGTATATGCCCCGCCCCCGGGAGATGTAAACATGGCTGTGTTACATGAGCCATGATTCTAACAATCGCTTGATGGAGAATAAATGGGTGGAGTTTCTTAATTTGGAAGAGGGCGGAGTTTGTCACTGCATCTCGTCATCAAGGATATTGTCATGGTTACCGCGTCCGTGAACCTGAACCTGCTGTCAGGTTGGTTTGTGGCCGTGGTTTATCCTGGTGTATCCTGAATGGTGTTTCCTGTTGTGCAAATTCCTCCATGGCTCTGACTTCCTGTTTAGCAATTAGACACAGTGACGAATTAATTTTGTGGGCGTGGCTTTAAAGGAAACCGACCCCGAGTTGCTGCATTAGAAGTTTTTTCAAATGTGTATTACTGTCTGCGTCTGTAAATATCAGGGACGTGACGTGACGTGTGTGTTACGATGATGACGAACAGAAAGGAGTCTGTAGGCAGAAGAAAGAAAAGAAAAGCTCAAAGAGAAAAAGGGCAACAGTCAAAGGAGACTTCAAAGCTCTATCAGTTCCTCTTTCCACGGATCGTTCCTCTCGTTCTCGCTCACAAGGTCAGAGGCAACTGGGTACAGAGATCTCCATCTGCACTTGTGTGTGTGTGTGTGTGTGTGTGTTATGATACAGCTGACTGCTCCATCCCTCGAGCATTCGAACTGTAATTCCTCGTCCTTTCAGCCGAGACCCGGAATGTTCTTGAGGAAAATAAAGACAGATCCTGTTAGACGCTGGCTTTTTTTTTGCTTGCTACACACACACACACACACACACACCTCATTTACAAGTGGATTGTTTTGACCTTGATTGTAAACGTCGGTTGTAGAGCTTGAGGCTCATTACATCACATGATCGTATGTAGGATATAAGATGTACAGCGTCGCTTCTTGCTTAAAATTCAGTCAGTATTTTATTTAGTTATTTTTCATTGAGATGAAGGCTCCTGCTTTGTTTTAATGATGAAAAATCAAAGTTTCCCACAAGATATTATAAATAAATAAAAACATAAATCAATTCCTACTGTTACGTCACGTTCAGTCACATCACTTAGCAGCCTATAAGCATGGCCGCCATGTACTACACACACACACACACACACACACACACACACTACCTCAATCACTCAGCTACTGTTAGAACTCCCGAGTATACCTGCATTTGCATTAATACATAAAGATATGTATGCTGCTCAGTGTGTAAGCCATATTCAGACGGGATTAGTTTTTTTCTCGAAATAAATTCTAAATAAATAATTTTTTTTCCATAAATTCTCCTGTCCGGAAGTGACACGCTGGTACAGCTCGTCTTAAGTCGCCTTCAAATCCTTGTCATAATTACGACGTAAGCGCGTTTTAACCGCATTTTAAATCTCAGGATCTCGTATTGTGCTACGACTTGGGGGCGTGTCCATAGCAAACATTTTAAATATTAAAGAAATTCCTTCATTGCATTTTTCTCACTGAAATCTCATCATAGTCACTACATCTGAGGAGAATTCCAAGGAAAAAAGCAGCCCATATGTACATATGTTCTCTGGTCATGTGACCTCCTAACACTAATTGAGTGCGCCTTGCTTGGCCACACCCCCTACATTCGAATATTCGAATTGATACGTCGATATTAAACCTCACTCACGGTGTGTAAAAGTAACCGAGTAAGCCGATCCAGTAATAATTAGGTTACAGAGAAACTAATCCCGTCCGAACAGGGCCGTTTTAACAGACGTCAGATTTAATTGAATGGATGTGTGTGCAGATAAAATATTCCCAACACCGCACTGGGAAGCAAAAAAAAATGTTATTACTTAAATGCACTTGCCAAGACAAAGACTTTGGTGTTATGATAATTAAAAGCGAAACACACCATATGGCGAGGGAGAGACTCACATGTAAACAATCAGCGTAAAAGCTTTGAAGCACACAAAAATACACTGGGTTGTCCCTGAGACGCAATTAGTTAACCCTGTCTGTTTGTACAGTGTGTGTGTGTGTGTGTGTGTGTGTGTGAGAAAGAGAGAGAGATGTAGATGTCTCAGGATCAAGTAAAACTCTCAGACACAAAAAACTCGAGTGTTTTATTTTATACGCTGTTTAGTCACATCCTTAAAACTTAGTGCACACTTCATTTAGCAGCATTCGCTTAGCTAGATTAACACAACGCCGTGCTAATGCTAGTGCTAATGAGTTGGTTCAGCTAATGCAGCTCTCCAGGAGCAGGTATCAGACTCGTAGCTGGCTGAGTTTGCAAATTTTGCTCAAAATAATGAATGACATTGAAAATTATTAATGACAGTATCTCTGCGTCATCACCTAAACCTTACGCTAGTGTTTATTATCTTTCATTTTTCCAAAATAGCTTTTTCTCTTCGCGTAGCAGTTTGAGGTCGTGTGAATGAGGTTACGGATTTTGTAGCGTCATGCTATTATTTAAACTTGTGCTCAAAATGGCATCCTGCTCCCTATTCCCTACTCCATACTCCCTATTTCCTATTCCCTACTCCCTATTCCCTACTCCCTGCTCGGTATTCCCTCCTCCCTATTCCCTATTTCATACTGTCTATTCCCTATTCTGTTATAGATAATTAATCAACACTTTCTGACCAATCTGGATCCAGAATTCCTTAAACATCCTTGTTCTATTAGATAACTAGTGCACTACATAGTGAATAGTGCACACTTTAAATCCACATCCGAGGAAAATGTATTATTTTTATGATTATTTCACTCCTTAGGACGTGTCTAAATCCGGACGTTTTGACCGGAGACGTATCATGAGGCATGCTTCTTCTTCTGTCTCGAGAGACGTTAAGAGCCCTGGGGCTCGAACGCGCTCCGGCCCTCCAGAAATAACCCCCACGTGGGTCAGATCCATGCTGGAGATCTATTCCCCACCGGCAGGAAACAGTTATGGTTACAGTTATTTTTGCTGTCTGTCTGGACCGAGTTTTTGCGGCGCGCTCCAGCGAGAAGATCAATATTTTGTCATAAAAATCCCGGCCTGCGTCACCCAACTGTGCCCTCGGTGCCCTGGGGGATGGTGTGTGTGTGTGTGTGTGTGTGTGTGTGTGTGTGTGTGTGTGTGTGTGTGTGTGTGTGTGTGTGTGTGTGTGTGTGTGGGATTGTGGATCTGTGTCTGATGCCATATTTGTTCCTGATGACAGTGTTCCTTAATCCTCGGACAGTTACACGGCGTGGCTAAGATAGATATCCGGAATTTTCCGTAAATCTTCACACCATTTAAACCTTTCTACATTTTAATTCTCTTTAAAGCTTAATTAATCTTTAATACATTATATTTACATATTTACATACACCTTATTTTCATTTTTGTAGAGAGAGCCGACACCGCTCATCACTCTGAGAACTGCATCCCTGCTCTGAAGCACGGTGGTGGTAGCGTCCTCTAGATAGGACAGTAGATGATTGTCATATACACTATATTGCCAAAAGTTTTGGGACACCCCTCCAAATCATTGAGTTCAGGTGTTGTTTTTCAGGGGTTGGGCTCGGCCCCTTAGTTCCAGTGAAAGGAACTCTTAATGCTTCAGCATACCAAGACATTTTGGACAATTTCATGCTCCCAACTTTGTGGGAACAGTTTGGGGATGACCCCTTCCTGTTCCAACATGACTGCACAACAGTGACCAAAGCAAGGCCCATAAAGACATGGATGAGCGAGTTTGGTGTGGAGGAACTTGACCGGCCTGCACAGAGTCCTGACCTCAACCCCATAGAACACCTTTGGGAAACTTTTGGCAATACAATATATATATATATATATATTATATATAGACATTTTAAGAGCACACCGGTCGACTTTTATTAGAATATTAAGACTCATTTGTTTAAATAACAACTGAGAAAGTTCGATATGATATGATGTGATATGAGTCTATACGATACGATATAAGAACTAAATTAGACTTAACTCTTGACTTCTCTGAAGTAGGTCAAAGCTCATTAAATGACTCATGCATCATATTTTCATATATACATTTTTGGCTCATGTTCATACATAAACCTAACACTACTCATCATCCTGAGAACATCATCCCTGCTCTGTAGCACGGTGCTGGTAGCATCCTCCAGATAGGACGGTAGGATGATAGTTTCCTTTTTTACTCGTGACATAGATGAGACATGACTTAGATAGATAGTCACTTTGTGGGTCATTTTTAAAAAAAAAAAAGATCCTGAGATCATGTGACACTTTTATTAGCTTTCGTTAAATAATAACCAAGCAACTTAACTGAGAACATCAGCCATCATCTCGTCAAAACAGATCATAATGATCAGTAAGTATTTTGGTAAATATTAATAATATTCAATGTTAAATCATGAGAGGCAAAGCTTAACATTTGGCTGATTTGTGGCTGGTTAGTAAAACACACAGCGCTGGTGATTAGATACATGTTAAAAAAAATAAGCATTATGATACAACAAATCCTCGTTATGATTCATGCATAATTATTTACCCCAAATGTCAAAAGAACACAAGCTTCAGTTTGTTTGCTGACATTTAACCTCATGCTGAGATGGTCAGGATTTCCTGTTTGGGTTGAAAGAGCGAGTATCTATCTGTCTACGCTCTGAGCTCAGGGATTTCAGCATGGTGTCTGATGAAGGAAGAGAAAAATCAAGAAGGTTTAATAATAAAATCTGAAGTTCTCATGTCTTTTTGTTGCCTTCTGCTGCATAGAAGACAAAAAAAAAGGTTTTGTTTTTCTACTACCGCGTTTTCTTTTGATCTCAGAGTTCTAGCACGGAACCTTCATCAGCGTAATGGTCTGAAGGTCTAATCATCAGCTCTGATCGGATCTCTCCATCGCTTCATTCTTCATTACACTGAATCAGTGATTCATAGAGTTAATGAAAAGCCCCCAGAAACCTCTTCTTTTTTTTTTTCCACAAGACACTCAGATGATGTCACGTTCTTGTTACCTTTCACTTTTACACAGAAACATAGGTGTGTGAGTGTGTGTGTGTGTGTGTGAGCCTGAAAGTCTTTGAAGAAAGCTTTTCCTTAGAACAGTTGTCCAGTCAGACAGGATACAAAACCTCAGCGTCACGTCATAAAAGAGTTCTCAGAAACTCCTCCTCTTCCTCATCAGTCCTGATCTGATTCATTTTACGCAGCTATGATATATAGAATGGAAATATTTTCATTTTGGAAATATGTCACTTCTTATTTTTGTGCACTCTCATGGTAAGCGAACATCTATAAAACCATAGCCATAAGACTCAAATGGTTTGGACTTACTCAGCCAATAAAATACATGAATTTGAAATTAATTAGTCACATCTATTTGTTTCCATGGAAAAGAAGCGTACGTTTTTTTCCAGATCTCACACTTTATAAACTAGGTCATGAAGAACTTCATTAGTGTTCAGAACCAAACATGACACAGATAAAGGTTTGTGGACACATTCTATACAGCCGACAGGAACCATGTGAGGGTGTGACGGTCAGGGGTGCACATACTTTTGACCATCAGTGTATTTGACACGTTCTAGGACAGCCAGGTAAGGTAAAGGTAAGAATAACAAAAAAGAATGTAATGTGAAGCTGAAAAACGTTGACTAAATAACAGTTAATAGATCAACATAAAACAACCAGGTGGAAACTAACGTTGCAGAAATGTTTATAAAACGTTACATTTACAACATTTCCAGAATATCCTTAAAATTAAACATTCTTTCAGGTAAGAATGCAGAAGCATTCAGTATAAAACTCTCAGAAAATCATGAAAACATCACCAATTCTTGACAAAACAGAGGATTCAGTGTGCGTGTTGCTTTCGGATGCTCCCTGTTTGGGGTCGCCACAGCGGACCAACAACTTGGCACAGGTTTTATGCCGGATGTCCTTCCTGACGCAATCCTCCCATTTTTCCAGGCTTGGGGCCGGCACTGCATCCAGTGGCGGGGGTTTGGGCATTGAACCCAGGCCTTCCGCATGATAGGCGAGAAATCACTGAGCCACCAATGTCCTAATTATATTTAATTGCAAAACGTTCATAAATTTTACATATAGAATATTCATAAACGTTACGCTACGACTAACGTTGCAGAAATGTTTAGAAACGTTATATATGAAACGTTTGAGCCAGAAAAGTTCAACTGATGACATGAGAATCATTCTGTTAATAAACTTGTCATGTCAATGGACAGCAAACTCTCACAAAATACTCTCTCTCTCTCAAAAAAAAAGAAAGATTATAAATTATATATTAATTATATATTGTAAATGATATATTATCACAAATATTACATATGTAATTCTCAGGATATAAAAAAAATAATAAAAAAAATAAAGAAATTAAAGGTTACCTGTGCTATCATTCAGAAACATGACATATACAGAATAAAGAATCAGAAAACCCTAACATAAATACATAAATAAATAAATAAATTATAAAAATATACTACTACTACTACTAATAATAATAAATGTTTCACAAATAAATTCTGCACACATGTTCAAATATCAATGTTTCATATAAAACAAAGAATTCCATAAAAACTAGACGTCCCATGTTCCTTGAACCGACAGTGAACAAACATTTATAAACAATATGTATAAAACTCACAGTGTGAAAAAAAGGAAATATTCGCTGAATTAATGTTGTACATAGTAAAAGTTCATACAGGTTAGTAGAAATCTTACAGCAATTCTGCAAAGATGAGTGGGCCAAAATTCCTCCACAGCGCTGTAACAGACTCATTGCAAGTTATGGAAAACGCTTGATAGCAGTTGTTGCTGCTAAGGGTGGACCAACCAGTTATTAGGCTTAGGGGGCAAACACTTTTTCACACAGGGCCATGTAGTTTTGGATTTTGTTTTCCCTTAATAATAAAAACCTTCATTTAAAAACTGCATGATGTGTTTACTTGTGTTATCTTTGACTAATATTTAAATGTGTTTGATTATCTGAAACATTAAAGTGTGACAAACATGCAAAAAAATAAGAAATCAGGAAGGGGGCCAACACTTTTTCACACCACTGTAGATATATATATATATATATATATATATATATATATATATATATATATATATATATATATATATGTATACTTGTATCGCAAATGAAATTAAATATCAGTTGAAGAAACGTTGTATAAATGTTCAGTAACGTTGTATATATGAAATCATATATTAAATAAAATCAGTGGAATTAATGTTGCATGAATATTTCTAAACATTAATTCCAGGACATCCTGAAAACAAAATCAGAGATTGAACATTCTCACACACACACACACACACACACACACACACACCATATACGATGCTCTTAGAATACCCAATAATAAACAATGTGAATGCTTGATTATTGATCTAACGTTGCATAAACGTTAGGTATAATCCGTCTCCGAGCACCCGGCCTGACTCGACATGCTGAAGGATGGTTGCGGGCTAACGTTCAGAAAACATTCCCCAGTGGTTAGTTCGGAAGAGTGACATGTTTGTGCTGAATCACAGCTGAGGTAGTGAGCGCCGTGGTGAGTTTTCCTCGAGGCTGATGGTTTAATGCTTGTTGACAGTCGCACCGAGGGTAATGTGATTTCCCGGAACTCTCGGTTATGTTATGTGAGTTGTGTGCAAAGAAGAAACAGGCAGTTGTAAAGTGTGAAAAGCATTCTGTGTGTGTGTGTGTGTGTGTGTGTGTGTGTGTGTGTGTGTGTGTATGTGTGTGTGTGTGTGTGTGTGTGTGAAAAGCACAGTTGCTACTGACAGATGTCTGAAAGGATGTGGTTGAGGGTGTTGAGGGTGTAGACGGGTCTCTCTCTCTCTCTCTCTCTCTTTCTCTCACTCTCTCTTTTCTCTCTTTTCTCTCTCTCTCTCTCTCTCTCTCTCTCTCTCTCTCTCTCTCTCTCTCTCTCTCTCTTTCTCTCCACACCGAGCAGCTGTGTTGCCTCTGAGAAAAACTCTGCGTTCATTACAGCAGCGTTACAGCCACCATACGGATGCTGAAAAGTAAATAAAACAAGCATCAGCATGACATTCAAGGAGCAGATCAGCTGACAAAAATCCTTTACTGTTATCCTTTGAGCTGCAAAAGCTTCCTTCTTGCACACACACACACACACACACACACACACACACACACACACACACACACACATGTACAGGCACCAGCCCCACGTGAGCCAAAGATAGCAGGCGACCTGGTCAACCACATCCTCTGATATTCTGCGAATGTTTAATCTTGAGTTTCATTAGGCAAAGCTGAAGCGATTGCAATCGGGGGCTTATGGTATTATTTTGGAAAAAAACAAAATAAAATAAAAATAGCACAAGTTAGTGTTTTCTTTTCTTTCTTTTTTTCATTTCCTTCAGTTCCTTAAATAGCATTTACCACATAGCATTTTTTTATTATTCTTTCAAAACAAAAATAATATTTAAAAAGATGTTTTGTTTTTATTTTAAGGCATTTTAATCAGAGAATTAAAAAATTATTTTTTTTTTCTCTAGCTCGAGTCATTTGCCAAAGCACATAAAGAACGTTTATTATTTCAGACCACACTGAAACTCCTCCCATCTTATTATTTCAGACCAAACTGAAACTCCTCCCATCTTATTATTTCAGACCAAACTGAAACTCCTCCCATCTTATTATTTCAGACCAAACTGAAACTCCTCCCATCTTATTATTTCAGACCAAACTGAAACTCCTCCCATCTTATTATTTCAGACCAAACTGAAACTCCTCCCATCTTATTATTTCAGACCAAACTGAAACTCCTCCCATCTTATTATTTCAGACCAAACTGAAACTCCTCCCATTTTATTATTTCAGACCAAACTGAAACTCCTCCCATTTTTTTCTTCTATACCAAACGGAAACCCCTCTCATTTTATTATTTTAGGCCAAACTAAAACTCCTCCCATTTTATTATTTCAGACCAAACTGAAACTCCTCCCATTTTTTTCTTCTATACCAAACGGAAACCCCTCCTATTTTATTATTTTAGACCAAACTGAAACTCCTCCCATTACACTCTTCTATATCAAACTGAAACTCCTCCCAAACTCCTCCCATTACAGTCTTCTATACCAAACGGAAACTCCTCCCATTTTGTTCTTTAATAAACAAAATCCCTGTGCAATGACATCATACCTGAAACCCCTTCCAACAAATTTACATCATAACAAAAACAAAATCATGTCATAACTAAAACTCTTCCCAATACATCACATCACAGTGAAAACCACGCCCACTGTTTATGACATAAAAACCCATTCCATTATCACTTTTAGGCAAACTAGTAACAAGGAAGCCACGTTTTTTTAGAAAAGCAGCCATCTTGTGCGTAGGAACAAGAGGAAAATGGCGGCTGGTTAACACGGAGAAAAAGTGGAGAAAGTTTAAATGTATTAATTGTTTTAACTGATTCTTCGCAATGTGTGTGTTTGCTAAGCTTCTAAGCTAATAAAAAGCAGAAAGACGCTGGCATTTTCCTCTTCACTTTTTTTGTTTCAATTGTTTTAAGTTAGTCTTCTGCCAAATCGTTCATATAAGTGTTCCAATTTGCACTTTCAACACTTTCCATGTTTTGTATTTGATAACTGCTTTTCCTGGATCAACCCCGTACCTCACACACACGCACACACACACACAAACACACGCACGCATGCTAACAATAACTCAAAAAAGAAGTGCAAAGAAACACATCCCGAGCTGCCAGTGACAAATGAACAACCTCTAAACTGTATCCAAACTGTCTTTTCCATTCCGTTACACAATTTGTCACCGGGAATAATGTTCCACTCCTCAAAATGAATGAGTGTGCAGCTAAATTATTTGGATGTCTTTTAGCCCGTAGCTGTGCCTGCGCAGTGGAGGTTCTTGGGCTCTCACAGCTAGAGTGATGGTCCTAGCGGAAGGGAATGGGCTAAAAATCCCCATTCTTCTTCTTGCCTTCAATATTCAATGAGAGCGCTAATTGCACCGAGCGTCAAGCGGAGGAAAAAAGGGCCGACGAGTGCTCTTTAGGGGATAAGGGAAGAGGAGAGGGAGCGTGTTTTATTGAAGCGGGTTCGTATCCTCAGGAAGTTCCTCTCTTTGCACCGTGGTACCTGAGCTTTCTGTCTCATTTCCTATGCTGTGTGATGCGACTTTCTTCTTCTCCGTTCTTTTTCTTTTCTCTAAAATGAATCCGGATTTAATTTAGAAAGAAAATGTTCGATTAAAGGAATACTCCAGGGTTTCTCAGTCTTCGGTAAAGAATGTGTGATGTGATGACTGTAGATAAAAACCTAAACTTGTGTTCAGTTAAATAAATAAATAAATAAATAAATAAATAAATAAATAAATAAATAATATCATGCTGACTTTAAAGTCATTTATGACAAAAATTGCTCATGTTTCAAATTCACAAACGTAAAAGTGACACAATAAACAATAAAGTGTTAATAAAAATAAAAAAAAAAGACAAAAGTAGTTCCGGTTGCTTTACAATTTCCTGGTGGTTTTCTTTGTATTCAAACGCCATCAGCTCCGCGATATCGTTTGAATAAACTAGTTCCAACAGTGACTAAACATTTTGGCTAAAGAAATGTACAAATATATTTCACTAAATGTTTATCCACAACTTAATATCTGCCCTTTACATTATTTTATTAGAATCAAGATGGCCGTGGATATGTCTTCTTTTTGTTCTTGGTTTTATTTGTGTTTGCACTACAGAGGCAGCGGAGAGATATTCAGTTACAAAGTGCTCAATTATTCCTTTAAGGTTTTACTCTAGTAGCATTCAGAAGCAGGAAAACTGTTACGCATCTTTTAATCAGAGATTATTGTCTGGACCTGAAGGACACGTGCCCACGGACGTCCTAGCCACTAGGTGTCTCCTGAGCTAAACATGGGCATCGAGCTAAACTCGATGATTAGAATGATTGGTTCTTACTCTTTTGCACACGATTAAGTGGTGTAGCCGTGAGGATTTGTGTTCGTTCATCCATCCATCCATCCATCCATCCATCCATCCATCCTTCCATCCATCCTTCCATCCGTTCATCCATTCATTCATTTATCCATCCATCCATCTATTCATCCAACCATCTATTTGTTAATTCAGTCATCCGTTCATCCATCCATCTATCCATCCGTCCATCTATCCATTCATTCAGCTACAAGAGCATTAGGGAGATCAGACTCTGATGTTGGGATGTTGATCAGACTCCAGTTCCAGTTCATCCCAGAGGTGTTCAGTGGGGTTGAGTCAGAGTCAGAGCTCAGTGCAGGACACTCCAGTTCTTCCACTTTCTCCAACCTGAACCTCCACACCACGTCTTCACGGAGCTCAGAGGATTTGTGCACAGGGTCATTGTCATGAGTCTTAAAAAAGACCAGTGAAGGAAAATTTTAAAGCTACAGCATAAAGTGAAATTCTATACAACTGTGTGTTGGTAAGAGTCTGGGGAAGAAGCACATATTGGTGTGTGGGCGAGGTTGAGGGTGAGGTTGAGGTGGTTAGGAGGTGTTTGTTAAGCTAAAGCTTGTATATACACTGTGACCTGTTTGAGTTTAAGAGACCATCCCCAGTTCCTGAGTAGAAGTTCAGTCTTAGGTTCAGTCTGAGGTCAGAAAGTGCTAGTGCTACTTCCTAACGAGGTTCTTAGCCATGTTCTTGCTCAGAGGATTTACTAATCCAATCCGACTGATTTTTACCATCAGATTTTTAATTACTGTCATTTGTTCCTTTTCTCAGCTCTCCTTACTCCCGTCATCTGTATTGCACGCTCTGAGACTACCTCAGCTCTGTGTTCGAGTCGCAGAAATACAGAGATAAGCGATAAGTGTAGCAGCTGAAGCCGAGTCACGGTGACATTGAGAGCTGTAATGTTCCAGTTTGACCAGCGGAGGCAGCGCAGATGAAAATGCTCCTCCCGAGCCGCACCTGTCTGCTGTCCACCTCATCTGACCCTATGCTGCCTCCGTCGGCCTTTATTCCACACGTCCGCTGAAATAATGCTGATTTCCTTCAAGGCAATTAATCACAAGAAGTAGCAGCAGGAGAAAGAGGAGGAGGAAGAGGAGGAGGAAGAGGAGGTGTCAGACACATCACGTCCTTTCTCTTGCCTGCTGTAGAAATTCTGCTGCTGCAAAACACTTTCTCTTCTCTCCTGGCTGTCGCTTTCTCTCTCTCTCTCTCTCTCTCTCTCTCTCTCTCTCTCTCTCTCTCTCTCTCTCTGGAATCTGTGAGGTAACGAGGGGGAGGAGACTTCATCACAATTTTTTTTTTTCAATTTTATTTTGTTCATTGCAATTCATTCATTCATTTATCAATTTTTAATCATATATTTGTCTGTTTATTGATTCATTCATTTATTGATTTATTTATCTCTATCTATCTATCTATCTATCTATCTATCTATCTATCTATCTATCTATCTATCTATCTATCTATCTACTTTTCATAAATATTTATTTTGTCTTTAGATCTTCTTTCATGGGGATGGGGGGCACGGTGGCTTGGTGGTTAGCACGTTTGCCTCACGCCTCCAGGGTTGGGGGTTCGATTCCCGCCTCCGCCGTGTGTGTGTGTGTGTGTGTGTGTGTGTGTGTGTGTGTGTGTGTGTGTGTGTGTGGAGTTTGCATGTTCTCCCTGTGCCTCGGGGGTTTCCTCCGGGTACTCCGGTTTCCTCCCCCGGTCCAAAGACATGCATAGGTTGATTGGCATCTCTAAATTGTCCGTAGTGTGTGATTGCGTGAGAGTGAATGAGAGAGTGTGTGTGCCCTGCGATGGGTTGGCACTCCATCCAGGGTGTATCCTGCCTTGATGCCCAATGACGCCTGAGATAGGCACAGGCTCCCCGTGAGCCGAGTATAGATAGGATAAGCGGCAGACAATGAATGAATGAATGAATGAATGAATCTTCTTTCATGCTTCATCTTAAAGTATTTAGTTTTTTTTAATTATTTTTTTATTTTCTCCTGAAATATTTGTTTCGCTCTGTAATTCCTCGTTTCTCTCAGTCTCTTTCTTTCAGTCTCTTTCTCTCTCAATCTGTTTCTCTCAGTCTCTTTCTCTCACTCTGTTTCTCTCTCGGTCTGTTTCTCAGTCTGTTTCTCTCAGTCTGTTTCTCTCAGTCTGTTTCTTTCAGTCTGTTTCTTTCAGTCTGTTTCTCTCAGTCTCTTTCTCTCTCAGTCTGTTTCTCTCAGTCTCTTTCTCTCAGTTTGTTTCTCTCTCAGTCTGTTTCTCAGTCTTTCTCTCAGTCTGTTTCTTTCAGTCTGTTTCTCTCAGTCTGTTTCTCTCAGTCTGTTTCTTTCAGTCTGTTTCTTTCAGTCTGTTTCTCTCAGTCTGTTTCTTTCAGTCTGTTTCTCTCAGTCTCTTTCTCTCAGTCTGTTTCTCTCAGTCTGTTTCTCTCTGTCTTTTTCTCTCGGTCTCTTTGTCTCAGTCTGTTTCTTTCAGTCTGTTTCTCTCAGTCTTTTTCTCTCAGTCTGTTTCTTACGCTCCTTACACCCTGACTCCGTTGACCCCGTGACCTTCTGCTCTAGGTCTGTTCAGGAGCGAGGCTGTGGTGCAAATTCTCAGTGCTATAAATCTTTCTCTAAGCGATGAGTGAAGCAGCAAGATGCCTGTTGCTCCTCATGTCACTCGCTCACTGTATCGTGTTCTCAGAGAGGGAAAGGGTTCGGAGCGACGGGATTCGCCTGCGGCATGCGGTGCATCTGCCCAGCGCTTTAGGGCCTGGTGTCAGTAACAGTGCTTAAATTCACTATAAATAGGTGCAGTGGTGTCTTTTTATTTGTAGAGAGAGAAGCACTGCAGGGCTGCAGGACAACATCACAAAAAAAACACACTCGTCTCCGCCTTCACCTTCCAGCAGAGGGAAAATTTAATAAATGTAATGTTCCTTTAACTGGCTGTGGAGCTGAACCAGCGAACTCATGGCTTCTTTTCTTTTTTTTCTTTTGGACCAGTTGTTTTCAAAGTGGGGGTAAAGCATTGCTGTGGAGACTGTCTATCTATCTATCTATCTATCTATCTATCTATCTATCTATCTATCTATCTATCTATCTATCTATCTATCTATCTAACATCTATGTATCTTTGTGCCTATCTATCTATCTATCTATCTATCTATCTATCTATCTATCTATCTATCTATCTATCTATCTATCTATCTATCTTTCTGTCTGTCCTTCTGCCTATCCGTCCGTCCGTCCGTCCGTCCGTCTATCTGTCTATCTATGTATCTAAAATGATCAAAGTCGGAAATATATATTTATATTTTATTTGATTCCTGACTGAAGGATCTATGAAAGTGATTGATGAAGTCAGACGTTAGCTTCATCAACCTTTATTTATTTATTTATGTATTTATTTATTTATTTATTTATTTATCATAGTCGTAGCTATATAAATGCCGTTATTCACCGGCTAATTAAAGATGGCAGGTGACCCCACTGTTTTGTCGAGTCAAAAACTATGAAACTTTGCTGTTGGCCCAAAACTCTGCAACTCCTGTTCCTCCTCCTCTTCCTCCTCCTCTTCCTTCTCTTTCTCCTCCAATTTTTAGAGAACAGCTGTGGAGATTTGTGATCATTCAGCTCCAAGAGCATTAGTGAGAGCAGACACTGATGTCAGATGAGGTCTGGGGTTCAGTCGGTGTTGTGGCAACATCTGTATAAAAGATCGATCGATCTATCTATCTATCTATCTATCTATCTATCTATCTATCTATCTATCTATCTATCTATTTATTTATTTATCTACTTATCTATCTATTTATCTATTTATTTATTTATTAATTTTTTTCATTTTTTAAATATCTAAATTATGTTAGACCGATTCTTATGACTTCATAGGTCAAAGGTCACCAAGATAAAGCAATGTGAAAGAAACATTAACAGAAGCAGCTCCGTCTTTCACGTCCAGCGTCCTTCCCCCTTCGATGAAGCGGCTAATTATTTTATTTGGTGTGAACTGATTAAAACCATCTCCAGTTTCTGGTAAACATTCTGACTGAACCGTGAATAAATCTATTATCGTCAATTCATACAATCAATTTTTACTCTAAAATGAATTTTAAGGCCTTGACTTTGACACAGACAGACGGAGTGAAGGATAAACGACTTCCTGATGGCGCATGAGAGAAAACTCAGCTCTGTTTATCTCCTCTCTGTAGCAGCACCTCAACGTTTCCCAGCCTCAGGCTCGGCTCGAGCTTTTCCCCGGGCCATGTCCCGCATCCTGCATGTCAGAGGCGCAGAGTAAATCAGAGAGAATCAGAGAGGAGCAGGGAGACACCGAGTCCTGGTCCAGGTCACTGGGCAGGAAACCTGCTGAGTCTAGACTTCATCAGAGCTTCTCAATTCTTCTGCTCAGCTTGACTTAATGATTTGTTTCAGATTGCTAAAATGTAATCAGATAAAAAAAAAAAAAAAGAACTGGGAAAAGCTAATTAGATTTTTTTAATCTAAAAATTAAAAAAAAAAAAAAATACAGATGTGATATTGTTTTATTTAAAAACTTCTAAACCTTTTTAAAAAAGGTTACATTGCAATAAATGACCATTTTGGCATTATTATGATATGAAATTATAATTTTGTTATAATAAATATAATCAATATAATCAATCTTAACAACTCATTGCTTAAATAAATAAATAAACAAACAAATCAACAAACAAAAACAAACAAACAAACAAACAAAAAAACAAATAAATAAATAAATAAATAAATAAATAAAATACATACATACATACATACATACATACATACATAGATAGATAGATAGATAGATAGATAGATAGATAGATAGATAGATAGATAGATAGATAGATAAATAAATAAATAAGTCTGTTACCAGATAAACCGATATGTTTTCTCTGATATCTGATCTGCAATTGTTTTATTTCTTTGCATGATGGAATTTTTTTTCTACATCTCATTCCATCACATCATCCCTTATATTCCCATAAAAGTTGTGTATGTGTAATAATCTAGCAGAAAGTGTGACTTCCTGTTGCCACGATGATGTAGTTAACCTCACATAAAGCCTACATAACACCTACATAAGCCCTTTCTGACATCTGAAACACAATCACATAAAGAAAACCATTTACGAAGGTTGAGGTTTATTCCAAGGTATCAGACCTCTCAATGCTTTCAGCCATGATGATATGAAGTGACAAAGGTTTCTGTTATGAAGCTTACGTTACGTTACGACTTCGTAGCGCTGCTTATACACTTAGATTAAAAGTGTTTATTGTGGCTGTTTTTCATAAGATGCTTATGAATTTGTGCATAACTATAAGGCTTATTTCAGGAAAATAAATAAATAAATACTATAAACAGATAAAATATTCTTCATCATTCTTCAATAATTTATTTAAAATAATAATTTTTATCAAAATAACTGTAAAGGTTTGTGGTATAAGAGGAATAAAACGTATCATGGTGTGATGAGACACCATGATGTGTGTTATTCCTTTTACACCACAGCAATTGTCTTCAGTTTTATGTTTATTTGATCTGTTTATATTTATCTGTAGAAGTTCTCACTTATGTTATAGCAGCTGTAAACTGTCGCTCATTCACTGGCTTCAAGTCAATAAGGGAAAAAATAAATAAACAGCTTGTTTTATTATGAGGAAATCGCTGATCATACAAAATCTCTTCCAGAGAGAGAAAAGAGACTCCTTCCAGAAATGGTACATACACTATATTGCCAAATGTTTTGGGACATCTGCCTTTACATGCACATGAATGTAATATGGAGTTGTCCCGCCCTTTGCAGCTAGAACAGCTTCAACTCTTCTGGGAAGGCTTTCCACAAGGTTTAGGAGTGTGTTTATGGGAATTTTTGACCGTTCCTCTAGAAGCGCATTTGTGAGGTCAGGCACTGATGTTGGACGAGAAGGCCTGGCTCACAGTCTCCGCTCTAATTCATCCCAAAGGTGTTCTATGGGGTTGAGGTCAGGACTCTGTGCAGGCCAGTCAAGTTCCTCCACACCAAACTCTCTCATCCATGTCTTTATGGACCTTGCTTTGTGCACTGGTGTGCAGTCATGTTGGAACAGGAAGAGGTCATCCCCAAAAGAGTTCCTTTCACTGGAACTAAGGGACCGAGCCCAACCCCTGAAAAACAACGCCTGAATTCAATGATTTAGAGGGGTGTCCCAAAACCTTTGGCAATATTGTGTATTACAAAAACATATATAGCAACGCTGACAGATCAGAAGGGGCCTGTGAAGTTGCGCCTCTATCCAAGTTTATGTTCTCGACTCGAATCAACAGCATCGTGAACACGAGAAAGTAAACCGGGCCTCATCCCAAGCCTGTCACAGGGGTCAGCACCTCCTGCTCAGGTAACTGGACCTGCTTGTCAGGGCTCACGCTCTCTCCATCACCTCTGACTCGGCCGTGTCAAGCAGCGTTCAGCGGCATCTCCCACACAGGATGGAAATTGTTTCCTGACTCCTGATGCGAGGCTGTGTTTGAATCCTTGGCAGATATACGACTGGCTTTATTTGTTCAGACAAACTATTCGAGCTGAAAGAGGAAAAAAGAGCTATCACTGTTTGCACAGATACCGAGGCCAGATCACGGATCTCTTCATTCGCAGCAAAAACATCTTTTTATTTTCTTTTTTTTAGCTGATTCACAGTTCGCTCGGTGAACCCGACTCGATGCGGCTGTGATAATTGATAACTCTACTAATTGAGCTGCTTAAAGCGGCAGTGAGCATGTCTGCTCGGCTTTGACGACCGGCCCGGAGGGTCTGCGGAACGTTATTAAGCCGTACTCGGATTTCTCTTGGAGCGCGGTGAATTAATTGGAGCAGGTTAAACGCAGACAGCCGGAGCAGTGAAGACAGCTTCTCGACACAATGAGAGCACGCTGAGGAGGAGAGTGCATCTGCTGCACCGACCCAACACACTTTTATTTAACCCTCTGCAAACCACACCGCTAATCAGGACAGGCGCTGTGGAAACGCACTCGAACCTGACGCCGACGTTTATGACCCGTGTGAAAGAAGGTCATGTGATGTCTTCAGCTCGGGAGAAGGTTTTTCTTGGAGAAGATCTTAAGATTAGATGAAGGAAAAACACACTGGGTTTCAGCACAATATGACACACTGAGACGTGATGTTAGGAACAACTTTATCTGACCACACACACACACACACACACACACACACACACACACAAACAGATATGTTGTAAATCTTTCTCAAAAACCTTACCCCAAAACAGAAACTCCTCATTTCCATACAGCAATCTTGGCCTGAGTGGGAGGGGCTTAAATCACAGTGAATAGCCAATCGTGTGAGCTAGAAGCGAAGCTCAGAATGATGACGTGTCTGAGAGGAAGTGTGTGTTACAGCTACAGCCTCGGCGGTTCTTAGCGTAGACCAGACTGCTGACCTGTCCGTTACGTCCCTAAACAACATGCATCCCCTGGTTCTTGCGTCTAAGGATGAACTGATACAAAACATCTGCGCTGAAATCTGCAATATCTGATTAGATAAGAAGAACACTCACACACACACACAAATGCACACACACACTACGGTCAATTTAAAGATACCAAGCAGCCTAAAAGTCACTTCTATGGACTGGGGAAGAAAACTGGAGTACCCTGAGGGAATCCCAGGGGAGAACATACACACACACACACACACAAATCCATCACTTTCCCCATATTACTGATAATAAATGATTATAAACACCGGAGAGTGTGATTATAAATGATTATAAACACCGGAGAATGTGATTATAAATGATTATAAACACCGGAGAATGTGATTATAAATGATTATAAACACCGGAGAGTGTGATTATAAATGATTATAAACACCGGAGAGTGTGATTATAAATGATTATAAACACCAGAGAGTGTGATTATAAATGATTATAAACACCGGAGAGTGTGATTATAAATGATTATAAACACCGGAGAGTGTGATTATAAATGATTATAAACACCGGAGAGTGTGATTATAAATGATTATAAACACCGGAGAGTGTGATTATAAATGATTATAAACACCGGAGAGTGTGATTATGAATAATGTCCTTTCAACAGTCATAAACAGACTGAGTTCTGAAGTTTTAGTAGCGTGTGGTCTGAATCTGCTGCAGTTTCGAGTGCTGATGCTGTAGACGAAGCGACTCGAGGCTTTGCTCAGGATGAAGCTTCATATCATTTTTGATCAGATTTGTTGTGTAAATATTTTTGTTATAAATTTTTATAAAGTTTTAGCACCTCTTGAAATTATAGAAGTTCTCAGCCAATTCAAAAATAAGTAAAATATTTAATTACAATAATTAAATTAATTATTAATAATTAATAATTACATTTAATAATTCAATAATTAAAAATAATTTCACTCAAGAGACGTGTTTTTTTTTTTTTTACTACATTCAGCGAAAATAACCACTGCTACCGGACGATACGTCTACTCCTCCTTAACCGCTTCCTAATAAAGTGTCCGTTATTTAGGTGAAGAAAACAAAAGGCAGGAAAAAAATAGCTGAGTGAACGATTTAGGGAGTATGAGAGGTCAAAATGGGGGAAATGTATAGAAATAGACATCCCTTATATATAGGGAAAAGGACAAAGAAAGGAGGAGATAATTGACTGACCTAAAAAATAAAGCCACAAATAAATAAATAAACAAATAAATAAATAAATAAATAAATAAATAAATAAATGAATGAAAGATCTGACGAGGAGAAAAATGGAATTTCCACAAAATGTCCAGTCCAGTGAAAAAGTAAAAAGAAAAGAAAAAGGGGACAGAAACGAGACTAAATAATGTGACGTAAGAGGAACACGTCTTCACTCCGTCGTTGATGATTTTCCTCTAATCGCATGACGCCGAGTGGTTTGTTCCGTACGTGATTGTGTTTAACTGCCTGCTGAGTAACGAGGTCTGATTCCTGACTCGCTCGAGTAAGAGAAGAAGAAAAATAAAATACTAATGCACAACAATCACACTTTCACATCTTACTTATCTGATCTGTTTTTATGTGTATATATGTGTGTGTGTGTGTGTGTGTGTGTGTGTGTGTGTGTGTGTGTGTAGTTGAGTACCAGGCCCTGGGCCCTGTTAATACGTAAAAAGAACAAAAAAAGAAGCTTTAAATGGTTTACTTGTCTTCTAAACACACACACACACACACACACACACACACACACACACAGAATCATAAAAGTCATAGAGATAGTGTGGGGTAGCCTTTCTGCATCACTTCTCCCACATCAAAAAATGAGCAGCTCCAAAACCTGCTACTGTTTCTTACACGCACACACACACACACACACACACACACACACACACACGAGACATGGAGAAGGATGGGAAACCGAGGTCGTTTTTCAGCCCTCAGATGCCAGAGTTATACAGATGTTTTTCACGGCGGCCATTTTGAAGCATTTGATGTGGTTTAATGTGTAAAGAGAAAACTCTCATGCCATTTCAGAAGAAGAAGAAGACAAAAAAAGAGAACAGGAGGGCCTGGGTGTCTTCTGTATTGCTTACAATAATACGGACGGCGTTCCTGTAAGCTGGTGTGTTACACCACAGCGTGTGGGATGGTGTCAATGTGTGAGTTCCCACCCGGTTAGCGACAGATTCCTACGTGCTCTGCTTACTGTATTTGATGTGTCATGCTCATGCACTCCAAAACACGACTGCATCTCAGCTCCACTCAGCTGTACCGCATGTTAGCTAGCTAGAAATATTTAGCATTTTATTTAAGAACACTCTTTTTTTGTTTTTTTTTTGCATTATTTTTTTTTCTCCCAAACAGTCTGAGAAGTGAGAGCTCGCGAGCATTGGTTGGTCATCAGTGAGAGTGTTTGAGGCGCCTTCACTCTCACTCGCAAGCCTGAGAGCTATCAGTGCAGTGACCTTCTGCCACCCACAGGGAGAGGAAGTGATGCAATCGTGGCCTCGTCTCTTCGCAGCTCTCCCTTGCGTGGTTAGAGCCGCAAAGCGGTATGAGAAACAGCCAGCCGTTTAGCACGCTGTCTACTCTGACTGCTGGCAAAGAAACAAGAAACAAAACCAGAGGAACTTTATTTAGAATGTATTCCTAATTTTATAAAAGATTCTGCTTCTCCTCTTCCTCTTCCTCCTTCCTTCCTTCCTTCCTTCTTTCTTCTTCGTCTTCTTCTCCTTCACTTGCAATTTTCTCGCACTCGATCCGATCATTTATTTCATTTCATGTATTATTTAAACGTATTTCTATTAAAACCACATCATAAAGCGAAACCGAAATCGAAAATATAAATTCACATTTATGTTAAATGGAAAAAGGGGCGGAGTTAAACGCTGGAAAGACTGAAACATGAAACTCTTCTGGCGTGAGTGACATCTCCATGCATTTACGAGAACTACACGTCATCTCTGGCATGTAATAAGGCAGGATCGTTCTTAGTGTGTCATGGAAAATCTTTCTGGTGGAAAACCGAATTCTGTCCTGAGGCTGGGTCGGGTTGCCAGGTGGACGAAAATCACGCAGGATGAGACTACGTTTAACTGGCTTAATTACTATTATCATTATTCATTTTTTATTAATGTGCTGCTAATTGAATAGATCGGATTTTAAAATTTAGACATTAATGGCATACGCTATTAGATATTTTTTATTATATATATATTGATATATTGATATTGATTATTTTTATATATATATATATATATATATATATATATATATATATATATATATATATATGTAATATATATAAGTAATATATATATAAGTAAGATCACACAACAAACCCCTAAGAGAACCCCTAATTCTGGACTTTTTACTTGTTTACCTCAGGCAGATTTTGTAGTAAGAACTGAAGAATTCTGCTTTTTTTTTTTTTTTTTTTTTTTTTTTTTTTAGAAATTACACATGAAAATTTCAATAAAACGATCTTCCAATAGAATAATAACAATGTTAAATATTTTTATTTTAATTATTATAATTTATATTTTAATGTTATGTATTTATATTTAGGTCTTATATTTATATCTATATATTTTATAATCCTCTAACAGGAAATACTACACTTATACTAATACTACAGAGATAAAGGTTCCTCAAACAGTTCTCGTCTTCAGGGTGTGTGGCTCCATGAAGAACCTTTAACATCCATGGAAGATTTCCATTATATAAAAGGCTCTACGTAGCAGGAAAAAAAAGTTTTTTAGACTAGAAACTTCTTCTTTATGGCAGTAAGAAAAGAAGCGCTGACTGAAAGGTTCTTTGGGGAACCAACCATGGTTCTTCTGTGGCCTCACTTTTACCTCACGATGCAGTAATCATTGCATTGTATGATGTTTGTTTGTAAATATATTAATAAATACCTGCCAATAAATTCATAAGGTTTACAGAGATTATTAAAGAATTTTTTTAGAACTGTCATGCTTTCATTTTTTTATCTTTAGCCTGATATTTTAGGCTCGTTTTCCCAGACATACTGCTCAAATATCCTGAATATAGAAGTTAATATTTATTTTTATTAGGTTGATTTTATTTAGAAAAACTAATCTTCTTAGACTTTTCTGCTTTTTACTCCATATTTTTCACTCACTTCAAGGTTCGTTTTTTATTTATTTATTTGTTCTACTGGCAGAAACATTTATTTCTATAAAGCAATATTATTATCTGTCAATAGAATCAGACTATTTTAAGCTTGAAATGAGTAAACATGTCAGAAAAAGCCCTGAGGCTCTGTTATTTCTTATCTAATGATCTGATGATGTGGAATATTACATAGCTTTTTGTTTATTCAAGAGAGCTTCAGTCAGTAGGATAGCTTTTTTATTTACTTATTTATTATTATCTTTTTATCCGAGGGTGAAGAGAAAGGAACTGAAATTGAAATAATAAATAATTAAATTAATTAATTATTTAAAGAAAGAAAGAAAGGAAAGAAAGAAAGAAAGACAAAGAAAGAGAAAATAATTTCCAGTTAAATACAGAGTGTAATTTTTTTTTCAGTGATCTAGTGATCGAAGGTGAAGAGAAAGAAACTGAAATTAAAATGTAAAATTTTTTTTGTTTGTTTTTTGTTTTGTTTTTATCCCAATCACCTTGCATTCTTTCTCATTACAGGAACAAGCAAAAATGGTTTAACGGCCAATATTCCAGTGTAGCACTTCACCTGAAAATAACAGTGTGCTGTAACTGCAAGTCAACTTCTTTTATTTAAGCCACATCCACTGAAATCTAGCCAGCCCAACAACACACGCACACACACACACACACACACACACACACACACATGTACAGACTGTGTATATGTACACACACAAGGTTCCTTATGACATTACATTTTCAAAAAATTAAACAATAATGTTACTGAAAGACAAGTTTTCTTTGTTAGTCCGTAAAGAGAGAAACTAATCACCTAAAAGCTGTTGATTTTTCAGGCAAAAGCTTTACACAAGAGCCGTGATACATTCTACAAAACTCTCAGATAAACCATGTGGATCAGACCTGGGACTGGTATTTAAAAAAAAACCAAATGTTTACATGAGCAGATATCGAGTTTGCTTGGTTTGCGTCTGTTGATTTCATTTCATCTTAACTTTTACTGCATTTTGTTTCAAGACTTTTGGACTGTCATGTGTTTTAACACCTTTAACTTCTCTCTAATTTCTAAAGCATGAGCACGAAGCATCGTCTCAGATGTCAGGTGTCAGGTGAACCTCTGCAAAGTGAACTTTCTCGTCTTAACAGCAAGCAAAGTGACAAAAACGAATAGCAGCTCGTGTAAAAAAAAGCCTCGTTCCATCGTCTCGGAGCTGTCGTGTGTCTGAACGCAGAGAAGCCGTGTTTCTGTCACGTGATAAAAGACTTCAGTTTTCAGAGGAAGTGCATAACCTTGTGTCTGGGTGCCTCTGTGTTTTCCGCAGCTCAGAACAATAGCGCTGCATCCTGTGCTAAGTGCTAGCGGCCAGTGCTTTGCGCTGACTGACAGCTCAGGAACGGGGGATAATGTGTCGTCTCCCGATGCCAGCGAGCCAGTAGCGATAAACAGCAGCAATCCGAGCCAGAAAAGCCGGCCTGAGAGAGCCGAGGACGCCCGCTTAATGCACTGCGCTTCCAAACACTTGCACCATCAAATATTAACATCGCCACACACTCGGAGAGCCTTTCCGAAGCCGTCCTTCTTCTTTTAAAGATGCTAATTCCGCGTGTGCAACTTGGACATTTTTTTCTCCGCTCTAGCAAATTTATTGAAAGTTTATCTAGCTTTATGATTATTTTGTTGGGGACGTGTGATGGGGGTAAATAGGCTCCTCGAAGGTGCCGCTTCCTGGCCTGGCTGTAACGCCAACGTAAACACGACTGGCTAATTTGAATTCTGACAAAGTGCAGATTAGCCGCCGGGCAGCGGTGCGCCGATTATTGCTAAAATAATCCTGATTTGATATGCATCGACATTCCAGACGGGAATTTTTCAATTTGTTTTCCCATTGCCACATGTAAACAAGCTTCACTTGTCTCCTTATCACGGAGAAGCACAGCGGCTGAATAGACGAGCGTAAGCCTGCGCCGGTTTCCTCGTCCCGTGCTAGCGGCCTGTCTGGGTTTCAACAAGTCCTCTTTATCGTGACCGAGGCGGAGCAGGAAGACGATGAGGAGGAGGAGGAGGAGGAGGAGGAGGTGGAGGTGCTGCTTATGTATGTACCTGCAAATCATTTCTTAAACATGAAGTCCCGGCGCTGGAGCACATCCTCTGAATATGTTCTGCATGAGGAGTTTCCGCTGGCTGAATAGTGCAAATGTGCAAACTGTCAGAAATCAAAATGGCCTTCTGTGACCAAAATAATCAGCCTCCATCCAGGAGCAGACAGCCCGCGATAAATGTTTACGCCGCCGATTGTCAGACATGTAAGAGGTACAGAATTAGCCTTTTCAGTAATACCTCATGGCTCTCAGCAAACTCTCAGCGAATTAAAAAGTTTTTTCAGGAGAAGTATGTTTTTTTTTCCAGCTGGAGGATAGGTTTGAGTTAAAAAAAAATATTTCTGCGTGATTTAAATTGCGATGATTTGTTTTATACAGTAAAATAAATAAAGAAAAATAAATAAATAAATAAATAAATAAATAAATAAATAAAAAATAAATAAATAAATTTTTTTTTAAAGAAAGTAAAAAAAAATAAATAAAAAAATTAAATATAACACAAAATATAAAAACAGAAATAAAAAGAATGAAACTGAAACTCGGTTTTCTCAGGATGGGTTTTAGTGTGGTTTAAGTAGGAAAAAATATATTTTGCACATTTCTGTAAAAATCATAATTCTTTAGTATTCACATGATATGATTTCTGATTTCAGTGTGGGAAAGTCTTATAAAAATAAATGTCTGTGTGTGTGTGTGTGTGTGTGTGTGTGTGTGTGTGTGTTATCGTACAGATCGGTCTATCCAATTCTTTTTTTTTTTAATTGAGATCTTGTACAATGTGGTGATTAATGATCTTAAAAATCATTTCAAAATCAATAAATTTCCAAATAAGGACAGAAATTCCACTTAATTTCAGTAAAAAGTATTGAGATAAATAATAACTGGTTTGTGTTAACCTTTACCCTTACAAACTATAGACATCTTCATCTTCATCTGAATTAACACAGACAAATTCACTTTAATTATCTTTTACGCCAAACGAGGATGATGAAACCCGAGCGCTGTAGGTAGGTGCGGGGGAGGGGAACTGAAACCTGACACGTAATGACTGGTTAATATACATATTTAAAAAAAAAAATGAAAAGTGCGTAGTCAAAATAAGAATCAGTTAAAGACGGGGATCGTCTGCTGCACGGAAAAAGAAGAATTTGACGTTTGAAATGATTAGAGATGAAGCTGAGTGAGATGAAAAAAAAAACAGTCGACTCAGGGTTCGACTTTTATTCCGCTCATTTGCATTTAAATAAAATTCAAAGGACCTGAAGCCACGCCCTCATATCCTCAAAACACATATACATAATTTTTTTAACTCTTTCTTTTCTTAAATAAATAATAATAAAATATTATTTGAATTTACATTACATCATAAACTAACATCAGAGTAATTATGGTATGTACATTTTGGAGGCAGGACTGAATGAGGAAGGACGTGAGGTGTGATGTTGTTTAGGAAAAAAACAAAGAGAAACATGGAAAGACGAGGCTGGGATATTACATAACGACGACTGTGATCGGAAAGACTTCGCGACGAAACAGTGACACTGAGAGATCGACTTTGTTCAGTCTTCGAAAGAATTCCCCGTACAAGTGGGCAGGGCTTAAAGAGCCCGCCCCGAGCGGGTCATCTTCACCCGAACTAGTGGCGCGGTTTTGATTAGAGGTGACCAGCAAAGACGAGACTGCGGTCACTTGAATTACAAAAGCATCATATGATACGATACCAAGGTTGATGTCCAGTTAGTGCTGACAGTTTAAATCGATTCTGGACGGATCGCTTACCGCAGAAATCGTTACGTGGCCCATGCAGTATGGGCGGGCGGTCAGGCGGGCGGGAGGCTTTTCAGGAAGGTGCGCTCTTCAAGGTGTGCCTCAGGGCAGGTCAGAAACATGAGGGAAAAAGTGACAAGCTCGTGTAAAGACTTTGGATTTGAGTTTTTTGAGGTTGGTTTGAAACTCGAGGAACCTGGACAATGTTTTTCGGTCAGTCGCATCATCACTCGCTGTCCTTAGAGAGGATTCAGAGGAAATGTACAAAAAGGTGATGAGTCTCTCTCTCTCTCTCTCTCTCTCTCTCTCTCTCTCTCTCTCTCTCTCCAGACCCCACAGTAAATATTGATTACACTGTAAAGCATTATTAGGCCAGAAGGCCTTTATTACTGTAACTGGCTATATTGCAATAATAAAACCTCTCTGTGTATCATTTCGATTTCATCTGGGATCAACAAAAACACGATGTTATACACTTCTGGAGCTGTACAGCGAAGCCCCTCAAGAAAACTCCCCATTTTTCCTCCTGCACCACAGAAACGTCTCTGTTGACATTTCATCATCCAAAATACACCACCGGAGTGTACGGGACGCTAACAGGGATTTCTTTAAAAGGTGTTGTTGTTGTGAAATTGGTGTTTAGGGTCACTACAGATGAAGCTTTTCACACAGGACGTCTTCCAAGATAAAGAAATTTGAAACATTTGTATTGTTTATTGTAAGGGAAAACATATTTTTTTTTAAAAACGCTGACATCACATCTTTAACCGGGGTACATTTTTGCATTTACATGAGGAAATTTTTATTTTATAACCAATAGCACGTATTTTATTCTAATTCTGACTCACGCAGAGCTGCTGTCAATGCTAAGAAATAAATATTAGCTACGGAAAACACTAGCGTATGTTGGCGGACGGTCTGACTTCATGGTAACAACATAAACGATAAAAAGTGTAGTTGAAGTGATGAAGTGATGTTTATCTTTAAGGCTGTAGGGATATACTTTAAGACATGCCAATATCTACATATCGATCTTCCTTTGGCTTGTGGAATCTTCCAAATATTTCATATTTCATGGTTAAGTTCCGAGACACGTCACGTGACATCAGCACAGCCAAATCCTTTATCCGTTCATGTGTGTGAACTTGAATACAGCTCTCATAGAGAGTCATTACATGTGTGTCTTAACTGGGAGGAGCTTAAAAGAAGAATCTTGTGCTTGAGATTTCACCAATTTGAGTAAATTTCCTTAAAAACAACAAAAAGCGGGTGGCACGGTGGCTTAGTGGTTAGCACGTTTGCCTCACACCTCCAGGGTTGGGGGTTCGATTCCCACCTCTGCTGTGTGTGTGGAGTTTGCATGTTCTCCCCGTGCCTCGGGGGTTTCCTCCCCCAGTCCAAAGACATGCATGGTAGGTTGATTGGCATCTCTAAATTGTCCGTAGTGTGTGATTGCGTGAGTGAATGAGAGTGTGTGTGTGCCCTGCGATGGGTTGGCACTCCGTCCAGGGTGTATCCTGCCTTGATGCCCAATGATGCCTGAGATAGGCACAGGCTCCCCGTGACCCGAGTGTAGTTCGGATAAGCGGCAGACAATGAATGAATGAATAGACAACAAAAAGCACAAAAAACATTAGAGGTTGCATTATAAATTTTGCAAAATTCCACAAAATCATGCATTTTTGGCACGGAAATCTTCCCAGAGTGACTGATTTTTTGCTCTGGTGTTGAAGAAAGTTTCAAATTTGAGATGTTAAACAGATTCGTGCAAATTAGCAGGTTTTTGGAATTATTTTAATGATGAAGGACTTTGTAGCTTTTTTTGTAGTTTTACGTGATTTATTTAAAACATACAACAGACATAGGAAGGAAACTTTAGCTCTGTTTAAAATATCTTTACGTTTCCTGTAAATCTGAAACCTCAAACAAGGAATCACAATACAGTGGAACCTCTACATATGAATGCCCTGCCTTACAAATTTTCACCTTAAGAATTTTGCAAGAAATTAGCATCGACATACGAAGCATTTTCGGCGTACGAACAAACCGAACCAAACGTCCGGGAGCTTAGGGTTTTCACCTTAAGAACTCGCCTCTAGAACCAATTAAATTCATATGCTGAGGTTCCACTGTCTTGACTGCTTATAAGATACAAACGCTAACGTTGCTGTGTATAAGCTATGAGATTTAAGAGAATATTTGCGTGGTAAGAGCATGTTGGTTCATTCTGACTTTCCTCTGCGTTGGTGTAGGCGTGTCTCTTGCTTGTCAGGAAGAATTTTCCCGCCTCTTCCCATCTGACTGTCATTTTAAGGCCAAACCATGTTTATCAGAAAAACGGTGTTCTTGACTCCTCATGATTAAAAAAAAAGAGCTCATTCATGCATGATGAGATTATCTTGTCTTCATATTATTGTTATAACATGTTCCAAATGCATAAGGTGGAGTTATATATGTGTAAAAAGCGCAGTCCTTGGTGGCCCAATCCCAATGACAAAAGCTGGTATGTAGTCCCCTATGGCCAAACAAGTCTCACACGGCAAGCCATCTGGAACACTGAGCAGTGACACAAATAGAGCCTTCACGCCAGCGCGAGCAGCCGGCCATCTGCTTTGGCATGAACACCGCCATTAACACTGGACATCCTTTCAAGGAGAAGATACAGGGCTACGCAAATGGAGCTGCAGCACAGGAAGATGAACAGCAAAGTCCATTCAAAGTGCATGTGGAGTCCAGGAAAGTCACTGCTAAGTGTTTCATCTCAGACACGCCCACAGCTGGGAGCAGCGTTTCGGACAGAGCTCAGGTTTTTCACATGGCTAAAATCCTAAGTAAAAAAAACACCACAACCACCACCAACAACAAAACTAACAAAAACACCACCACCAACAACAACACTAACAATAACACCACCAACAACAACAACACTAACAAAAACACCATCAACAACAACAACACTGACAAAAGCACCACCAACAACAACAAAACTAACAAAAACACCGCCACCAACAAAAAAACTAACAATAACACCACTAACAATAACACCACCACCAACAACAACACTAACAAAAACATCACCAACAACAACACTAACACTAACAAAAACACCACCACCAACAACGACAACACTGACAAAAACACCACCACCAACAACAAGAACACTAACAATAACACCACCACCAACAACAACACTAACAAAAACCCCCACCCAAACAACAAAACCCCCACAACACTAACAAAAACCCCCACCAAAAACCAAACAACGAAAAACCCCCAACAAAAACAAAAACCACCAACCCAAAAACAACACTAACAATAACACCACCACCAACAACAACACTAACAAAAACATCACCAACAACAACACTAACACAAACACCACCAACAACAAAAACACTAACAAAAACACCACCACCAACAAACAAAACACTAACAAAACACCACCACCAACAACAAACTAACAAAAACACCACCAACAACAAAAACACTAACAAAAACACCACCACCAACAACGACAAAAACTAACAAAAACACCACCAACACCAACAACACTAACAAAAACACTACCACCAACAACAAAACTAACAAAAACACCACCACCAACAACACTAACAAAAACACCACCAACAACACTAACAAAAACACCACCACCACCAACACCAACAACACTAACAAAAAAACCCCCACCACCCACCAACAACACTAACAAAAACCCCCACCACCAACAACAACAAAAAACAAAAAACACACCAACAACAACACTAACAAAAACACCACCAACCCAAAAAAAAACACTAAAAAAACACCACCACCAACAACAACAAAACACTAACAAAAACCCCCACCAACAACAAAACTAACAAAAACACCACCAACCCAAAAAAAACAACCCAAAAAAACACCACCACCAACAACGACAAAAACTAACAAAAACACCACCAACCCCCAACCCAAAACTAACAAAAACACCCACCAACAACGACAAAAACTAACAAAAACACCACCAAAACCAAAACCCCCAACCCAAAACTAACAAAAACACCACCAAAAACCCAAAAACAACACTAACAAAAACACCACCACCACCAACAACCCAAAAACACAAAAAAACAAAACCACCACCACCAACAACCCAAAAACACTAACAAAAACACCACCACCAACAACAACAACAACAACGACAAAACTAACAAACAACACCACCATCAACAACACTAACAAAAACACCACCACCAACAATGACGACAACACTAAAAAAACACCACCACCAACAACAACAACAACACTAACAAAAACACCACCAACAACAACACTAACAAAAACACCACCACCAACAATGACAACAACGCTAAAAAAAACACCACCACCAACATCGACAACAACACTAACAAAAACACCACCACCAACAACAACACTAACAAAAACACCACCAACAACACAACAACACTAACAAAAACACCACCACCAACAACAACAACACTAACAAAAACACCACCACCAACAACAACACTAACAAAAACACCACCACCAACAACAACAACGACAAAACTAACAAAAACACCACCACCACCAACAACAACACTAACAAAAACACCACCACCACCACCAACAACAACAACACTAACAAAAACACCACCACCAACACACAACAACAAGACAAAACTAACAAAAACACCACCACCAACAACAACACTAACAAAAACACCACCACCACCACCAACAACAACAACAACAACACTAACAAAAACACCACCACCAACACCACCAACAACAATGACAAAACTAACAAAAATACCACCAACAACAACAACACTAACAAAAACACCACCACCACCACCACAACAACAACAACAACACTAACAAAAACACCACCACCACCAACAACAACACTAACAAAAACACCACCACCAACACCACCAACAACAATGACAAAACTAACAAAAATACCACTACCACCAACCAACAACACTAACAAAAACACCACCACCACCACCAACAACAACAACGACAAAACTAACAAAAACACCACCACCACCACCAACAACACTAACAAAAACACCACCACCAACAATGACGACAACACTAAAAAAACACCACCAACAACAACGACAACAACACTAACAAAAACACCACCACCAACATCGACAACAACACTAACAAAAACACCACCACCACCACCAACACTAACAAAAACACCAACAACAACAACAACAAAAACACCACCAACAACGACAACAACACTAACAAAAACACCACCAACAACAACAACACTAACAAAAACACCACCACCACCACCAACAACAACAACGACAAAACTAACAAAAACACCACCACCAACAACAACAACAACAACACTAACAAAAACACCACCACCAACAACAACACTAACAAAAACACCACCAACAACAACAACAACAACACTAACAAAAACACCACCACCACCACCAACAACAAGACAAAACTAACAAAAACACCACCACCAACAACAACACTAACAAAAACACCACCACCAACAACAACAACACTAACAAAAACACCACCACCACCAACAACAACACTAACAAAAACACCACCACCAACACCACCAACAACAACGACAAAACTAACAAAAACACCACCACCAACAACAACAACAACACTAACAAAAACACCACCACTACCACCAACAACACTAACAAAAACACCACCAACAACGACAACAACACTAACAAAAACACCACCACCAACAACAACAACAACACTAACAAAAACACCACCACCACCACCAACAACAACAACACTAACAAAAACACCACCAACAACAACGACAACAACACTAACAAAAACACCACCACCAACAACAAAAACACCACCAACAACGACAACAACACTAACAAAAACACCACCACCAACAACAACAACACTCTTTCTTTCTTTCTTTCTTTCTTTCTTTCTTTCTTTCTTTCTTTCTTTCTTTCTTTCTTTCTTTCTTTCTTTCGATCTGGAGTCACTGGGGTGTTGCAGCAGCTGTGAGCATCACCTCCATGTCTATTTGTTTTGACCTCTTTGTTAGCCTGATTTTCCCTCACACACACACACACACACACACACACACACACACACACACACATGGCTGTTCCTATGTCCTCAGGTCCACAGCCAGAGGAGACAAGGTATCCAGTATCGCTTAATATTTTATCGTTTCCTTTGAAGAGGCCCACACGCTCCTTCAGAGCTCTGCGTTTCTGTTTGGCGAGAGAAGCTTCAGGACTTCCCGCGCGTTTCCTGCAGCCGTATAGCGTTACGCCACTTCCCCTCGTCTGCACTGATGCTGCGCTATCGCTTCTATCTCAGCCTCGTGATTGATCGTGAGCAGAAACCCCTCCTCCCTTTAACAGAAATACTGTAGTCCACTTCCACAGAGGTCTGCGGTTAGTGCGGACGCCTTTGTCAAGTTCTTGCTCCGAGCAACATTCCTGAGGTCGGGATCCGTGAGGAGTGGGATCTCCTGCTCCCAGGAGCTTAGGATATTCACATTCACACCACTTTACATTTATAAAACAAACATAAATAAAGTAAATTGATTGATTCGTCTAATAAGTGGTCCGATTACGGATGTACAAATGGACGGTGCGCTCGGCGTGAGCCATTTTTCAATAAACATCAGTTTATGGGACGTTTTCTATCAAGTGAGTCTGATCTAAAACGAGTCTGTTGGCTTTCAGTGTGTTTTAGACGTGTGTTTTTCCCTCTGTTGGAGAACCTTACACAGAATTTTACTGGTTGAAGATGAAATTTCAGCTGCTTTTTAGATGAACAAGCACTCGGAGCATCTCAGAGAGCAGAAATGGGTTCGATCTCAACATTTACTCTGAAGATACAAACATCTGTGGGGGAAAAAATTGAACTTTTCTATGACTATATCACCTCTAGTAGGCTAAAAACAGAAACACTACAAATTCCTGAGTGTCTACTTTCATATGAGCTTCATATTAACCTCCACTGTGGAGTGAGACATGACAAAGACACTCAATCATCAACATGGACACAACAAAAACAGGAGGAAGGTCCATTTTTTGTGGCCTCTGGGTAAGAGTTCAAGAAGAAAAAAAAAAAAAGATCAAAATTTGCTATGTTATGAATCCTTGTTGAAGATGTTTATGTGGCTAAAAATGAAATCGGTTAGCACAAGGCTGTGTCTAGTGACGGATGAATCAGATTTTGGCATAGCAAAATTAAATAATCCACAAAAACAAACAAACAAACAAATAAATAAATAAATAAATAAATAAATAAATAGATAAATAAATAAATAAATAAATAAATAAATAAATAAATAAATAAATAAATAAATAAATGCACCATAAAACAGTAGTGTATTTTTTATTTTTATTTTTTTACAAAATATAATATCTACATTTAATATTTTTATTGTTCAGTGTTCAACTTGTTTCACTGTGTTTCACTTTCTACTAAAATTCTAAAAGTTCCAAAAAAAATTTCTTTCACTTATTTATTAATTAATGCTAGCTTGAAGCAACTTTAGCAAGTTTAATAATAGTTAAAACATCTTAAAAAAATAAAATAACATTTGCCCAGACATTATGGCATAAACATTTGCCCAGAAAACATTTTATTTTCCTCAGAACTACAAAGTATTCATGATTCCTTGTCACTTTCTGATTACTTATTTGGAATTATTTAGTATATTTTTTTTAGTCCATCACCAGACGGTGGTCACTGCACCTCAGGATTCAGTCACCCGTGAAAATCTCACTTCTTCTCATTTTCCTTTGATTTCTAACCGACATCCTCAAACATCTCCACCTTCCTTATCAGTGTGCCTTCAGCAGCTCCTCGCCTGAGTTCCTCTGATAAACACCCTGAGCTTCTCAGGAAGCCATATAAAGCTCATAACTGCTTCATCCTGTCATGAACGTGTGCTGAGGACGTGTGGAGCGTCACGTGACCGCTCTGGTGCTTTTGGTGCTCATCTCTCCTAAGAGTAGAACATTTTTAAAGCCAGCTTTTTAGGTTTTTATTTCTTCTTCTTCTTATTATTTTTTTTTACATAAAAAATGATCTAGTTTCTATATGTTTATAATACGTATGTTAAATTTAGCGCAATTTTCTTTTTTATATTCTTTACCATTTTAATATTGTTGTAATTTTTTCTAATATTTTTTTAAATAATTCTTATTTTTAATAATTTCTTGTTCCTACTTTAATGTATCACTAAATGCAATGCAAATATAAAGAATACAATTAGGAAAAAAATTAGATTTCAATGATTTTATCTTGATATTCTTTGCTATTTAAACATTTATATTTGATTAAATGTAATTGTTCAAATTATATTAATCTGATTATTATATTCTCATTCTGGTTATTTTTTATTTTTTTTTTCATTATTATTTTATATATGTACATTGGCACGAGCAATGTGCCGACTTATTTATTTATTTGTTTATTTATTTATTTATTTTTACTATGTTAATTACATTATAAAGAGTTTGTCTTTTTTATTTTAATAGTTTACAATTTAATTTGAATTAACTTATTTTACCCAAACACAAGACAAGGCAAATCAGTTTAGACAAAAAAACAGTAAATAAATTAATAAATAAACAAACAAATAAATAAATAAATAAATAAATAAATAAATAAATAAATAAACAGAAATGGAAATAAAAGGAAATAGAGGAAAAATGATTTCAAGAATTCTATTCTTGATATTTATTGATTAATGTGTTAAATATCGTGACATTGTTGTTGCGCGTCTCTCTCTCTCTGTACAGTTAGTGTACTATAATGTACAGAATCTTT
Source organism: Hemibagrus guttatus (assembly GCA_033459395.1). Taxonomy (NCBI): domain Eukaryota; kingdom Metazoa; phylum Chordata; class Actinopteri; order Siluriformes; family Bagridae; genus Hemibagrus; species Hemibagrus guttatus. The sequence goes on along the minus strand of JAUCMX010000004.1, from coordinate 29,663,131 downwards.
AGTGTTAAAGCTGCTGTGATTTTAACTCACCAGTATTTCAGTCATAAAATGTTTTTTCTTCACCTGCCAACATCCAGCCGTCTACCGGCCTAATGGACGACCTGGAAACGTCGCCTCATTACATCCTATTACACAGACATGAGGAATAAAATGAACAGAGCAGACTGGGAGAGAGAGAGAGAGAGAGAGAGAGAGAGAGAGAGAGAGAGAGAGAGAGAGAGAGAGAGAAAGAAAGGAGTCTCTTTCTTTTTTAGAGGCATCATACATAAAACCCCAGTGGCTATTGATGATTATTTTTAACATGAGCTGATGTGAGAAACAGCAGATGTTCTGGTGATATCTCAGCACCTTGAGCACACAGCAACATTCTCTATGATCTTCTGCTCTGAGATTTTTTACCAAAATGAAAAATCCTACAAAGAAACAGATCTGTACCGTAGACTACATAAGTTTACATTTCTCTAAAAGCCTGAGGCCCAAAGAGGAAGCCATTTTGGTGAAAACTACATACTTCAACACCACATTTGTGTCTAAAAGCTCCAAAAAAGAAAAAGGAAGTAGGCTGCATTTCACTGCTATATGCTGCTGTGAAGATGAGAAGAAAATTAGACCATCTAATCTAGAGAAGTGCTTTGGAGCTGGAAGCCTGTTAGACCCAGTAAAACTTTATAGAGAGCGAAAACACCTTGCTAATGTAACTGCATCTTGTTTTCTCCTCCATCTTGTTTTCGCAAGATTAGCTCTGACTCGTCTTAGCTCAGACAAACAGCCTCTGTGTTTAAATTCATTTCAAAATAACATCCAGACTGAGCGAGAGTGCGCTTAGCTCATTAGTTCCGAGCTTTAGAGCTAGCTAAATTTGTTTGAGGATAAATGGCTACATGCGTGATGTATTAAACCTAAGTTAAACCTAGCCTAGCTTTTCATCATAAATAAAATCAAACATTTTCAGCTGTGAGTGATTGGTAGGACGGCTCGCGAGCTAACTTTCTAGGTAGCTGTTCAGATTTATTTTTAGCACACTGCTTGTAATTTAATGATTTGTAAATTCTAGTCATGACTTTCTAATCTTCACTTAACCCTATCTTGGGTTTCTAGCAAGCCGTAATGCTAGTCATGTTACTATTTAGCAAATTTCAGCTACAGTCTTGGTTGTTTTCATGCCTGTGAAACTAGCCTCATCTTGGCTATGCTAATTAATAAAATGTAATGTATGTCTTTTCCTAATTACAAGACTAGCATGTAGATAAGATTCATAACTAGCTAATTACTAACCCTAATCGTTAAAACACTTTGGTTTTCTTCCTGTATGCTAACAATCCTGCATTTTGTAGTAGCGTCTGTGCGATTGTTTTTTTCTGGTCAATTTTTTTTTAGCTAATCAATGGACACAAGTTAAAGGTAATTGCTGTATCACAGTGTCAGAGACACCATTGATTCATTATTGTGTAGTCCGGTGGGACGGTCATCCCCTGCTCTGTCCTTGTAAGAGGTGTTTGGGTGTCCAGACCTCCCGCTGTTCTCTGACGGGGCCGGTTCGGGTTCGCGACGCGTCCTCGGGGAAGTCCTTCGTCTTTTTTTTTTTTTTCTTTTCAGATGAATCCTATTAGAAGGAGCGTAATGGCCTAGAGCGGGTTCTTCCTGCACAACACGCATACGGATGATCCTGTAATCCTGAAGTACTAAAGCGACTTAGAGCAGGCTGTTGACATACAGTAAACATTAAGCATGACGTTAATGTGAATAATTCATTCCCTGTGGTAAATTATTCAAGGTGGAGCGAGTGCAGCCCAGGGCTTACCTTTAAATCTTTGGCTTTTATGCGTTCTCTAAAGTGATGCTACGTCCTATAATCGTTCTCTCATGTGTTCTTGCATTACGATCTGTTTAACAATTAATGATACACCTTTAACCGTTTCTGTTCCGTCCGAATTGATGTTATCCAAAAGTATATTAAACCAAAGCATTAGGATTCGTGAGATGTATTTTGTTTCAGGTGAAATGGAGGTGTTGAGGATGAGAGAGACAGACAGACAGACAGACAGAAAGAGAGAGAGTGAGAGAGAGAGCGAGAGAGAGAGAGAGAGAGAGAGAGACAGAGAGATGTACGGACATTAAGTGCTGGTCCTTATTTAAAAATCAGTGTGTTACATTACAGTACTGCTGAATTCTGGATTCTGATTGGTCCGAATGTAACAGCAGCTCTGACACTAGCTACAGATCGTTTCATCCTTTCTATAGTAAAAATACACAGAAGCCTCCGTTCGCGTCGTATAATCGCGTCATGATTTCCGTCAGAGCCAGATAAAGGTTGTTTAGATTCAGTTGAGAGAAATGGATTAATGAATATCTGCAAAAGCTAGAGATTTTTAAGACTGAACGTTGGGTCACAGGGTGAAATTAACGAGCGTCTTACGAACAACATAATCGCTTATTCGCTCCGTTCTAGTTGTCCTCTTGATAAACGAGTCAATAAGTCATCCACATTTCAGTATCGAGCCGAACGTCAGGGTTACAGGTGACACCGGGTTCGTCCTTCGGGCTCTGAGGGAATACAGGACGTGGAAGACGGTGTCAGGAGATTGTCCGATTAGTCCAGATGTCCCATCGCCGTGGAGACGAGTCCTCGGATCCGTGCTTGCTCGGAGGAGGATGGATTACGTGGTGAAGTAGTGATGGCAGTAATTGATTTGTGCGACGGTGTGTGAGGACTGCGGTGGCACGTATCCACGTACCAGCCTCCTGCCACAGCTGGGCGGGACGTGATGGTGATAAATGTGGGGCAGGATAGAGACAGCTTCACCCGGGAGAGTCGATCTGCTGCCTCTTAAAAACCCCAAACCACCAGCTGTCAGATTCTTCTTAAAATCTATCATAAGACCTATACCTATCCTCATCATGCACTAGTACAAAGGGGACTACAGTATATTACAGAGAAACCGTGCGTGTCTGGGGTTTCCTGTTCTGAGAAAAACTAGACGGTTCGGGGTTTTTTTGAAAAAGGAACATAGTCACATACGGAGCCTCTGTATTGTGTAAGATGTTGTGTATTGTGTAAGATGTTGTGTATTGTGTAAGACGTTGTGTGTTGTATATTGTGTAAGACATTATGTATTGTGTAAGATGTTGTGTGTTGTGTAAGACGTTATGTATTGTGTAAGATGTTGTGTGTTGTCCTAAATGTAGCACTTTTCTGTGATGCTTTAAATATTGCTTAAACAAACAGCTGGATTTGATTCATTGATTCCTCTCCTGACTCTTCATCTAAAAAGTTAGAAAGGTTAGGGTTAAAGATAAGATAATCTATTTAAAGAAAATAAAAAATAATATTCACGATTTTATGTTACGAAGATGAGAACACACACACACTCACACAGTCTGAAAGGCTTCTGATTCGCTCTGCTTCCAAACGAACTGATTCGACTCTGAATCGACTCGAGTGCAGGAAGTGGATCAAGCACACAGTGTACTTTGTTGATAATATCTACAAAACTAAGCCAAAGGACAGAGCTGTAGTGCCAAAGAAATGTCATGAATTCTGAAGATCTCCACAAGCAAATATAAAAAAATTAAAGAAGATACTTCGTTATTTATGTAATAACTGATTCATTTGTTTAGCGCTAGCGCCATAATTTCCCCGAGATTTTTTTGTGTATTTTTTAAATTACAGTCAGAAATAATCCAAACAAATAAAAGCTCTCTTATCATTATTTTATCAAATAATTTTTCTGTTTATTGAAACTTGCTTTTCAGAATTTTAGAAATTGTGTGTAAAGAAAAGAATCGCTTGAAATCTCAGTGTTGGAATTTTCCCTTTCTGTAACTAGAGCTCAGGTCCAGAAATCATAATAACTTCCTGTTGTGTTCTCTCTCTCTCTTTTTTTCTTCCGACTGTGTGTGTGTGTGTGTGTGTGTTGTGTTGGACCTGACAGCTCTCTCAGCAGGGGAGCTTTTGTAACACGACGTCTTGCTGCTCTAACAGAGGCTAATCGCTGCTCTCCTCAACACGCTGCTGTCCAAAACAAACATTTACAGGCATGCAGCAGGGGTGCGGGTAAACGGTGACGCAGGCTAGCTTTACGCTAAATCTAACGCAGGACTTTTGCTGTCAGAGGCTGGAAGAGCGTTACATGGCTCACGTGTATGTTTCATGTGTACAGATCACGTGTATGGCTCTGGCTCACATGTATGGCTCACGTGTACGACTCACGTGTATGGCTCACGTGTATGGCTCATGAGTACGGTTCACGTGTACGCCTCATGTGTATGGCTCACGTGTACGGCTCAAGAGTACGGCTCACGTGTACGCCTCATGTGTATGGCTCACGTGTATGGCTCATGTGTACGTCTCACGTGTATGGCTCATGTGTACGGCTCACGTGTATGGCTCATGGGTACGGCTCACGTGTACGCCTCATGTGTATGGCTCACGTGTACGGCTCACGTGTATGGCTCATGTGTACGTCTCACGTGTATGGCTCATATGTACGGCTCACGTGTACGCCTCATGTGTATGGCTCACGTGTACGTTTCACGTGTATGGCTCACGTGTACGTTTCACGTGTACGGCTCACGTGTACGCCTCATGTGTATGGCTCACGTGTATGGCTCCTGTGTACATTTCACGTGTATGGCTCATGTGTACGGCTCATGTGTATGGCTCACGTGTACGTTTCACGTGTATGGCTCATGTGTACGGCTCATGTGTACGGCTCACATGTATGGCTCACGTGTATGGCTCACTTGTATGGCTCATGTGTATGGCTCATGTGTACGGCTCATGTGTATGGCTCACATGTATGGCTCATGTGTACGGTTCATGTGTATGGCTCACGTGTATGGCTCATGTGTACGGCTCATGTGTATGGCTCACGTGTATGGCTCATGTGTACGGCTCATGTGTATGGCTCACGTGTATGGCTCAAGAGTATGGCTCACGTGTACGCCTCATGTGTACGGCTCACGTGTATGGCTCATGTGTATGGCTCACATGTATGGATCACTTGTACACCTTATGTGTACGCCTTATGTGTATGGCTCACGTGTATGGCTCACAAGTATGGCTCATGTGTATGGCTCACATGTATGGCTCACGTGTACGCCTCATGTGTATGGCTCACGTGTATGGCTCACAAGTATGGCTCATGTGTATGGCTCACATGTATGGCTCACGTGTACGCCTCATGTGTATGGCTCACGTGTATGGCTCATGTGTATGGCTCACGTGTATGGCTCACGTGTATGGCTCATGTGTACGGCTCACAGCAGGCTTTTCCAACAGCCTGTATTTCATTTGATGAATGCAGATTTTACTGTAAAGATCCTGATAATATACGATCAATGATAGAGGAGAGAGAAAGTGGAATTTGTGTGAGAGCTGTGTGTGAATGTGTGTGCTGCTTGTGCTGTGTGAAAGCTGTATATAAGCTGTGTGTGAGAGCTGTGTTAGTGTGTGTGTGCTGTGTGAGAGCAGTGTTTGAGAGCTGTAAGAGCTGTGTGTGAGAAATGTGTGTGTGCTGTGTAAGAGCTGTGTGAGTGCTGTGTTTGAAAGCTGTGTGTGTGTGTAAGCTGTGTGTGACTGTGTTTAAACTGTGTGTGACTGTGTCTAAGCTGTGTGTGACTGTGTCTAAGCTGTGTGTGAGTGTGTGTAAGCTGTGTGTGAGAGCTGTGTGTAAGCTGTGTGTAAGCTGTATGTGAGTGTGTGTAAGCTGTGTGTAAGAGCTGTGTGTAAGCTGTGTGTGAGAGCTGTGTGTAAGCTGTGTGTGAGAGCTGTGTGTGTGCTGTGTGTAAGCTGTGTGTGAGAGCTGTGTGAGTGTGCAGTTTGTGCTGTGTGTAAGCTGTGTGTAAGCTGTGTGTGAGAACTGTGTGTAAGCTGTGTGTGAGTGTGTGTAAGCTGTGTGTAAGCTGTGTGTGAGTGTGTGTGTGTGCTGTGTGTAAGCTGTGTGTGAGAGCTGTGTGAGTGTGCAGTTTGTGCTGTGTGTAAGCTGTGTGTAAGCTGTGTGTGAGAACTGTGTGTAAGCTGTATGTGAGTGTGTGTAAGCTGTGTGTAAGAGCTGTGTGTAAGCTGTGTGTGAGTGTGTGTGTGTGCTGTGTGTAAGCTGTGTGTGAGAGCTATGTGTGTGCTGTGTGAGTGTGCAAAGCTGTGTGTGAGAGCTGTGTGTAAGCTGTGTCTGTGCTGTGTGTGTGGGAGTGTGAGAGAGTGAGAGCTGTATTCCTTTCTCTTGTACATTTTGTGTTTTATGTGAGTGTGTGTGTGAAACACAGCTGACGCAGACCTCATGCTCTCACATTTAACAACATCTTAACTGTCCCCAAACGTCACACTGAAGGATGGATTGAAGAGAAACGTGCTTTATGTTGAGATGGCTTTCCCTCATCTCGCTGTAGCCATGCAGCTCTTCTCGCTCTGTGTGTGTGTGTGTGTGTGTGTGTGTGTGTGTGTGTATGCACCTGCTCATTGAGTCCATGTTTCAGCGCCTTTAACATCATCATCATTTGGTCCAGAGGCTCAGAGGAGCAGATACAGACACGGATTATGACTCTTATCCCCTCAGAGTTGCTGTTAGCATCTGTCTCAGGTGATCTGGACAGGTGTGAAGAGGTCAAATTTGTCCCAGAAACCACGTTTCACACAGAACAGGTCACGTTCGAAACGTGTGCGTGTGAATGATGAAATGTCCTCGACGATCAGATTTATGCAAATCTGCTTCCAATCATCATATAACTTGGGTCATATTTATTTATTTATTTATTTATTTATTTATTTATTTATTTATTTATTTATTTATAAGCTACCATTTTCAACAGAATTTCTTTCTTTCTTTCTTTCTTTCTTTCTTTCTTTCTTTCTTTCTTTCTTTCTTTCTTTCCTCAAATAAGAGGTCAACAAGAGTTTATTAGTTTTTTGCTAAAATGCTTTCAAAAATAAATAAATAAATAAATAAATACATACATAAATAAATAAGCAACTTTTGGTATAATTGTCATCTATCTATCTATCTATCTATCTATCTATCTATCTATCTATCTATCTATCTATCTATCTATTTATTTATTTATTTATTTATTAATAATCTACCATTTTTAACTTATTATAATATCTTTCTTTCTTTCCTGAAATAATGAGATTATTCATTATTATAAGTTTTTATTTTATTTTTTTTTATTTATACTTTTTATTAAAGTTTTTTTTTTAAAAACTCATAGAAATAGAAATTTTTAAATATGTTTTTTTAAATAAGTTTTATTTGTTTGTTTGTTTATTTATCTATCACCTTTATTTTCTCCCGCTCTCTCTCTCTCTCTCTCTCTCTCCCCTCTGGTGTGAAAACACACTCCATGCTGTTAGCATGCACGCTGTTGTAAGCTGCTAGTACTAAACCCAGCTTCAGTTCCATTAGCAGTGACAGCGAACACTTTCAGGCTCTGTCAGTCTGGACAAAAAAAAAAAAACAGGACTGGGACAGGAAGGAAGAAGATAAAGTCCGTGCCCTTTGACCCCTACAACTGCTCTGGCTGTCAGCTTTGACAGGAAAGAGCACATGGCGCAGAATCCAGTTAACTCTGAGCAGCACTGAGCCTCACCTTTAACAAGCTGGAGCCGGAAACTGGATCACTTTTTACTGGTTTTACTGGTTTGTCTTTGGGTTTAAAACGAAACCTTGTACAAATGAAGCAACACTGAAAATTCATTACTGAAAAAATAAGTATAATTATTTAAAATAAAGAAGTGGATTAATCTAATTTAAATGTAAATAAACTCATAAAGATGAAGATGCATTTTAATTTTTCTATATACATATATTTTTTTTTTACTCCAACATTTCATGCCAGATATTTATTGCTGAAAAATGTTTTAAAAAATAATATCATAGGAATAGAAATAGTGTTCAAATAAGCAAAAAAAAACAAATAATTAATAAATAAATAAAACAAACAGAAAAATATGAATAAATTAATTAATTAAACAAACAGTATAAATAAATGAATAAATAAATATAAATAAATAAATACATAAATAAATACATAAATAAATACAACAAACAGAAATAAACAAATAAATAATATTTGTAAATTTCTACAATGAATTAATATTGTATTAGATAATTAATTATTAAATCTATGAATTAACAAAAGATTGTCTAGTTATAGTATGAAAAGAGGAAGCTAGGAAACAAACAAATAAACAAACAAAAAAAAGTGTAGCTTTTAGCTCAGACCTTGATATGTGTGAGATATGAGGGAAAAAAATGTCAAAAGTAATGACATTTAGAAAGCAGAGGGGAAAAAGTCTGATCTCCGTGTCGGTGTGAATGGGTGTAATAGTTGGACGTGGATGTGGGTCGTAGCTGACAGGCTGCTGCGGGATTCTGGCATGGAGACGGCGTGAGGCGGACTTTTATGAAAATGAATGAGGTGGAATGGAGGGGTATGTGGAGGTTGGTATGTGTATATGTGTGTGTGTGTGTGTGGGGGGGGTGTTGGGGGGTTGCTGAGTTTTCCAGTGTAATTTCACACCTGTCATCTCTCGTTAGAAAAGCTCACCTTTTACGGAGCCGGAGAAACACACAACACACTCACACCAGCAGCTCTCAGGTGACCCTCGACTCTCACAGTTAAACACAATTAAGATAAAAAGATAAACTAATGAACGAGTCGCACCTTCACACGGCAGTAAAAGGGTTAACAGCCGCAGCAGGGTATTATTTATTTACTGTAAAAATGAGAAGCTATACCTACACACACACACACACACTAACCTCACGTTCACATGTTACATCAAAGTTTAAATCAGGACAGGTGGATAAGTTTTAGATGAGCATTTTACGCTCTGAGTTCAGTTTTTTTTATCTCACCTGTTTTATTTCCCACTTTAAAGGTTGGCTGTTTTTACATTAAAAAATTAATAAATGAATAAATAAATAAATAAATAAATAAATAAATAAATAAATAAATAAATAAATTCCAGGATAAATTATTATAAATTATTATTATAATATTTATAATAATAATAATTATTATTACTATTATTATTATTATTATTATTATTATTATTATTATTATTATTTGCTGTCAATTTTAATGTCATATACAATCAAAGCAAAAGACAATAAAAAATAAACAAATATAAATAAATATTTTCTATTTGTTATAAATATATTTTAGATTTATTATATTTATTTTAGAATTTATATTTACAAAATATATTTTTTATTTATGTTATAAATATATTTATTATATATTTTATGTTTATTATATTTAAATAAATAAAGACCGGTCTGAATTTGAAATAAAAGCACTGGACAGTGTGATGTAGAGTATTTACAGGAAGTGAATTCCAGCCATTTCCTGATTAAAGCTCACACGTCGCCCTGCACTCTCACGTCTCACGTCTCTTATTTATTTTCCACACGTGAGTTTTATCTCCAGTCATTTGTACAGATTTAATTTCCTAAATGAAGCAGGATTAATAACGCAGACGTCGTACAGAATCAAACAGATTTTCCTTGATGATGGTGATGTGTGTGTGTGTGTGTGTGTGTGTGTGTGTGTGTGTGTGTGGCTTTTGGAGAGTGATAAACATTCACGGAGGAATAACTGCAGCGGGTTGAAACTGAAAGAAATTCAAACATCTGAAATGTCCTCTAAAACACACACACACACACACACACACACACACACACACACACACCTTTGCTGTGTCTTATATACACACACTCACACACCTTTTTCATAAAACACACACTGGACTCAGACCACTGAACTCGGGTTATCATATCTGGACTCATTTTACACACACACACACACACACACACCTGCCTTTGCTGTGTCTTATGTACACACACTCACACACCTTTTTTATAAAACACAAACTGGACTCGGGCTATCATATCTGGACCCTGTCATCACACACACACACACACACACACACACACAAAAAGTTCAGCATAATTAGGTGCTCGAACCTTTCTTAAAGTTCACCTCAATTAGGTGTGTGTGCTCTTGCGAGATGCAAGCAGCTGTGATTTGTCAATGCCCGCTACCATATTTAGCGCACACACACACACACACACACACACACACACACACACACTCACACACACGTACATACACGCACGCAAAGTTATCTCTCAGCATGCATGTTTGTCAGCGAGTCTGTGTGTGTGCGTGTGTGTGTGTGTGTGTGCGTGTGTGTGTGTGTGTGTGTGTGTGTGTGTGTGTCTAATTGGCCAAGAGTATCTTCCATGCCCTTGACATTTTTGTGCCACCAACAGAACATGATGAATTATCCGTTATTGAGACACAACTGTACTTTGTTTGGAATTTCACTCATGAAGTCCTAAACTGAGACCAAGTATACCGAGAATAATAATAATAATAATAATAATAATAATAATAATAATAATAATGTATGTGTGCGTGTGTGTGTGTGTGTGTGTGTGATATGATAACCTGAGTTCGGTGGTCTGAGTCTGCTGTGTGTTATATGAAAAAGGTGTGTGAGTGCGTGTATATAAGACACAGTGAAGGCAGGTGTGTTTGTGTGTGTGTGTGTGTGTGTCTGTGTGTGTTTGTGTGTGTGTGTGTGTATAATGACGGTCCAGATATGATAACCCGGGTTTGATGGTCTGAGTCCGGTGTGTGTTTTATGAAAAAGGTGTTTGTGTGTGTGTGTGTGTGTGTGTGTGTGTGTTGCCTGTCGCTCTCTCTCCCCATCAGTAAGGTGTTCAGTATCGGACCGCACCATTCAGGACATTTTTACGGACAGATCAAACTTCAGAAATGAAATCCGTCAGGTCACCTTTAGCAAAGTTCTTTTTTTTTCTCCTTTATTCATGAAAGTAAATCGAACCTTCCATGATGGAGAAGCGGCTAAATTTAGATCACGTACTGTTCACGTGAATATAGAGCATATCCTGGTGGTGGAGAGACATAGGTAAAGAGAGAGAGAGAGAGAGAGAGAGAGAGAGAGGAGGATGTGCTCAAATCGACTGTCCTACTGTGTGCAAAAATATTGGCATTGGAAAGCTACCGTATTCACAGTACACATTTACACTCCACGCTTTTTACACTCGCTCTTTTTTATAAAAGCCGTCTTTTCTCTGAATTATTGTTAATGTAGACTGTAAAGGGGAAAAAACTGAATTATTGGCCCGCTGTTTAATCATCTATTCACTACGGAGAAACTCTGAGAAGCTTCGGATGTCCTCACGCAGTCAGACTAAATAGAGAATAAATAACACGAGCTTAAAATTAAACAAATAAGTCAGTATTGTTATTGTTCAGAACGGTGCTTTATATACTTAAATAATAATAAAAAATAAGTAGAATTTTTGCCTAAATAAAATTCTTCTATGTAGTTATTTATACTTATGCACCACTTGCCTACAATGTTTACATTGAGGCTTCTTCACATGCAAATAAATAAATAAATAATAAATAAATATTCTGGATGCCTCTGTCAATAGGTTCAGATATTTCTTTATTTTTTTATTTAGTTAGTTTGTGTTTTATATTAATATATTTACAATTATATATATATATATATATATATATGTATTTATTTTTATTTATTTATTTCTTTTTTTCCACAACACACGGAGCACAGAGTGGACCACTTACAGGACACAAAATGACATTTCATTTATTTTTTTATTTTATTTTTTTGCAATAATTTGCATAATAAAAAAGATCTCTCACAATCCAGCACGAGCGTCTCTCGTCTTGTTCCATGCTGCAGAAAGAGGATGCCAATAATTATAGGAATGACCGTGGATTATGCTAATCTTCCATAAAAGCATGATGAGCAGCTATAGGATTAAAGAGCAGCGTAGATTATTCAGGTGAATACGAACGAGTCTCGAGACTCCCAAGTGCGCGCGCACCGAGCGACGCTCGTCTGATTTGAGTGCGCGTCTCCTCTCTCATCACCTGCCATTGTGCAATCAGCTGCGTGCATATATATGTGTGTGTGTGTGTGTATGTGTGTGTGTGTGTGTGTCTGCCATCGTGAGTACCGTTTGTTTGCAGACAAGCGGGTTTTGATGATGGAGAGAGCGCCCAGCGTCTCCTCTCGAGATCACTATCAGAGCTGGAACGAGATGAATAAAACATTTATTTTTTATTTTTTTGTACATTTTTTATTTATTTATTTATTTATTTTTGCATGTATATGTTGAGCAGAAGCACCTGTGCTGCTTTATTGTAGCATTCCGGTGCTCGGTGTTGCAGTCCGGCTTTAACCGCGGATTTATTTATTTATTTATTTTTTGCAGATGGCATCAGAAAAGTTCTTATTACAGCATTTGTTAGGGGAAAAAAGAGAAAAGAAAGAAAAGCTCATTGGTGTGTTTGTTTATTTATTTTTCTGCTGAACGCAGCTGCTCGGACGCCTCCATGCAGAAAGGCCCAATATGGCTGCTGTGCTGAATCGGAGGCTGGGGGCCAAGCGGCCCAGTTTGAGGATAAGACACCGGCGGAATTTTGCTCACGATGGCTCCCAGTGGGCATCATTTCCACTGTTTTTTTATTTTTATTTTTCCTCTCTCTCTCTTTCTCTCTCTCTCTCTCTTTTATTTCACGATCTCCTCTTGCTGACGCGAGCAGTCCGGCTCTCCTCTAACGCCTCTCGCTCAGTCCTGCAGCTGCGAAATCTCACCATCTCACATCAGATCATCAGCAAAAAGTAATGAAAGTCACTTTCTGAATCCAAGACACATCTACATCTCCATCTTCTCCACCTTCTCCACCTCCACCACCTTCTACACCTTCTACACATCCTCCACCATTTACACTTCCTCCTTATTTGACACCTCCTCCACCTTCTCCACATTCTACACCTCCACCACCTTCTACAGCTCCTCCTCCATGTACATCTCACCCACCTTCTAAAACCCCCTTTTTATTTACATTTTACACACCTCCTCCACTTCCACACCTCCTCCACTTCCACACCTCCTCCACTTCCACACCTCCTCCACTTCCACACCTCCTCCACTTCCACACCTCCTGCACTTCTCCACCTTCTCCACCTTCTACACCTCCTCCAATTCTCCACCTCCTTCACTTCCACACCTCCTGAACTTCTACACCTTCTACACCTCCTGCACTTCTCCACCTTCTACACCTTCTACACCATCTCCAATTCTCCACCTCCTCCACTTCTACACCTTCTACACCATCTCCAATTCTCCACCTTCTACACCTCCTCCACTTCTACACCTTCTACACCTTCTCCACCTCCTCCACTTCTCCACCTTCTCCACCTTCTACACCATCTCCAATTCTCCACCTCCTCCACTTCTACACCTTCTACACCATCTCCAATTCTCCACCTTCTCCACCTCCTCCACTTCTACACCTTCTACACCTTCTACACCATCTCCAATTCTCCACCTCTACACCTCCTCCACTTCTACACCTTCTACACCATCTCCAATTCTCCACCTTCTACACCTCCTCCACTTCTCCACCTTCTACACCTTCTACACCATCTCCAATTCTCCACCTTCTCCACTTCTGCACCTTCTACACCTCCTCCACTTCTACACCTCCTTCACACTGCAGACCTTCTCCTTCACTCTCACCACCTGCTCCTTCACCCCCTTAATTTCCTCCACCTCCTCCTCCTCCCACTTTCTTTCACTTTCCACTCCTCCCGCTTTGCATTTTTTTTTAGATAAATAACATTAAAAACATGGATAAAAACATTAATATATATAATTTTTTTCCTATTTTATTTTCAGGTTTTTAAATTTGGTGAATAATGAGACGCGCTGCTGCTGTAGATGGAGATAATAAACAATGATGATAAATAAAATCAAACTTCTGATATTAATAAGCATTAACTTCATCATGTGGGATCAAAGTGTGGAATGAAAATAAATACAAATACAGTAACGAGTCGTAAGTGATTAATTAGGTATGGAATTAAATCGTAATTTATTAATTAATTATTTACCCTGAACATCTACATCAGTCACACATTCTTCATAGTTTTTTTACTTTTTTCAGTACTGTACAAGATGTAGTCTCTCTCTCTCTCTCTCTCTCTCTCTCTCTCTCTCTCAAGCCCCCCACCCCCAGCTATCTTGCTCTGTCTTTCACTTTCTCAATCTCTCTGTCTTTCTCTTCATCCTTTCTTCCTCCATCTTTCTCAGTCTCTCTCTTCGTCTGTATCTCACTCACTCACTTTCTCACTCTTTCACTTTGTCTCTCTCTCTGTCTCTCTCTCTAAGTCTCTTTCTCTCTCTCTCTCAGTCTCTCTCTCTCTCTCTCTCTCTCTCTCTCTCTCTCTCTCTCTCTCTCTCTCTCTCTCTCACTCTTTCACTTTGTCTCTCTCTGTCTCTCTCTCTAAGTCTCTTTCTTTCTCTCTCTCAGTCTCTCTCTCTCTCTCTCTCTCTCTCTCTCTCTCTCTCTCACTTTCTCACTCTTTCACTTTGTCTCTCTCTCTGTCTCTCTCAGTCTCTTGCTCTCTCTCTCTCTCTCTCTATGGGCCTCCCTCTTTCTCAGTGTTGCTCCCTCTCTCTGTCTGTCTCTCAGTCTCTCTCTCTCTCTCTCTCTCTCTCTCTTTTATGGGCCTCCCTCTTTCTCAGTGTCGCTCTCTCTCTCTCTGTCTCTCTCTCTGTCTCTCTCTTTCTCAGTGTCGCTCTCTCTCTCTCTCTCTCTCTCCTCCCTCGGCACTGTCGCACTGCAGAGCAATCGAAGCAGATTAAAAAGTCCTCATGCTTCATTCGCCACTCGATCAACCCATAAAACAACCTGTACACATAAATCTTATAATATTGTTGTTCAAACACTTTTAATAACACAGATTTGAATATCGCTGTGTGCATTCCACTGATTTATTCTTTTCTTTTGTTTTGTTTTTTCTTTAAATGAATGATTAAAAAAAGTGCCATCAGGCTTGTATAAGTGGAAAGGAAGATCTGGTGTCCTGCCAATAACGCCATTAGCATCGCTAGCGTTGTTCAGACTCGTTACAGCGTCTGAGACACGTGACATTGGAATCGGAAAACTTACGGAAGAACGCTCCGGAATTTCAGGTTTACTTTAGTATTAATCCGAAATGATTTCCATTATTATTCCATATTATTTCCAATCTGAAATCCTTTCCGTTACCTCCAACTCTGCTGATATCCACAGGGGGTGTGTGTGTGTGTGTGTGTGTGTTGCCAACTGCGCTTATATGAGTTATTAGACCAGCAGGACGGTGTTCAGTGAAACACTTGGGCCGATTGTGCTGACCCGAGCTCTACGAGTCTAAAGCACAGCAATTCAATTAGAGATAAACGGCATGGCCGCGTTCCCGCTCCTCCATCACGCGTCCGCCATGATGTTTGACGCTAATGCTAATGCTAAATGAATCGTCTCAGATGTTACATAACAACCGGAGAGCTTCAGAAGCGCTTACCATCTCTTTGTGACGGATCGTACTTATACCCCGGCGCTGTCGATTTCTACGTTTTAAATATGTTTCCATAGCAACGTTTCATCACACCACCGCGGCGCTGATTAGTTTCCTGCAACTGCACGACACGGAGCATTTTATTTACTGCATATTGACATATAATATCTATAACATTTCATCTTCAGTTTGATTCTTAAACTTTTTGGAAATATGTTAAAGGTTGTTGCTTGGTTTTCTTTCTTTCTTTCCCTTTTGTAGTTTTTTCCTTGTCCCCATAAAGGATATGAAAAGTTACAAAATAATGATAAAGCAATAAATAAGTAAATAAACGTTAAAAAAATAAATAAATAAATAAATAAATAAATAAATAAATAAATAAAAACAACTTAAAAAAGAAAACGGTCCAGGGAAAATCAGGAGCCGATCCTGAGACCGAGAACCTTACAGCAGGAAGTGCTTAAATTTTTACCTTATTTAAAGAGAAACTCTTCAGCATTAAATCTCTGCATTATCAGCATGCTGTATAGAGTAGAGCTCTGTGTGTGTGTGTGTGTGTGTGTGTGTGTGTGTGCGTCACTCAGAGTTTTTTTCGTGCGTGAACTTTTTGGAAAGTGATTTGACAGTTCACACTGAGAGCGAAGGCAGAGCTCTGATTCGCCGTCTTTTCTTCTCTCCACGTCTCTGAATCCTGAACCAACAACAGCTGTCACGACACACAGGAATAAATAAATAATAATAATAATAAACAAACAAACAAACAAAAAAAATTCTTATTCGAGCGCACAGGAGCTGATACATTTAACTCCAGACTGCGAAGGTTTGCTCGAATCTTCCAGCATCACGCTAACAATAGAAGAAGAAGTTGCTTTCGGCTGCTCCCTGTTCGGGGTCGCCACAGCGGACCAACTGGTCCGCACAACAACTTGGCACAGGTTTTTACGCCGGATGCCCTTCCTGCCGCAACCCTCCCATTTTTCCGGGCTTGGGACCGGCACGGCATCCAGTGGCTGGGGGGATTCGGGGAACCCGGGCCTTCCGCATGATGGGCGAGAAACCTACCACTGAGCCACCAATGCCTCCATAGCATCACGCTAACAATAACGCTTCCTTATTTATCTATCTATCTATCTATCTATCTATCTATCTATCTATCTATCTACCTGTCTGTCTGTCTGTCTGTCTATCTTTTCTATCTATCTCTCTGTCTGTCATCTATCTATCTGTCTGTCTGTCATCTGTCTATCTATCTATCTATCTATCTATCTATCTATCTATCTATCTATCTCTCTGTCTGTCTGTCTGTCTGTCTGTCTGTCTGTCTATCTATCTATCTATCTATCTATCTATCTATCTATCTATTTATCTATTTTTTCTTTTGTCTGTCTGTCTGTCTGTCTATCTACCTATCTATCTATTTATCTGTCTGTCTATCGTCTGTCTATCAATCTATTTATTTATTTATCTGTCTATCTAGCTACCTATCTATCTGTCTGTCTGTCGTCTGTCTTAAACAATCTATCTATCTATCTATCTATCTATCTATCTATCTATCTATCTATCTATCTATCTATCTATCTATTTTCAGGTTTGCATAAAAAGTAGCTGACCTTCCTCAAATTATTTCGAGCCTCACCTCCACTTCCTCTTTCCATTTCCCCAACACTGAACTTCAGACAGTCAGGAAAACCTTTCCACATCAGCTCATGTGAGCAGGAAGCGTAGCCTGAAAGCGCATCATTATCCACCTTGTATAGCATTAATGGATAAACTGACACGAGTCGGTCAGCTAAATGATTAGCAATGATTAAAGGCTAATTAAAGACTAAGAGCATTTTAGCCTCACAGGTTAAATAAATACACAAAAAAAAAACTTCCGCATCAGCTAACTCACAGCTAACACTGCTACAAATCACACCTCAGAATGAAGATGATACTTATCAGAGAGGCTAGCTGGCTAACTAAAACTTTCTGGCGAGCTAGCATTATCTGGCTAGATGACAAGAAAACTGATCAAAATGTTTACATTTAACAGGACGACTCAAAGTTGATGACAGAATAAAGGGAGCGCTTATGAGGGATTTCTCTAGCTAGCTAATCTCTAAATCTGACTAGCTAACATTTAAAAACAACATTTAAATATGATTAGCTAGCGTATGAACCTGACTAGCTAACATTCATCCTAACAGTTAACATTTAAAACTAACTAGCTAACGTTTATCTGACTAACATTTAAATGTGATTAGCTAACATTTAAAGCTGACTAGCTAACACTTATCTGGATAGCTAACATTTATCTGGCTAGCTAAGCTTATTTTGCCAGCTAACATTTAATTTGACTAGGTAACATTTAAAAATAACTGTCTAGCATTTAAATATGACTAGTTAATGTATGAATCTGACATTCATCTGACTAACTAACATTTAAATCTGATTAGCAAACATTCATCTGACTAGCTAGGAATTAAATCTGACTAGCTAACAATTAAATCTGACTAGTTAACCGTCATCTGACTAGCTAACATTTAACAAAATCTGACTAGGAAACATTTAAATCTGACTAGCTAACCTTCATATGACTAGCTAACAATTAAATCTGACTAACTAACGTGTAAACCTGACTAGCTAATATTTAAATCTGACTAGCTAACCTTCATATGACTAGCTAACAATTAAATCTGACTAGCTAACTTTTAAATCTGACTAGCTAACATTTAAATCTGACTAGTTAACCTTCATATGACTAGCTAACAATTAAATCTGACTAGCTAATGTGTAAATCTGACTAACTAACCTTCATATGACTAGCTAACAATTAAATCTGATAGCTAACCTTCATATGACTAGCTAACAATTAAATCTGATAGCTAACCTTCATATGACTAGCTAACAATTAAATCTGACTAGCTAACATGTAAATCTTACCAGCTAACCTTCATATGACTAGCTAACAATTAAATCTGACTAGCTACCATGTAAATCTGACTAGCTAACCTTCATATGACTAGCTGACATGTAAATCTGACTAGCTAACATTTAAATCTGACTAGTTAACCTTCATATGACTAGCTAACAATTAAATCTGACTAGCTACCGTGTAAATCTGACTAGCTAACCTTCATATGACTAGCTAACAATTAAATCTGACTAGCTACCATGTAAATCTGACTAGCTAACCTTCATATGACTAGCTAACAATTAAATCTGACTAGCTGACATGTAAATCTGACTAGCTAACATTTAAATCTGACTAGCTAACCTTTATATGACTAGCTAACAATTAAATCTGACTAGCTGATGTGTAAATCTGACTAGCTAACATTTAAATCTGACTAGCTAACCTTTATATGACTAGCTAACAATTAAATCTGACTAGCTGATGTGTAAATCTGACTAGCTAACATTTAAATTTGACTAGCTAACCTTTATATGACTAGCTAACAATTAAATCTGACTAGCTAACATTTAATGTTAAAACTTTAATTAAATACTTTGCATTTTAGGCTGTAAATTATTTAATAATAAATTGAAAGTTTTTCTGCTCTTAGATACTTTATCATTGCAGACCTTATTATTTGGAACTTTTTTTAATACCTCAGACCTCAAATACACACACACACACACACCCGTGTGCAGATACACACACCTGAGATTTAGAAAACACGATCGCAGAGTGTACTAACACACAAACACACACACACACACACACACACAGACGGAGGTTTCTCTGCTTTGAGGTGCATATGGAGAGGACCATTAGGACGAGTGGAGGATGTTTAGGGATAAATCGAGTCATTAGCCATGTGTCTGTAGCAGAGCAACACTCCATATGACAGAGCGGGGTGGCAGCACCCCCACACACACACACACACACACACACACACACACACACACACACACACACACACACACACACACACACACCCACCACTGCCAGCTTGTGTTTCCTGGCTGGTTTAAACCCTTTCACTGTCATCCCTTCTTCCAGCCTTTTTTTCTTTTCCACTGTACGACCGGATGAGACGTACGGGATGAGGACAAGTTCCTCTCGGGGTGTTTAGGAGTTTTAGAGATTTCTATATCAGTGTGTAATGTACAGTACGTAGCTGCAGTAATAACGCACATGATTGATTACTGGACGTGATTCTCTCCATTTTTCCGGAACTGTCTCATCCATTAGTGGAGGCAGAAGTGCAGCAGGACTGAGGAGTGAAATGACAGTAATTATGACAGCAGGAGGAAATCAGGAGCTTATGGACCATCAAGCTGCCAGGACTGGAACTGGAGCTTTCACACGGCCCCAGTGTCTTAAAAACTCCGGCTAGCTGTCCATCACGCGCGCGTGTGTGTGTGTGTGTGTTAGTACAATCTGCGATCATGTTTCCTAAATCTCAGTTGTGTGTGTGTGTGTGTGTGTGTGTGTGTGTGTGTGTGTGTGTGTGTGTCTGTTGGTCTGTCTGTCTGTGTGTCTCTGTGTGTGTGTGCCTGTGTGTGTGTGTGTGTGTGTGTGAGTCTCTCTGTGTGTGTGTCTGTGCGTGTTTGTATGTATGTGTGTGCGTTTGTGTTAGTAGACTGCGATCGTGTCTCAGGTGTGTGTATCTGTACATGTGTGTGTGTGTGTGTATGTGTGTGTGTGTGTGTATCTGCAAACACCGTGTAGCGTCAGCCGCTTGGATCACGCGCTGGCTTTGATACGGGTGTGTGAGATCACACAGCGCATCGACTCAGAGATAATTACACGCCAATCACAGAGAGACAGCGAGCACTGACCGAGTCTGAGGGAACTTCCTGAGAGCTCACTAACACCAGAACTGAGGAGGAACGTTTACTGCGTTTACTCTATAACACTCACTACATTACATTTAGCTGCCAAGATAAGGTTTATCTGGCTAACTAACCTTTAAAATTTAGCTAGGTAAAGTTTTAAATGTGGCTAGTTAACGTTTATGTTGCTAGCTAATATTCAAATCTGGCTAGCTAACATTTACCTGGCTAACTTATCTAGTTAAAGTTGATGTGGCCAGCTAGAGTTTAAATCTGTCTAGCTAACAAAACCTGGTTAGCTATCCTTTATCTGGCTAGTTAATATTTATCTAGCTAGCTTATGCTTACATTGCTAGCTAAAATTTAAATCTGGCTACATATAGTTTATCTGGCTAACTAACATTTAAATTCAGCTAGCTAATGTTTTAAATGTGGCTAGTTAAAATTTATCTGATTATTTAACATTTAGCTAACATTTATATGGCTAGCTAACAATCTGGTTAGGTATGCTTTATCTGGCTAGTTAATTATTTTTCCAGCTAGCTAACATTTACATAGGTAGCTAACATTTAAATCTAGCTAGTTAACATTTATTAGCTAGTCTTTATCTGGCAAGGTAACAAGTAGCGCTGAATGGCTAGCTGATATTTATTTTATCTGGCTAGCTAATATATAAAACTGGTTAGCGCTAGCCACCTGAGTCACGGAAACAGAGAGTCATGGATGTTTAAGATAATGCGAGCTAGCGTAGCATATTATTACATCACGTACATCCTGTGAAAGACATTTGAAGTTGATTAAAATGAGAAATGATGCTGAAATGAAATAAAAACATGAAAAAACTCAATGTCGTCAAGACTACGGGTTCTACTAACACACACACACACACAGGTTTTTAAAAACTTATAAACCTGAGCTCAAGATCATCAATGTGTCACGACAAGTGGAGCAGGAAATGAGGTAAGACGTGGAAGTGGAGGGTAAGGAAGCCGTGACGCTTACGTACACTCTAGCTTCGCCGCTCAGCCTTTAGCTGGGAATCGGATCGGGAAGCGAAGACGGGAAGCCAAACATGTGCTCTCTATTACACGTTTATTATTCCGTGTCAAAACACCAAGCCGAAGCCATCCGGGACGCCGATGCCAAGCGCTGTAACGTGTCCTGGACGTGTGCAGGATTTTTAATATAGTGAAAGTGTTGAGAGAAACCAAAGAAGTGTCTGGAACCCAGCGCTGATAAGATCCAGATGAGATCCGCCTCCATTTTCTTTCCTCGCGAGATCATTTTACAAATATTAGCGTTTGCACTTAACGCGCTCAGGAGCTGTTTGAGGCCGAGAGAAAATAATTCAGTCAGACGTTATGTGGTGATTGGCGTGTCAGACAGTTGGATGGAACAAATTATCCACTGTTACGTAGCAGCTCTGTTTAAACACTTTCTCTGGGCCGATTTCAGTCGGAAGCATAACAGCCAGGAGGTTGGACGGGAACGCTGGTGTTTTTGGGATCAGACGGTGTTGGGAAGGCGTGTCCGGAACTGAGCAGCGTCTCAAATTTCAGACACTTCCAGCATAACCACTGCTGATTTACTGAAACAGACGAGCTGATAAACACACAAATGTACAACCAAATCCTTAGACGGATGGATGGATTGATTGATGGATGGATGGATGGATGGATAGATGGGTGGATGAAGGTGGACTATTCCATACATCATCAGGTTTTATTGGTGGTCAGTGGTTGATGGAAGCCGGATGTTGTGTGAGATATAAAGCAGTCATCCACTGACAGAAAGATCAAACCTCCTCCATCACCAGAGAGAGAGAGAGAGAGAGAGAGAGAGAGAGGGAAAGAAAGATGGAAAGAAAGAAAAAAGGACAGAGAGAGAGAGAGAGATGGAAAGAAAGAAAAAAGGACAGAGAGAGAGAGAGAGAGATGGAAAGAAAGAAAAAAGGACAGATTGAGAGAGAGAGAGAGCTGGAAAGAAAGAAAAAAGGACAGAGAGAGAGAGATGGAAAGAAAGAAAAAAGACAGAGAGAGAGACAGATGGAAGGAAAGAAAATAGGACAGAGAGAGAGACAGAAAGAGAGAAAGAGATGGAAAGAAAGAAATAGGACAGAGAGAGACACACACAGGGGGAGAGAGAGACAGACAGAGAAAGAGAGAGAGAGACAAATGGAAAGAAATAAAGAAGGACAGAGAGAGAGAGGAGAGAGAAAAGGATAGAGAGAGAAATGGAAAGAAAGAAAAAAATACAGAAAGAGAGAGAGAGATGGAAAGAAAGAAAAAAGACATGGAGAGAGAGAGACAAAGTGAGAGAGACAGATATTGAGTGAAAGAGAAAAAAGAAAGAGACAGGCAGACAGAGAGACAGACAGACACTGAGAAACAGAACAATCGAAAAAAAAAACGGCAGATTTTAAGAAAAAAAATGGACAGAGAGAGAGACAGACAGAGATAAACAAGTGAGAGAGATATTGAATGAGAGAGAGAGAGAGAGCGAGAGAGAGAGACTGACAGACACTGAGAAACAGAGAAAGACAGACAGATGGTAAAAAGAAAAAACAGACAGAGAGAAACAAAGTGAAAGAGACAGATCTTGAGAGAAAGAGAGAGAGAGAGAGAATGACAAACAGACAGACAGACACTGGAAAAAAAGAGAGTTAGAAAGACAGACGGACAGACACTGAGAGAGAGATAGAAAGACAGACAGAAAGAAAGCAACAAAGTGAGAGAGAGAGAGAGAGAGAGAGAGAGACAGAAATAAAGTGAAAGACAGATAGTAAAGAGACTACTGAATATCATATCCCCCAGAAATATGAATAAATAAAATAAATAATTTGTATGTTTGTCTGTTAAAGCCCCTTTTCTTTCTTTCTTTCTTTCTTTCTTTCTTTCTTTCTTTCTTTTTTTCTTTCTTTCTTTCTTTCAACAGACAACACACTGACTTCTAAACGCTGCGTCCTTTTATGTTCACTTGTTAAAATTAATTCTAAGGCACTATTCTATCACATAGTTGTACTTTAGCTACGCCTTCAACCGCCCAGCGCGGTTAGGGTTATAGCAGGATCGTTTATAAGAACGACAGATAAAACGCTGGATCTTTAACCGTAAAGGAGAAAAGCTGCGAGGCGAACGAGGCTGTAAAAAGGAAGAATCATTTTGACAACATATTCCCTGAAACAGAAGAAAGAAATAAATATAAAGGAAAAAAAACAGCGCTCCGGGGTCCTGAGGGATGTCGCTTATCCACTCGACTAGAATGAACGGGGTTAAGCCGCGAGCTGAAGCTGAACTGTAGCTCCACGTAATTTCTGCCCGAATAATGCGCCTTAATTACACGACAGAATGTTGTTTAGACCCTTACGGAGAAGGTAATGAGCATATTTTCTTTCACACCGTAGCTGATTAGCCTCCCTGTCATGTACAACCCGCGCTGAACCTTGCTGAACATATGAGACTACAGAAAAGACCTTAATGAGTGAGACTGTGTGTATGTGTGTGTGTGTGTGTGTGTGATCTACAAACTCTCCACAAACTCCACAAACAGCCACAATAAAATCACCTTCTGCTCTCAGTTAGAACACGTTTTAAATCAATCAGTGCGAGCGTTTAATTATGCATTAACGAGCCACGGCAATCAGAACGCGGACCAGAATTAGAATTCTTAGCGAATAAAAGCATAAAATCGAGTGTTAGCTAACAGAATAGAATAACGTACGACTAGCTACTGAGGACGTGAAGAGTGGAATCAAGCTGTGTTTCTTCTAAACATCTTATTTGCTATCTTGATGAAGAAGCGTGCATGTCGTAGACTTTTTATACACTGAATTAATACACTGATTTATAGTAAAACTAAATAAAAAATGAAGCTAGCCAACATGTGTAGTGCAGCAGGAGGTCTAGCTAAAAACGAGGAGCTTGTGTACAGCCAGGTGAATCACACAAACAGGAAGTGTGTTACGAATGAATATAGCTACATATGACATGAAAATGTTTTTATTTTTTCAAAAGACAATACCGTAGCGCTTGTTCGCTTTACAGCTACGAATACTCGTTATTCCGCTTAAACCGCAGCGATTTTCCAACAATTTAGCAGTTTTATTTAGGATTCTGGATTACTATTTAGATTTAATTTATTGTTTTATTTATTTTAGTTTGTGATGTTTTCCAGAAAGTCCTGAGAATGTGGAAAATTCGAAGCTTAAAACTCGTAAATATGTCTGTAAATTTGTAAATAAATTGTACACAGGCGTCAAAAAGAAAAAAAACACTAAAAATGTGAACACTATTTAACTAATATTTGATGTGGTGTCGCTTTTAAGACGAGTGTACAAGAGTCTTTGAGTATACAATTTATTTGTACAATTTTTTTCAAAATCTTTCATAAAATTTGATAACAAAATGATGGATAGTATAATACAATTATTATTAATACAAATAAGATTAGATTAGTTTTATAATAATTTCATTAACCCACACAGACAGATAGATAAATCGAAATGTATTGAAATGTTCCATACATTGACGACTTGTCCTTAAATTCTACGTTTATTATTTTTAAATAATAATAATTGTAATAATATTTTCAATAATAACAATAATAAAAATAATAATAATAATAATAATTATTATTATTATTATTATAAGTCTTTGTAAATTTATAAAGTTTTATAAATTATAATTTATTTATATATATATATATATATATATATATATATATATATATATATATATATATATAATTTCTCTCCATTTTAATATTTCTAATGTCTTTCTAAGGTCTAATATATTTGTGATGTTCTCTGTACACTGTGGCCTTTTACTAAAGGAAGTCACACTGCCCACATCTCCCATTCAAGCCTCACATCATCAATACTGTGCACAATGTAAATACACAAAACAACAACAACAACAACAACAACGAGTGTAATAAATGAATGACGTAAATAAGTTCACCTTTACATACACAGGATATATCTGAAGGATAAAAAGAGCTGAAGTTTTGAATTTGGTAACTGGATTACTTTCCTCTTCTGTTATTGGAATCATCTCAGTGTTGTGTTGTGTTGTTTGTCTTGTGTAGGTTCCATGGTTGATCTGAGTGAAACTTGTACCTCGTCACGGTGGTTGTGAATGACGTACAGAGTGTAGGTGGATATAACTTAGATGAAATTAACTACGTGCAACGTATCGACTAAACTATCGATCTTACAAGGCATGAATTGTGATAGTTTCGGGGAGAAAAGCAACAACACGCATCGCTC
>JAUCMX010000004.1:29580195-29630195 GCA_033459395.1 Hemibagrus guttatus | reverse complement strand
TGATGATGATGATGACGTTGATGACACTGACGATGACGATGACGATGATGATGATGACGATGACGATGATGACACTGACGATGACGATGACGATGACGATGACGACACTGACGATGACAATGACGATGACGATGATGACACTGACGATGATGACGATGACGATGATGACACTGATGATGATGATGATTATGATGATGATGATGACGTTGATGACACTGACGATGACGATGACGATGATGATGATGACGATGACGATGATGACACTGACGATGACGATGACGATGATGATGATTATGATGATGATAATGATGATGATGATGACGACGATGATGATGATGATGATGATGATGATGATGACGATGATGATGATGATGATGATGATGACGATGACGATGATGCTGATGATGATGATAATGATGATGATGATGCTGATGATAATGACAATGATGATGATGATGATTGGTCATGTTTCTCTCATGTTTGTATGATGGATCAGTGCTTCACTCGGTTCAGGAAGTGTCTTGCTTCCTTGTTCCTCTCAGGAACTTTGTGGAACGAAGCATGAAAGCGGACCTCTCCGTCGCCCTAGATATCAGGAAGCGTCTCTCTCCTCGTCCACAGATGACCCTGTAGGACCGGCGTTATCCGATATCCCCGAGTCATCGGCTAGAGCATTCGGACATGCGGGTCCTCCGCAGAAACGACTCGGCCCAGGTGTAACCGTTTCAGCTAATTGCCTCATTAATGATTGAGCACCCGAGCCTGCTCCAGCACTTCAGCTGCGAAGGAGCAAATTGTTTCTAATCGCTTTGACGCTGTCAATTATTGATGAGACAGCAAGCTCAGATGCTAGCACCTGGGTTCGGAGCTTCTCCGTCGCTTCTCTCGCTCCGTCCCTCCGCCCTCGCTGTCTCACTCACACAGGGCATCAGAATCATACAGAGACACATGAGAAATATCAGCACAGGTAAACCTCATTTCAGGAGAGAGATGGTTGGAATTACTGGTTGTAATACCTTCACCATTCTCCTGCTCACTTTATTCTACACCTGTGATGCTAAATACTAGATCCATTCCACTCAATTCAAGATATTTTCACTTGCTAAGATGACTAAGCTCCAGTGTGCTCCATTCTGACATCTTCTATATCTTCTGTCTGAAATAAATATGAAAAAATAAATAAATAATAAATAAATTGCTAAAAAAAATGGAATATTTGAATCTGATTTAAAATATAAAAATGTCATGAACATTTTAACTTGAACTTTAATGTTAAAAAAAGCATCTATGTGCTGTGCTTATTTTCATTCTCAAACATAATATGTTCTTTTTCTTTTCTTGATCGTCGCGATTAAATCGTGACATTTCCTGTGTGAGGAAATCAAACAGCTTTACACTTTTGCACAAAAATGATGACAAAAATAATGCTATATTTTTATTAGCAGCAGTTTTAGAACTCCTCACATGATACTCTATTATTATTATTATTATTATTATTATTATTATTATTATTATTATTATTAGCTTAATTTCCAGCTAAATCTAGCTGACAAAAAATTCCTCACTGCTACAATGCTTGATTAAAAAATCTGATCAATAGTATACTACATCTAATCTGTATATAGCTTTAGATTTTCATGCACATCACATTTTTATTTTGTAAATTTTTTGGTTAATTTATATGCAATCATTTTTAGTGCAACAATTGTTACATGTGCAATAACTTTAAGTCATTACAGTCGGACATTTTTCTGCCTTCTGCTTCACTGCTGCTAGATATTTTAAACGGTGTATTTGAATAAGATTGGATTTTTTAACTGATTTATTTTTCATATTTTTCAACTTTTATTTGACTTAGATTGTACTGTGAGCAATTGCAACTTAGCAATGATTAATAAAGTTTTATTGTAAAGTAGTATGTAGGTTTACGTTAATATTATCACTCGATCACGCTCAATCTACATCATTCTAATCATCAGAAAAAAGTGTTTAAAGGGGTTTAAGTCATCATCATCATCATCATCATCATCATCATCATCATCATCATCATCATTGTCACCACCATCAGCAGATCTTTATGGAATATTAAGATCTGATAAAAAGGTTTTATTATGATCTTGAACATTGTGACAGAAAAGAATTATTTTAAATGCAGAAATCTCAGCTTGTCAGGTTTTAGTCAGCGACGTCTTTAGATCGGTTTCGGCTCCTTATGCGACATGAAATAACCACATTGCCACACCGTTTCGGTGAAATATTTTTTAAATCTCTGAAAGTTAGAAAAAATAGACTTTAAAGAATCTTTTTTATTTATCCTTGGAAAAAATAACCCTGATTTTTTCCTTTATTTTCGGTTCAAATCACTGCTACACTTTTTATCCGCAGTGACTAATCAGCTAATCAGAGAATTATCTTTATCTTTGGGTACACGTAAAAAAGAAAAAAGACAAGAAGTTAGTGCTGGATGTCTTCAGTTCAGTGCACCAGTTTCCATTTTGTTGTATCGTGACCATCAGCGTGCAGGACGTGTGCTAACCTTCACGTCTTCTCCTGTGGGACGCTGTGTTTCAAATGACCTCTGTCATGCAGTTCGGCCACAGGTGAAAGTGTGGTCACAAACACACACACACACACACACACACACACACACACACACACACACACACACACACACACACACACAGCACCTGTGGTATCTCAGGCCACATGCAAAACACAAATGGGGCTTTTGTAAACACTCCCAAAATGACAGATAAAGTCATCTCTCTCTCAAGCAGTAAAGTTCACGCTGTTTCACAAATCAGACACGCAGCCAATCACGGAAGTTCATTTCTCGTTCACACTTTGATCAATATTCATGAGCACTTACAAGAAAACTGAGATACCAACATCTCGCCTAACGAGGTTAACATTTTCACTTCACTAAACAAACAATTCGAGGAAATTGTGATTATTATAAAAATGTATACTTCTATGTAATACTCAGATAAAATGTATACATTTTGCAATAATGGTTTTTAATATTTTTTCTTTAAATTTAATATCCATGAATATTATTTTAGATATTACATTGATTTTATTATTATTATTATTATTATTATTATTATTATTATTATTATTATTATTATTATTATTATATTTTCCTTGGTCAAAGCTAGCAAAAAAATAAAAATAAAAAAATGTTATTTAAAATTTTATATAAGTATTTTTTAATACAAACAGGATCAGAGTAAAAAAACAAAAACAAAAAAAACATTACAATTTAAGGAACTTTTAAGTAAGATTGATTCTATCCGTATCTTAGATAAAGCTTATACATTTTTTTATCATTTTTTAATGCTTTTTTACTATTATTTGTTGAACCTTATCATCCATCTGTTTTAAAAAAAAATGAAATAATTATAATTCTTATAAATATAAATTATTAATATATAATAATAATAATAATAATAATGATAATTATTATTATTATTATTATTATTATTATTATTATTATTATTATTATAAATATATTTTCCATGGTCAAAGCTAGTGACACCAGATTTCCCAAAATATTTTTATCCTTGTGTGTAATATGTGCCAATATATATATATATATATATATATATAAACTAAAAGGTAAAAAAGTGCCTCATAAGCATGGCCCTCTGTTCTGTTTCATCCCAAAGGTGTTGAGGTCAGGACTCTGTGCAGGACAGTCAAGTTCCTCCACACCAAACTCACTCATCCATGTCTTTATGGAGCTTGCTTTGGTCACTGGTGTGCAGTCATGTTGGAACAGGAAGGGGTCATCCCCAAACTGTTCCCACAATGTTGGGAGCATGAAATTGTCCAAAATGTCTTGGTATGCTGAAGCATTAAGAGTTCCTTTCACTGAAATTGTGAAGCAAATGATTATTAGGTTAAAAAAATGTTTTTTAAACATTATTTCTGTAATATTATGGCACCTCCTTCTGAGAACCTGCTTCCTGGTTGCATCCATGCTACGAATGTTGTGTCTTTTTTAACAATAACTTTTGTTGGTTCTCAAACCCGAACTTCACTCGTATTTATTTATTTATTTATTTATTTATTTATTTATTTATTTATTTATTTTTAGCATCATAGATGAAGCTGATGCATTACTGACACACAGCAGACACGACTTCCTGTACTACAGGGCTGTTTTAACAGGGCAGTGTGTGTGTGTGTTTGTGTGTGTGTGTGTTTGTGTGTTTTATTTGATTGATTCAAATAGATTTAACTAAGCAGGAAATTTGTTTCCATGCCAAGTGTTTTTGTGTAAGGGACCACCCCTGAGAAGGTGACTACCGAGATGCATGATTCATCCTCCAGCGTCTGATCTGTCCGATCTGTGGGGTAGGAGTGAAAACCGGGCAGAAAGTCTTCAACAAGTCTTTTCACTACTGCATTCGTAAACACTGGTCAACCGCAAGCTCTGTTGCTGGGAACTTCGTTTGTCATTCGCTAACAGAACACCTCCTCCTCCACCTCAACTTTCCCAAGGAAAATGTTCAAATCAAGAATCCGCATCAGTTAAAAATCTTTTTATCTAAATCCAAAAACCCAAACCCAAACATTATTCCAATCAAGCGGTTTAACCTTAACGCTAAGGGTGTGATCGTGAAACCTGAGCCAGTCATCGTTACTTAACTCCTCATAAGCTACAAGCAGAAATAAAACTGGATTCATTTCACGAGCCAGGGCAGGTGGAAACGATTAAAGGAGATGAGCAATCCAGATCTGGTTATATATTACATTCATGTGTCTGTAAAGGCAGACGTCCCAAAAATCCCCAAAAACATGCTATTCTTGCCTGGGAACGAAGCTAGAACATGAGAATGTGCGTGTTATTAGCGTGCTATTTAATTTAAAGTTAGCTGTAGGATGTACATTTAGATCGTACTACTAATTTTTCATCAGAATTAAAAAAAAAAAAAAAAAACACATCAGTGGACAGTGTTATTAGCATACACTAATAAGCAATAAAGGTAACGTAAGGTATAAGGAAGCAAAGTTAAAGTGTAAACATAAATAAACCTCGAGAGGAAGCAGGTAATGAGATTATAAATCGTTCATCCTTCAGTTTTATTCTGTGAAGACAGAGGATTATGGATGTTCTGAGTGTAAATAAGTGTAGGATAAAAGAAAGGAGTTTGTTTGTTGGAGATGATTGAGGTGTAGGTGAAAACCTCGACACACCAACCAGATGGTCATCTCTTCAAGCCATGAGAACGTGAGAAACCACCCTCAGATAGGGATGAGTCAGTCTTCATCATCACCAGGTCTTATTAAAACCCTGCTTAGAAAGTCCCCTACACACACACACACACACACGCACATACACACAATCACGGCCTTCACAAAAGTTTCCTAGCGAGCACCAGATTGAGTCATTCTTCTTTACAGTCTTTGCTCTTGTCTTTCCTGAAAACTCAACTCTTCTTCTTCTTCTTCTCATCTTATGTTTCAGATTCAAACCTGGCAACCCGAGCTGTGAGTGATGAGACGTGTGGCCCAGGGCTTCCCGAAAAAGCACAACAGCGCCCGTGTAGATGCTCCTCCTTCACTTCCTGCACCTCCGGCTCAACTCTTTGATGCCTTGTTCTACCTCCAGGGTTCCCTCCTTTATTACACCTCCGGCTCCTTTTTTTCTATCGACGGAGAACCTGCGAGAGAGAAAGAGAGAGATGCTGGAGGTCATGTTTTCTCTTCGGGTGGGGAAAAAAAACAGCATGTTATTGTAATTTGCGTGACTGTCTTCCAGTAGAGGCGACCCTGACCGTGTCGCTCGAACGGCTTCGTGACTAGCGCCAGTTTTTTTTATTTTCCTAAAGACCTAACGTCTTCCTCGATTTGTGGAAGAAAAGGGAGAGCACGGACGATGACTAGCAGAGGGTTGCATAGATCATACGGATTAAATCTAAGATATATTTTTCAAATCTGTTTCCTTCTAGTTGTGCTAGAAATGACAGATCTCACAGATCATAATGCTACTTCGACCGAGAAAGAAAGAGTATAGAGAAATGATTCAGAAGTTCATTCTTCTCCAAAAAGACTAAGCTATTCTGAATACATGAGTTCTTCCTCCTCCTTTGTCTTTGTCCTGTCTCTGT
Source organism: Hemibagrus guttatus (assembly GCA_033459395.1). NCBI lineage: Eukaryota > Metazoa > Chordata > Actinopteri > Siluriformes > Bagridae > Hemibagrus > Hemibagrus guttatus. The sequence goes on along the minus strand of JAUCMX010000004.1, from coordinate 29,624,079 downwards.
TTCGGTGAGCAGAAACCAGCAGCACCATTCATGCTGGACGTGATCGTCTCCCCGGCTTTGGGAACTTTTTCCACCCTGAAGAACACGTGCGAGTTTTCCGTGTAGGAGATATCGCTGTCCGATCTGCAATCCCATGCCCGAGCGCAAATTAGGCAAATCAGGCGACGCGGATCAGGTAGTGATGATTCGCCTGATTTGCGCCGACGTTTTAGATTCAGTTCGAACACAATGTCAGTGTCTGATACAAAACTGTCATATGCAAAACTAAAAATAAAATAAATAAATAAGATTCCAGTCCAAAAGGCGTAAAATACGCCTGAATTGTTGCTTTAAGTTCTGACCAATAAGCATCATTTTAGTTGGAACAACGAAGATAATCAAAACAAAATACAAAAAATCTATTTACTCACAATGTTTTAATACCTATTTGTATTCCAAATTTTAAATCACTCAAATATTCCAGTTCATAAATAACAAATAGTTGTGTTCACTGACGCTAATCAGGTAACACATCTGTACCTGATTAGTCAGCAGATCAGGCAGCATTGAAAAACGTTCACGAGAGCTAAAGCGGAGCTTCACACATGACAAAGATCTACAAGTGGACGGTCTGAAGAGCTGCTCATGGACGAGGTGGCATGAACCGGTTAAACCCTGTAGACAAACCCACAGTGAGGAGCTTCATCATCACAAGCTGGTTGAGCTCATCTTCAGCTTCAGCTCGGGCCGAGAGCAACATGCACACCGCACAAAGGGAAAGGGACAACATGGGGCTGGCTTTTGTACATAATGTAAATGTAGTGTGTATAGAAATGTGCATGCTGCCATGTAGATCCAAGGACATTAACAAGTTCATTTAGAGGGACCCGAGTTCAATTAGAGGGATTTATAGTCTTATAAAATCTTAAAATCCATCACTGAGTTTGACATTTTACACACTCCAGGTAGTGTGTTTCCTTTGCTTTGTTTTTTTTTTCTTTATTTTGCCTTCATCACTTTACTGAAGAACAAGTAAGGAATCATCAGAGGTGGAATGTAGAGTCTGAACTATCAGATTAGCTGATTAATTCAAATTAATATTTGTAATTATGTTTCTCTGGAAAAAAAAAACACTTTATGTTTTCAGTTTATTTATTTATTTATTTAAAGTATTTATTTATTTATTTATTTATTTATTTACTCCCTCCCAGCTACTATCCTGTGCGAGCTAACTACATTCTCTGTGTTGTGCTTAAACAGAAAAATAATCAATGAATCAACAAAGAAGCCAAGTTTCTGTCTCCTGCCCAAAAGTTGATTATTTTCCCCTAATGGTATGACCCAAAGTATTTAATTCTTTTTATACTGCAAAACTTTGCAAATTTTATTGCAAAAATCATCCATTTGTAGTTCTGTTTAACGTTATAGAACTTCGACGAGATAAGTTCTTACATGTTTTATAGCAGCTATAAACATCCCTTCCCTTACTAGACAAACTTTTTTTTCATCTTTCCTGGAATTAATAAAATGAAAACAATGTGCTGAAGACGTCTGAAATGTTACAGATTTGTGTATGTCTGACTGTTGCACTGGAGACTCCTTACATTTAAGACTCCTCACACTGGAGACTCCTCACACTGGAGACTCCTCACACTGGAGACTCCTTACATTTAAGGCTCCTCACATTTAAGGCTCCTCACACTGGAGACTCCTTACACTGGAGACTCCTTACACTGGAGACTCCTTACACTGGAGACTCCTTACACTGGAGACTCCTCACACTGGAGACTCCTTACACTGGAGACTCCTCACACTGGAGACTCCTCACACTGGAGACTCCTTACACTGGAGACTCCTCACACTGGAGACTCCTTACACTGGAGACTCCTTACATTTAAGACTCCTCACACTGGAGACTCCTTACATTTAAGACTCCTTACACTGGAGACTCCTTACATTTAAGACTCCTCACACTGGAGACTCCTTACACTGGAGGCTCCTCACACTGGAGACTCCTCACACTGGAGACTCCTTACACTGGAGACTCCTCACACTGGAGACTCCTTACACTGGAGACTCCTCACACTGGAGACTCCTCACACTGGAGACTCCTTACACTGGAGACTCCTCACACTGGAGACTCCTTACACTGGAGACTCCTTACATTTAAGACTCCTCACACTGGAGACTCCTTACATTTAAGACTCCTTACACTGGAGACTCCTTACATTTAAGACTCCTCACACTGGAGACTCCTTACACTGGAGGCTCCTCACACTGGAGACTCCTCACACTGGAGACTCCTTACACTGGAGACTCCTCACACTGGAGACTCCTTACACTGGAGACTCCTCACACTGGAGACTCCTTACACTGGAGACTCCTTACATTTAAGACTCCTCACACTGGAGACTCCTTACACTGGAGACTCCTTACACTGGAGACTCCTCACACTGGAGACTTCTTACATTTAAGACTCCTCACACTGGAGACTCCTCACACTGGAGACTCCTCACACTGGAGACTCCTTACATTTAAGACTCCTCACACTGGAGACTCCTCACACTGGAGACTCCTTACACTGGAGACTCCTCACACTAGAGACTCCTTACACTGGAGACTCCTCACACTAGAGACTCCTTACACTGGAGACTCCTTACATTTAAGACTCCTCACACTGGAGACTCCTTACACTGGAGACTCCTCACACTGGAGACTCCTCACACTGGAGACTCCTCACATTTAAGACTCATTAAACTGGAGATTTACCTAAACCCCTTGGAGACTCCTTACATTTAAGATTCCTCACACTGGAGACCCTGTAACACTGGAAACTCCTTACATTTAAGACTCCTTACACTGCAGACTCCTTACATTTAAGACTCCTCACACTGGAGACATCTTATATTTAAGACTCCTCACACTGGAGACTCCTTACACTGGAGACACTTTAACTGAAGACTCCTTACATTTTAAGGCTCCTTACACTGGAGACCTTTTACATTGGGCACTCTTCACACTGGAGACTCCTAACAGAAGAGTTAAACAAATGTGTCCATACAGAACACCTCACCGTATCATTCATCCACATCCGCACTACAGTCCGAACTGCTGCTGTAGAAAATGAATCAGCATCTGACCAATTCAGAGTCCAGAATTCAGCAGCACTCTACTAAACTATTTAATCAAAACATCTAATTAGCAGCACAGCAGTTTCATTCCACACTTTTACTGAAGTAGTCATTTTCTGGACTTTTTTTCACCTATGGGAATCATTCATTTGTAATTGATTTTTCTTTTCTAACAGCATTTAAGGATTAAAATCCGCCAGGCCAATTAAACACTACAACGTGAAGTAGACTAGGAGGCTCTTTGCCAGGAAGAATCTATTGATCAAACATTCTCAGATCGGTCCAACTTAAAATGATGAATCAGCCATCTATCTATCTATCTATCTGTCTGTCTGTCTGTCTGTCTGTCTATCTATCTATCTATCTATCTATCTATCTATCTATCTATCTATCTATCTATCTATCTATCTATGCCAATTACCTCTTTTGGTCATTTGCTCGAGTTTGAATCATTGAATTGACTCTTTTTTTTTTGATAAATTTTCCTCCACCTGTTATCGAATCTAAATATATAAAATGTGCCATATTTAATTCTTATGAAGAATGACACATTAAGCTTAAATTTCAATCCAAAGATGCCTCAAAAACCTATATTATTTTTCTTAAACATTGCTTAACATCGAGGTCTCGATCCTCTCTATCTAGCACACACAGGAAGATTGTTGAATGTGAATCATTAAGTGAATCGTATATGTTGCGTGGCTCAGGTTGGAGAAATTTTAGTGATTTTTTAGGATTTGATCCAAAAGACAAAGCTGCAGAGCTACAGAAATGTCTTTAGTTCTGAAAATTTGGTCAAACAAACAATGAAAAAGCTGGATCTGACTCACAAAATGCTTGAAATTTACATATTGATTAAACAATTTATTTAGCTCTGGTGATTTTTCTGATTCCTTCACACACAATTAAAAGAACTTCTTTTTTTCCGTCCCCATATTTCTGACCGAATTATTAGGAGGATGTTTTCAGCTCTACCAGCCCTGTTTATTTTTCTGTTTTGCTCTGTTGAACAAAAAAAATGCAAAATTATTTTTATCTTAAGAAGAAAAATAAACTAAATTTTTAGATCTGTTCTTTTAACTCAGGATGTGCAAAATAACCACATTTTTTGTAAATAAGGAAGTGGTTTTATTACATGCTTTATTCGCTTTGATCACAATTTGAGATGAGATTAATATGCTCTAAACAAGATAAGTTTTTTTTATTTATTTATTTATTATTTTTTTATTACATATTTACATCTTGACACATCGGGGATCAAGCCACACCTCTGAGATGGATGAACAGGGTGTGTAAAATAAGTGAATTAGAGTAGAAATGTAATGTGACCCCGTATCCTTCGCTCAGATCCTCCTAAACAAACACACACAACTGTTTAATCTCCAAAAAATGGAGAAATTAATTCAGTTGTCAGTCATTTTTTTACTATCATGTCTATTAAAGAGACCTTTGTAGCCAGCAGTGGTATGTTTACCTGAAGATTTAGCTGTCAGATATTAATATTCTCATCATTTTCTCAAGGTCAGATTGACTAAAGGAAAAAGATTCAGCTTTCTCGTTGTTGAGTCCAACTTCTCAACCAAAGTTTTACACTTTTTTGACTTTTCCCCCAAGAGTGCTGACGTGTAAATGCTATATTTGAGATTAGGAATAAGCTCGAGAACTAATTCCTGGTCCTTTAGAAAACAGTTTGGTTAAATAAAAGAGATTCAGAACCTCGTTGTTGTTGAGTTAGAACCAAATTTCTGACCAACATTTTAGATTTTTCCAGACTTAAGACCACGAATCAGGAATATTCTAAAGAACTAATGACTGGTCCTCTTTAAAATGGCTGTCTGGAGATTGGCTAACACTCTGCCATCCTGACTAACGACTATAGAGTTGCTAAGTTTAGAATAACGTTTTTCTGAGAAATTAAAGTCTCTGGAGAAACCCTTAAATTCCATGTAGATGCCTTCACCACAGAAGTTCAACCCTTTAATAAATAAAACTGTTAAAGTACTTTGAAACACGTGCTTAATTAAATATTCATCTTTTGTTGATGCTATATATTCATTACTCCTGAGAGAAGTTAGCAGGTGTGTGCATTAGTTCCAGTGGTGTTTAATAGGAGAAAATATTTAAGTAGGATGAATCCCACTACACCACTATCCTCCGGTTAAAATGAAAACAAGGCAAAGTTTTAAACCAAAAACTCAACACTGTCTGAATAACCTTTACGTTAAGCAGCATAGCTGTTTCAAAAACGTTCCCAGTTAGCATCCCTATTTTACTTAATGGCATGACTGGCAAACCCCCAACATGTTACATTTAGTGCTGTCTGGTAATAAAAAAATGATAGAATTAAATACTACCAAAATTAACGAGGTCCAATTAAATATAGAAAAGCAAAGATTGACGATACATGCTTCTTTTTTTGTTGTCGACTTCATGGAAAGAGCAGCCACTTTAGATTGTTCTTGTAGTGCTGTTACACAGCTGTGAAATAGGCTAATACGTGACTAATGCACTACAGGTTGATTGGCTAGAGCAAACAGTGGCTTTGGAGACAGACAGGAGCAGACAGCATGGTCTGGGTTATGTATGTTATAAACATTTTCCCTTTCCTGACCTTACTTATTTACCTATACTACACTGGGTTGATTTAAAGGGCTAGCTAGCTAGCATGATTTATTTATTTTTTTTCAGTCCAGACTTAACTGAATAACAACGTCTATAGCTAGAAGCCAGACGAGTTCCTAAAGATGAAAACGTAATGGAGTTTATTCGGTTTACTCTTCTCCACCACATCCTAGCAATTCTCAGGAGGTTTTCTACATCGGACACATGTTCAAATGGACATGACATGTTTATCTAAGTCATGGTTTTGGCAGAGTTTCTGATCGAAAGATTAGGAGATCCTATGAGGCAGATGTTTTGAGAAAGGGATTGGCAAGTCATGGGGATTAGTGAACATATCCTTCTGTTTTTCCAGCATTTTCATTTTGCACAGATCTTTTCAATCCTTCCTGGAACTGGACGTACCTTAGACAGCTAACTCGCATTACAATTCGTGTCAGAATGGGAGAAAAACCTGCAGACATGGAGTAGAAATAACCCCAGGGAATGTATATCTCATCCAAATTGACATGGATTGATTGTGTTACATTCTGTAGGAAAAGAGAGTTTTTAAGGGATTTTTTTACACATTCCAGGAAGTGCTCTGTATTTCTATCATCTCCTACCAAATCTAAAAGGAACCCCGTAGGAACAGTAGGAGTTTCAGCAAGTTTCAGGTACAGGTACAGCTGACCTACTAACGATCATGTACAATTTGGACAACCACAACAGGCACTTAACATGCAAGACTAAAGATCAATTTGCATAGACAAAGTAGAGCTGAGGTAAGGGCATGAAAAAAAAGAAAAAAAATCAGAAACTACACAGGAAACAAGCCAAACAGGAAATGTTCAGAAAGTCTGTGGTAGTTTCCTCAGACTGTCAGATTCTACTGTATCATGATTCAAACAAAGCTTTTGTCAAGTTACCTAATGACTATGGTGCTGAGAAAGCTTTCAGGTTGCTTGGGGTATTTTAAAATCAAGATATTTGCCTTTCAGACTTCATATTCATACACCTTACGTCCAGAGGTCAGAGTGGCACGGTTTAAGCCAGAATGGACCTAATAACTCAGCTATGACCATGTCAAACTTCTCAAGACCTCTGATTTATGAGGGTAAGGACTTACTTCAGAATTCAACAAGCAACTAATTGCTCTTTTTTATGAACTCTGGTAATCGTCTCGTCGGTGACGGACACGCCATCTTTCCACAGCTCTTTCAGTAGGAATGGTGAGAGTGACACTTGGTGACACTTTTATGTAAAGTTGAAGGGCCCCCAGAGTCCCGACTCATCTCACAAGCTTCCAGTCTGTATTTCTAGCTGCTGAGCCACCACTTCTGCCCAAGAATCAGCTCATATTGAAAGGGTTCATACTAGGTTAGAGCTTCTGAAGCAGTGATAAAAGAAAATTCAAGACAATCTATCTGTCTTCTGATGGCTTGATTTGTGTTTGGTACACCAGTGGAAAGCACTGAGAAAACGCTAGCACACTAACACTATAAGATGTATTCTTTCCTGTCATGCCAAAGTAAAATGCATTAAATGCACCGATGCACATGTACGGGTTAAACCGAATCAGTGCGCTCAGGCGCAATAAGTATGTTTATCCATTGAGCCGCATGTTTGGTTTCCAGGGCTTATAATGGCAGTTCAGCTGTAGGAGATGAGTAACTCTTGCCACAACAAAAGCCACCTGTGACAAACTCAACAGTGTTCCTGAATTCCAGCCTGACCGTGTGGTTTCCAAAGTGCACTGACTCACTGGAATCCAGAATCGGTGCATCAGACCCGGAACAATAGATGCTTGGTCCATGGTGGACGTTGAGATGAGCAGCTCAGCAGGTGGCCCTCTAAATGTCTCCCAATGGGAGTGTGGCAGTAATCCGCTTTATATTAGAGCTTGGAAACAGGACTGTCCGGAAAATCCCTTAGAACAAAGAAGAAATCTCATTTCTTTAGGATGTATCTCAGCAGCACGGTCATTAGAACCTGACTGGAAGCATCGAGCCCAAATAGAGCTCTGCCTCTTCTCGTTTTCTTGATGCCTCGTCCCCTCGCTTGAGCCACTAAAAGCCATCGTTTCTACTGATTGAAGCTTAGCACTTTTTGTTTTCTCCTTAGCCCTGACATGAAATGGGGCTTGAACAAAAATCGAGGCCAGTCTGCAATTTTCATTAAAAAAAAACCCCGATGAAATAAATGTTGCTGCTCAAGCACAATTAAAAAATATCGCTGTTCTTATAAAGCTAGCTCTCAGAGGAACCGCTCCTGCAGCCGGGGGTTAATTAGCGTTTTCCTTTTATTTCAATATCGGTGTTAAATGTCCGCTTTATATCACGCAGGAGTCTGTAGACGGGCTTTTGATGAGGCAGAGATGGGTTTAGTCTTGGGGGGGGTGCTGGGAGTGTCCCTGTGAGGGGTGGGGGGGCGGGTGGCAGTTGTATTGCCTTGATGATTAACCCCCTACCTCTTGGCCTGTGTGACCCCAGCCTGAGATAAGCTTTATGGGATAACACACATGCCTATTTTACACACTGCTATGGGGAAATATTCACGTGTGTTGGAGGGGGTGGGTCTCATGGGCTGTTACATGCATTTTTATTTTCTGTCAAAGAAAAGCAAGATTTTGTGTACTGCAGCAATTTTTTTCTTGCAAGCTTTACCTGAGGGCTTTTGTTTCCCTCCGATTAACATCCTCCATTTTTTTTTGTTCTCCGTCACTGTAACAGCTGAGCACAACAAACTTTCTTTTCTTTCTTTATATCTTGTGCTTTATTTCTTTAACTGAAAAAATGTCAAATTTTTAAATTTCTACCTTCCATATTTTTTGATGTCTTTCATTATATTGGCTGACCAATGTGTGAGAAAAAAAACCCTTATGAATTTGTCTTCCATGATGGTCAGTGTTTTCTTTATTTCTTTGGCTGGGCTTCCATTTTTGTGATATTGGTAAAAAAATATTATTTTTATTTTATTGTAATAAATTGACATTTTGTTTCATGTATTTTTTGTAAATTCTCCAGATAACAATATGTCTTCCATGATGACCGTTATTATTATTTTTTTTAATATTATATTTCCTTTAAATTTGATCGTTAAAAAAATCCTTTAAATTTGATCGTTAAAATATAAAAAAAATAAAAATATTAAATATAAATTATAAAAATATATTTTTGAAATTCTCAGACATTTTTAATTATACTTAAAAATTTTTTTTTTTTTTTTTGCTTTTATTCTTTCTTTTGCAAAATCTATGTCTTCTGCTTGCTTTTAATTGTACTCAACAACCTCTTCCACCTCAAAGGAAAAAAAAAATATCATAATTTTTTTTTGTTTGTTTGTTTGTTTATTTGTTATGTTTTTTGTTGTTTTTGGTCTAGTACCTCAGTACCTGTAAATATGTTGTAAATGTGATGCAGCTATGCATGCTAATACAATAGCAGTTTGTTCAGGTAATTTTGTAATCGAACATTCTCATATGGCATGTATAGAAAAGAAACAGTCAAGTACGAAAAAATAAAATAAAAAATAAAAAAATAAACAGCATAAAAAATTAATTAAAAAAATGACCATAAGAAATTCTATTATTATTAATTTTACCTTCAGTACACGTTTTATTTATACTTTGCCGTTCACTTTGCGCTAACAATGGGCGTGTTTTATAAGGCCATGCTGCTGCTTGGTTAGAGCCTCTGAGTCTCTGAGGTGACAGGAAGGCTATTTTAACAAATATTTATGACTGATGATCCTTTGTGTCTTTGTGTCAGATCCGACACCAATCAGACGTCTGATCATTCATCTCTGGCCTGGTGTCTTATCTTTGCATCTCAGTAGGAATAATGAGTCATTTGGACTGATTTAGCTTTTAATACACTCACAGAATACAAACACTTCGAGTGTTGCTGGAAAACATATTCAAAACTTTTAAAATAAAGGTATTTTATTGACTGAATCTTGGAATCAAAAATTCACACGGTTTTGTTCACACGATCCACCGATAAAGCTTCAGATGACTTTTTATTTCATTTTATTTTTTTTTATATTGTAGGTAATTCATGTAAGAAGATTTTAGAGATTATTATTTTTTTAGGAATTATTTTAGAAAATCATTTCAGAACTTGAATATTTGAACCATGCAGATTCGGTATGAAGCAGTAAAACAACAAATTCAAATGATTCCAATGATTCAGATGATTCCTCAAACTAATTTCTATCACAGTACACACGTCATATACGACCTCTTGTTTTGTCGTGTACAGAGACATTACAAAATAAAGGAAGTAGCAGAGATTGTTATAAGTAGCTCATACAGCTAGCGTGGCTTACAAATATCATTTGAAAACAAAGCTAATAACAAAGACAAGCCTGTAGCTGCAGCTCAAACAGCCATACTGATTATTTATTTACTTATGAATTGAATTGAATTGAATTGAATTGAATTTAATTTAATTTAATTTAATTTAATTTTTCGTTTTATTTTATTTTATTTTATTTTATTTTATTTTATTTTATTTTGTGTTCTGAATTTGAAAGCTGGACAGGCCACGCCCACGACAGTACATCCTATTATGAACGTACAGTAAAATGTAATATTTTCACCAAATTAAATACCTCAAGGTCATGAATTATTATATCTTTAGCCTCAAATTGTGTAACTCAAGCCTTTTTTTTTTTTTTATATTTTTTATGAGGAATATTTATCAGGTATAAAATAGATCCCAAGAAATATAATGTAATTTAAACATAACGGCCTCAATATATCACTTATAATTAATATATAATTAATTACAAAATAGCCACCGTGTCACTTCAGCAGCTCAGTACGCTAAGAACAGAGAAAAAGGATAAAATTATGGGGGGAAAAAAAGCAAAACACAGCCGGCGCTACACTCAGTGTACACTGAAGACTGTAAAAAGGTTTGAGTGCGGATTTTTTCTTTAAACATTTCTATTATTATTCTCTCTAATCGTCCATATAGGTTCAGAGCTGTTAGACGCAGCTTTAGAGAAAAGAAGATCAGAGTTATAGCTAGAGAAATTGTAGATCTGATCGATATTGATGCTCTTTACCTCCATGTAACACCACCAGCTTTAGAACTGAGAAAATTAATCAGATGGATTAAAAAAACAAAACAGAAAGTACCGTAGACGTGTGATGAAGTCCAGGAACTATTTATTTCTCTACATGTTTCTGTTGCAGGTAAAGTTCTCCAGTACTTTTATTTATTTATTTATAATTTTTTGAATCAACTCAAATGCCAAGCAATCAATTCTCAATCGATCCGAGTGATTAGCGTCGCTAAAAAACAAAAATCTCAGATCTTTCATCAAACTGATGAAATAGAAACTAGACAGGGGTTTTGTTCACGGTTAATCTTTTATTTTTAATTAATTAATTAATTAATTTTATTTTAAACCCTGTGAGAAACGGAGGTCTGCAATTGTGACCTTGATGAATAGGATTGTGTAATTTTTAAAATGTGCTACAGATAAATTTAAATTTAATAAATAATCATTGTAACAAGAAAACCTGTCTCTTCCTTCCTTTCTTCTTCTTCTTTTTAAAATTTTTTAAATTTTATTTATTTATTTATTTACTTATTTATTTATTTTTAGTCAAGTGCAAAAAGGATGAATATGATATGACAAGATAAAAAAAGTAAATAATTACATTTAGTTGATTATTTTCTCTTTTCTTTTTTGAATGTGATTAAAAATGCTGTAAATGATCATATTTTGGTTCATTATTATGTAAGGAATAAACCCCACAGTGTCGCATTGTAACAGGAAAATAATCAACGACATCGTGGTGTGATGAGTCAGAGTCAGTGTTATCACCGTGAAGTGGAAAATTATTTTTATTCCTTTTTAATAACAGCAAATTTCCAGCAATCACAAGTTTTGATTAATTAAAGAATTGAGACGTTGTCATTTTTATCCGTTTATAGTTACACAGTGATTCCCTGACTTTCTTGTGAGTTAACGAGACAGAAAATAAACAGCAAAATTGTTAACAATGGTTTTTTTTTGTTTGTTTTTGGTTATTTTTCTTTTTTTAAATCCATGAGTGCGAGTACTTTTGCACTCGACCCCCCTGGGGCAGATGAGGCATCAGGAGGCAGAGTGTTTTCTCAGTGAAGTATGATGAATCGTATGAATCAACTCTGATTCACTGCTGATTCACTCGAGTTTTATAAACTTCTAGTCCATGTGTGAGGAAGTTAACGATGTGACGCGAGGCCAAGCTCTTTCAGTTTCCTCAATAAAACTCTGTAACAGCACAGAGACCTGACCAGAGAGCTGACCTTTGACCTTTTCCTCTCAGAAGCTGAGCTCAGACTCTGCTTATCTGAGTGAGACAGGCTTAGCCTTTTAGCCCTAACCTGAGGACAAGATAAACAGCGAGAGACGCCTGAGTCCGGCTTCTTCAGCAGCGTGTCTGTTTACGGAGTTCAATGAAGCGGACAGTGATGACCACCGGGGCTTATTTACACTCGTCTTCTGACCAAATGTAAGAGCCGGGTCAAAAAGGTTCTTTCTTTCTTTCTTTCTTTCTTTCTTTCTTTCTTTCTTTCTTTCTTTCTTTCTTTCTTTCTTTCTTTCTTTCTTTCTTTCTTTCTTTCTTTCTTTCTTTCTTTCTTTCTTTCTTTCTTTCTTTCCTTCCTTCCTTCCTTCCTTCCTTCCTTCCTTCCTTCCTTCCTTCCTTCTCTGAAGCAGTCAAATATATTTGAGTAAAAAAAAAGATGAAGTAAATATTTGTTTTGAGACCTTTTATAGTTTTATTATTTAAGGAATTAAACACTCACCAGGCTGAAGTTGAGCACTTTAGTACAATCTCATGTTTTATTCCACTTTTACTACAGCAAAAACAACTTAGTAACATTTACATTGCTTTATGAAGAGAGAAATATTATAGTTTTTATTCAATATACGCTACGTTTTAGCAGCGATAAACAGCCGTTTCCTCATCAGACTCTCTCTCTCTGACTCTGTCTGTCTCTCTCTCTCTTTCTCTGTCTCTCTCTCACTCTCTCTGGCTCTGTCTGTCTCTCTCTCTCTTTCTCTGCCTTTCTCTCTCTCTTTCTCTGTCTCTCTCTCACTCTTTCTCTCTTTCTCACTCTCTCTCCCTTTCTCTGTCTCTCATTCTCTTTCTGTCTCTCTGTCTCTCTCTCTCTCTCTCTCTCTCTCTCTCTCTCTGTGTGTCTCTCTCTCTCTCTCTCTCTCTCTCTCTCTCTCTCTCTCTCTCTCTCTCTCGCAAAAACAAACACACACACACACACACACACACACACACACACACACACACACACACACACACACACTGCATAGGTGACTCCTTCCCTAAAAAACGCCAATGACTCACTTTATTCTTCGATTTTTTCTCTACATCCTACAAGTGAATTCTTTCACATTTCACCTCCGACATATTTTAGGACCTTGAAACCCCCCAAAAATGTAGGATGTAAAAAATACGTGTGCGATTTTTTAAATAATGTTCGCACAGTGTTTGTTAAGAGTTTGGGAAGAAATCATTTTCAAACAGGAGTTTCCAAAAAAAAAAAAAGTATAACACCCGAGGCCGTTTTTGTGTGAACCGACGGCTGGATTACTTTTCACTAAAAACTTACATGACATGCTACATTTAACAAAACTCTAGGCACTTAAGCTACACACACACACACACACACACACACACACACACACACACACACACACACACACACACAGTGTGCTTATAGTCAATGGGATGATATATACAAGGCGAGAGCAAAGAAAGCTCTCTTTATTTGGCTGAGCTTCCTGCCGGCGTAGATAAACAATACGTGAGTGACACGTTCTCATCAGTCAAGGCCCTGAATCTTTCCCCTAGCCAGATAATATCAAGTGTGCGTGTCAATTGCCAAGTGCTGTCTGTCACACTTCAGTGATAACAGCAAGAGAGAGTGTGGAGGTGTGATGTGTGCTTGTGTTTGCGTGTGTGTGTGTGTGTGTGTGTGTGTGTGTGTGTGTATGAGAGAGCACACAGTCTCCGCTGGTGGTTTAACAGAAAGTGCTGGAGGATGAATTGCTTCAGATCACAAAGTTCTTCATCTTTTTTTCTTAAACTTCACTTAAGATAACATTAAAAAGCTCAATTATTATTATTATTATTATTATTATTATTATTATTATTATTATTATTATTATTATTATTGTTATTATTATTATTATTATTATTATTATTATTATTATTGTTGTTGCTGTTTTGTTGTTGTTGTTGTTGTTTTGTTATTATTATTATTATTATTATTATTATTATTATTATTATTATTATTATTATTATTATTGTTATTATTATTATTGTTGTTGCTGTTTTGTTGTTGTTGTTGTTGTTTTGTTATTATTATTATTATTATTATTATTATTATTATTATTATTATTATTATTATATGGTATAAGAACTAAGTAATTAAACTTGTCTGTTATTCTAAGCATTATAAGGAATTAGAAGCTTCTTAAAGTCCTTAGCCCCAACTCAGAAAGCGACATCACTTCCTGCAGAGGAAACAAAAAGCAGCAGACTGCATCCTGTGTCTTGTGCTTATTTAAAAAAAAAAATTCTTTATTATTATTATGAGTTTGTTTTGTTTGAATTAATTACTGTTTATTTAATTTAATTAATTTATTTGTTTGTTTGTTTATTTATTTATTTAATTTGAGAACAATACTCAGGCGTGTGTGTAATTGTAAAGTGCAGGGGTTGATGGGTAATGTAGTGTTGACCATGTCAGAAAACCCCGCCTCCCCAACCCATGTTAGTCTCGAGGAGGTCCAGACGGTGGAGTGAGGACCTCGGCGAGGCCTGGAGGTGGGAGCGACATCCTCCGTGAAGCAGTGGGCAGTGTGACGTCCTCGGCCGAGCAGTGTGGGGGTCAGAGTCAGGGGTCAAGTCTGATTGGGTACGTGATCTCACCTGGGGCTTATTTCGTCCCCTGGCTTAGACGTTGCCAGGAGGACCTCGATACGGTCAAGCTGCATCGGGTTCTCCGTATTTCTCCTTCTTGACCATCACCACAGGAAGAGATCAGAGACCTAAGACCTGGACTTAAGTGTGTGTGATATCGTACGATGCAATACTGTTTTTATTTCTTCTTTATTTCTTGCTTATTATTATTTTTATTATTATAATTTAGTGTTTTCATTTTTTAAATGGCATTATTATTATTATTATTATTATTATTATTATTATTATTATTATTATTATTATTATTATTATTATTATTATTAACAACAACAACAACAAAACAACAACAATAATAATAATAATAATAATAATAATAATAATAATAATAATAATAATAATAATAATAATAATAATAATTTAATTGATTAATTATATTATGCTGGATTTATTTGACTTTTTCTATATGTAAATGTCTTTAGTTCCAGAATGTAAGTTTTCAGCCAAATGAGTAAATGTAGTGAATTATGTGTTATTTACTACTGTGTAAGATTCACACAATACTTTACTGTAAATATATTTAGATACAGCTGTTTGTTATGCATTTTTTTTACAGTACTTTATTCACAACCCTTTTACCAGTAAAATACAGTAAAATTATTATTTATTTATTTATAATAATTATTATTATTTATTTATTTATTTATTTTGTATTATTATTTTTTTTATTATTATTTTACTTTTATTTGTTTTTACAATGTATGTTGGAAATATATACCACTGAAAACATATGGTTTATAAAAACGCAGCTTTCATTAATTTCCTCTGTTATATCTGTTACTATGATAAATAATTCCACATCCGTGGTAGGAGTTTCTTCACGTATCTGCAGTTTAATGAGAAGGACCTGCACTGCACAGTTTTGAGAGAAAAGGTGAAATCCTGCCGAGGGAGGTTATTGAAAAGCGGATTGAAAGTTTGTTATTAACTCTTCTTCTGTCATTTCTGTTCCCAAATCAATCCTAGCGTGGTTTCTCATGGCATCGTTTTCGGTTTCAGCCACCGAACTTTACACGGATTGCAAAAGAAATCTTCTGCGCTGGAATTTCTGTGATGTGAATCATTCATTGTCTGCTGCTTATCCGATCTACACTCGGGTCACGGGGAGCCTGTGCCTATCTCAGGCGTCATTGGGCATCAAGGCAGGATACACCCTGGACGGAGTGCCAACCCATCACAGGGCACACACACACACTCTCATTCACTCACGCAATCACACACTACGGACAATTTAGAGATGCCAATCAACCTACAATACATGTCTTTGGACTGGGGGAGGAAACCCCCGAGGCACGGGGAGAACATGCAAACTCCACACACACACGGCGGAGGCAGGAATCAAACCCCCAACCCTGGAGGTGTGAGGCAAACGTGCTAACCACTAAGCCACCGTGCCCTGATGTGAATCACTTTAAAAAAAATAAAAAAATAAAAAAACAGGAGTTTCCTGGCTGATTATTTTCTCACTGGTAATTTCTTCATGTTGTAATCCTCCCAGCTCCTTCGCTGTTAGATTTATGATTATGAATTTAACGTCGTCGATGATGTCTGCCTGCGGTTTGACCTCGGCTCGGGATGCTGACCGTAATTTAATGATAAACCTCAATCCCCGATGCAGCGAGTTCTTCTGGAGAAAAACGCATGCGCGGCAATGAATCAAATGTTTGGAGTGAGTCATTAATGAAGAAGAAGAAACCACACGCAATTTAATAAAGCTTTAGCTCCTTCATCTTTGTTTTTCACCACAGCACTCTTGAATTTTCTGGAACAGCAGCTTTAAGCTCGGGTTTAAATTAACCTGCGCTCGCTGTGAGTGTTTCCTTCGATAATCGTTTCTATAGTAACGGCAGATGCTCCTCATGAAGGGATTGAGAGCGGCTTGTTGATGTATGAAGAGATATTTATGGAACGTATGGAAGGAGTCTCCGGTGTCGCTGTGACATGTAACACGATTTAAAGTGTCAGCTCACACACTGTAAAGGAGAAGAGACTTTAATTGCAACACAGTGTGTAAGTTTACACAATGTGTAAGGTGTAAGTTTACACAATGTAAAGCACAACACACTGTAAAGAGTAACACATTGTAGAGTGGGACACAATGTAAAGTGTAACACGCATTTAGGTGGAGCACACCGTAAAGCGTAACACGTTGTAAAGCATAACACACTGTAAAGTGTAAGCCCACACATTGTAAAGTGTAACACACTGTAAAAAGTAACAAACTATAAAGGGTAATGCATTGTAAAGTGTAACAAACTGCAAGCTCACACACTGTAAAATGTAACACACTGTGAGGTGTAGCAGAGTGTGAAATGTAACACATTGTAAAGCGTAACACACTGTGAGGTGTAGCACACTGTAAAGAGTAACACACTGTAAAGTGTAACAAACTGTAAAGCTCACACACTGCATAGTGTAACACACTGTAAAGCGTAACACACTGTGAGGTGTAGCAGAGTGTGAAATGTAACACACTGTAAAGTGTAACACACTGTAAGTTGTGTAACATGCTGTGAGTTGTAACACGCTGTAAAGTGTAACACACTGTATGTTGTGTAACACACTGTGAGGTGTAGCAGAGTGTAAAATGTGACACGCTGTACAGTGTAACAGTGTAAAGAGTAACACATCGTAAAGTGTGACGCAATGTCAAGTGTGACAGTGTAAAGTGTAACACACTGTAAAGCGTAACACAGTGTGAGTTGTAGTAGAGTCTAAAATGTAACACACTGTAAAGTGTAACACACTGTAAGTTGTGTAACATGCTGTGAGTTGTAACACACTGTAAAGTGTAACACACTGTATGTTGTGTAACACACTGTGAGGTGTAGCAGAGTGTAAAATGTGACACGCTGTACAGTGTAACAGTGTAAAGAGTAACACATTGTAAAGTGTGACGCAATGTCAAGTGTGACGCAATGTCAAGTGTGACAGTGTAAAGTGTAACACACTGTAAAGCGTAACACAGTGTGAGTTGTAGTAGAGTCTAAAATGTAACACACTGTAAAGTGTAACAAACTGTGAAAAGTAACACACTGTAAAGTGCAAGCTCACACACTGTAAAGTGTAACACACTGTAAAGTGTAACACACTGTAAAGTGTAACAGTATAAAGAGTAACAAGAGTAACAAACTGTAAAGCTCACACACTGTAAAATGTAACACACTGTGAGGCGTAGCAGGGTGTCAAATGTAGCACACTGTAAAGTGTAACACGCTAAAGTGCAACACGCTGTGAAGTGTAACACACTGTAAAGTTGTGCAACAGTGTGGGGTGTAACACACTGCAAAGTGTAACACTCTAAAGTGCAAAACAGTGTAAAGTGTAACGTAATGTGAGGTTTAACACACTGTAAAGTGTAACACAGTATAAAGTCTAGTACAGTGTGAGGTGTACGCTGACACACTGTCTCTCTCTCTCTCTCTCTCTCTCTCTCTCTCTCTCTCTCTCACTAGGAGAAGAGAAAGAACAGCTACGTGCTCTGCATATTTTCCGATACAGACTATTTAAAGTTGCGCAGTGAAAGATGAGTGATTAAAAAGAGAGTACATAGTAAAACCAGTTCAAAGGGATGACTTATGTGAACTTTTCGTGCTCTTTTGCATATTTTTTAACCTTATATCACAACATGAAGTGAAAAACAGTGAGTGGGTTTCAATTCTTTTTCACTTGCTCTTTTCCCACAGTAACACTATTTATTTTCCACAGTTGATAATATGTGTGTGTGTGTGTGTATGTGTGTGTGTGTGTGTGTGTATGTGTGTGTGTGTGTGTGTGTGTGTGGGTGTGTGGGTGTGTGTTCTCAATAACAAAACATTCTAATGAATATTTTGAATTGTTTTACAAACTGATTTTCTGAAGTTCTACTCCAACCCAATCGCAAAGTAGATCCCCCATTACACTTTTATTTCATTTTTTTTTCTTTCTTTCTTTCTTTCTTTCTTTCTTTCTTTCTTTCTTTCTTTCTTTCTTTCTTTCTTTCTTTCTTCCTCTCACAGACACAAACACAAAAGCACACTTTAACTGACTCTACTGTTTTTGTAAGCATAAAAACACAGTGCCAAGGAGGGAAAAAAAGAGGTTTAAACTTACATTGCACTAAGCTAAAATTCATTAGAAAGCATGATAGAGAATTACACAACAAAAACAACAACAACAACAAGAAAAAACTGAACACAAAATAAAAGATTTAAGCCTGAAAGTAGGCTCAGGTTAATAAAAAATAAAACCACAAAAAATACAGTACAAACGTTTACATCCCCTATGCTGGTGTTTGTATGTAAAATAAATACATAAATAAATAAATAAATAAATTAATACATAAATAAATACATAATAATAATAATAATAATAATAATAATAATAATAATAATAATAATAATAATAATAAATTAACAATTTAGTATCAACTATAACACAAATATATCTTCCATATACAGTATATTCCTAGTGTCCTAGAGTGTTTAACTTTATTTAATTTATTTATTTTAATTTAACGTTTCATGTCTTGGAAATGTAAATATTTTCTGAAAAAAAAACATATCAAATTATACAAAAATTAAAAAAAATAAAAATAAAGTTGATATTCTCCATAGTACTGGAATAAATAAATACCAAAATGCACCTCTATTTAGTCTATGATGCACATGAGTCCTGCAACACAATGTTAATTATTATTTTTAATGCAAAATGATAAGAAAAATAAACCTCTTGGTCTCCAGACTTGGTTTCACGAAAGGCAGTGTGTGACATCATAACATGGATACTGGATTATCATTGGTCAGAAGGCGTTGATTAATTTTCTGAAGCAGTAGCTCGGATAGTAGCGTAGCTGCGAATCACAGGCTTATATATAAATATAATTAATGCTCCTGTTTCTATGGCAACAGCTCATTTACCAGGACTCAGGTGTGTAATTGTCGACATGGTGATGCTTTATGGAAGGAGTCTCCAGTGTCAGCGCTTTGTAACACTCCGAGGTGAAGCTGTGTCTTTAATGGTTAATAAATAAATAAATGAATAAATGAATGAATGAATAAATAAATAAATAAATAAATAAATAAATAAATAAATAAATAAATAAATAAATAAATAAATTAAAAAAAAATAAATAAAAGTTGTTAGTAAGAGTGTGAAGCACGGAGCAGCGGGTAGTTGAGGTTCTGAAGCACAGCACAGATACAGGAAATGTGGAAATGTAAAAATAAAGCAAAAAGTGTGATTCTTCATCAGTCAGTGTGAGCTTGGTGCTGCCCCTACAGCGCTGTGACTCATTAGACACAAATCTTATCACTGTGGGCAGAAACGATGTGCCCTGATGTTCCTCCCTGCATCGCTCGGGCACTAAAGCCAGATTTTCATTTGCACCATCACCGGGTTCATTCAGCTAATAAACGACGAGTATTTCATAATCACATCTGTTTACATGTGTGCTGTACGGGGAAGAGACTAGGTAATGTCCGCCGTCCCTTCTTCACGTTTCTAGAAGATTCTTTCGTGAAAATAGAGCAGAAAATAATGTGCATAACCTCTATCACTATTCCAGCATGGTTCAGTAAGCACTGAAGAAGAAGAAGAAGAAGAAGAAAAAGGGGGGGTAAAGGACAGGAAGTAGAAGAAGGAAACGTTTTCATTCATACATCGCTCTTGATTTTACAGATAAATTTGAATTATTTTATTGATAAATGTATTAAAAAAAAAAACAACAACCCTGAACTTTATGTTTTTAACCCCTTTGTGACTACGCCATTATCTGCAACCTCAAGAGACGTTAAACTCCGCCCATTTCACAAGAACTCTACACATTATATCACTCAAAAGCTTGCAGGGAATTAATAATAAAGCCTTAAAAATCACAGTAACACAAACGCAAACAAATGAAATATTCTTAAAATAATAAAAAAATTGGAAATTAAATATTCATAAAAAATTCTGTCTTTTTTTTTCCCCACACTTTACTATATTTCTATAGTTTTATATAATATTATTAACCATGTTTTATGGGTACTGTGATAACTTTAAAAAGAACTTTAGTCAACGTTTTAAAATTGACTTATTGCTTAAAAAATTATTATTATTATTATTATTATTATTATTAATAATAATAATAATAATAATAATAATAATAATAATAATAATAATAATAATAAAATTAATAAAAATTTATTACAAAAAACATTTGTTTAATTTTAGCAATTAAGTAAAAAAATTTTAAATTTTTTTAAAAAAAAAAAACTATTCAGTTTTAAAATCTTGTCCTAAATTCACACCCTTCTCTATGAAAGGTATCGAGTCATCTACTGATTAAAAATCTGCTCTCTCAGAGACACTTTGCCACATTTTCACACTTCCATAAGTGTGAAGTTTGAATGTGCGTTTTTTTATTCGGCTCATGACGCAGGGCTAAACCTCACTCTGCTTGTCGTAACAAACATGCGTGAGAACAGAAGTAGGCCAAGACAGTATTAAAACCATAGCATGACACACATCTGTAACATGATTATTTAATCATTAGGGAGCGAAACTCGATGGAGGGAGAATTTCATTTCTCATCTCAAGAGAAAAGTGATGAGAAGCGATGACAAGAAAACCACATTAAAAAAAAATATATATATATATATAAACTGAAAGCCATGGATCATGAAATCTTTGAGTTACATTTAAGTTCATAGAATATAAAAGTTCCTTTAACCTTTTTGTCTTATAGCAGCTGTACGTAAATAGTCTGAAATTTTGCAGCTGTTTTAAAACACTGACGCTGGAGACTCCTTCCATGAAGGATTCATAAATGTGTTACTATAGACACCATAATGTGTTATATTCACGAGCACATGAATATAAACCTGAGCCACTGTCAGAGCTTCTGCTTTAGAAAATTAATCAACACCTTCTGACCAATCAGAATCAGATTCTCGGATTTAACAGAGCTCAGGTTTGAGTCCCAGGTGGTGATCATAAATTTGACCTTTAACCTCTTGAGGCAGTATTTTGTTTGTTGAGATTCTGGGTAATTTTATTGACCCGAGCTCACAGTTTAATGCACCTAAGCTTACATAGTGCCTTAATGCATCTTTTCTTTTGCTCTCTCTCTCTCTCTCTCTCTCTCTCTCTCTCTCTGTCTCTGTCTCTTTCTCTTTCTCTCTCTCTCGCTCTTTTTAATCCCTGAACAGACTTCATGCTAAAGAAGAAGGTGAGATCAGGTGATTATTGTTAGCACCAGTGTTCATTCAATCACAATGTTGTGTAACCTCTAGACAACCTTGGAGTCTGGTCAGACTTCATCACAATCCCGAATGGGTTCCGATATCATTTTACTGCAGGTTTGTAAGGCTGAGAAAAAAAACAAAAAACATATTGAGGACAAGGCCTTGTTTACAGCAATGCTGGCGTGGCAGAAATGGTAGACAGATTATATTCTATTACACTTCTGTAATTTCCTCGATAAAGTACGGTGTTGAAACCAGTGAGAGACTTTAAATCTGTTTTACACTTCGATCCTTTGGGTTTTTTTGGTCAGTGACACCATTCAAAGGGCTCAAAAACATTCGTCTACCTTATACCCAATGTATATTGTCTGTAGAGTCTATTAGGAGTCCATAGAGACAAAATCTAAAGGAGTCTATAGGCATAATGTCACATCTCACATCACTGAAACGTCATACAAGTTATGAATGCTCATTAATAGAAATTACACTCGGCATAGAGGCGAGTTCTTAAGGCGAAAATTTGTATTGCGAAACAGATTTTCTCATAAGAAATAATGTAAATGCAGATAATCCGTTCCAGCCGGCCAAAAATATGACCAATATGACCAATACGAAGCGTATGTAAACTGTATGGCTGCTTACAAAGAACTGACCCAAGCCAAGCATTCCATGTCAAGGCTCCTCACAGGAAGTCATGCCACTAAGCTTGGGCTAAAAATAGAACAGACTGCCCATGCCACCGATCTGTCAACAAAGCAACACCCGAAAAATCACCTAGCATTTGAACGCATGCCAAAGGCAACGTTGGTATCGTGGGTCAACTCTTTCCAAACAGCTTTACTGACTGAACAAAAAAATTCATAAGCTCATTTTGCTTGGCTTTCCACTGACGGTAACACGTTTTGAAAGGCTCCTGGACGTTAGCCGGCGTTCGCTTCAGTTCAATACGTTCATGTGCTGAAAATACTTTGTGTGCCAATGCAAATTTCTTGCAAAATTTCAATTCTTAAGGCAAAAATTCGTAAGGGAGGGCATTCGTATGCTGAGGTTCCACTGTTTATGCCATTTTACCATTTTAAATGTATTCATAGTGCATTGCCTTGAATAGAGCCACAATCCACAACATGAAAGCCATCTTTCAGGTTAAAACTGATCTTAAAGCAGCAATATGCAAAAATATAAATGATTTATTGAAGTATTCAGGTTCATTTTAACATATTTTAAACAATATTTTTATGATCTTAAGCCCATTTTACACTAAAAGCTATGGTGGCCTGCATGTTTCGAAGCATTGTGGGTTTCATTCCTGTCAGTGGTTAAGTTAATCTAACTAAAAAATATAAATATATATATATTTTAACAGTGTATCATCAGATAAAGCTTGTAAGTTTTATGAGATTTTCACTTCTTATTTGCCCAAGTTTGGATTTTAACCAATTTCATGTCCACATGGATGAATGAAGGCTAATGAAATTGAAATAATAAACTCATCTGATTGGTTTATTTATTATGGAATATTTCACCAATCAAGTTTATATGCATAGAACTACGTTATGAATAATGTTCCGTAAAATCCTCCTGCGATCTCGGCCACATCCTGAGGGTGAGAATGAATGCTATATGGAAAACTGTGCAAATATCCTCGTCTCTAGCGTGTGTATTTGAACAAGATTAAGTACAAGACGTTTAAACCAATTGTAAGCCCTAGCAGGAGAATAGTTAGTCTCTAGTTAAGCACTAACAACTGACTCTTAACTGTTGTGGAATTAAAACTGACTTGAAATCTATTTTTAACATTAAAATTAGTAAAAATATCTGATATAGTAACAAGGTCTTTAGTCGCAGAAGCAGCCAAGAGATCAAATGCGAAACTCCTCAGATGATATGGAGTAATCTTTGCCCAGCCTGGACACTCCACAAAGCTGGATTTTATGGAAGAGTTTCATATGAGCTGTGTGAAATCTGACTGTCCTTAGCATAAGGCAGGATGCTAGATTTGTCAGATAGCTAACACAACCAGGTCCTTCACCCAGGTGCATTATGGGGGACGGGGTACACTGTGAAGCATGGTTGTGGTAGCATCACAGGATTAGGTCAGCATTATCTTGTGCTTCTCGATTCTGCCTAATCCTCTCAGTGACTTTTGGTTGGCGGCCTCGTCTAGATAGTTTCAGTTTCAGCTAGATAGTTTCAGTTTTATACTTATGGTTTTTTTAATTAATGGACTTTATGGCGCTCTGCTGGATTTTTAAAAGCTCAAACATTGATAATAAGTGAGACTTTCATTACATCTTTACCACTGACACTGGAGACTCCTTCTTTTATATATCACCTGAGCAACCGATTCACGTCATTTAACACAGTCCTACTAATCGTCTCACCTACAGACTAGCGTTCAACACCTTCCAGTTCCTCTGATGGCAGGTAGAAACATGCATGAGGAATGGATCCAGGAACTATTTGATAACCAGAAGAAAAAAAATATCCCTTAAAATATCCTGTTCCTCAGTGTGATTATGAGTGGTGTGGATTGAGAACCTACTTACGGCGCCTCATAAATCCCTTTGTGAATAACGTTAGTGTTTGTTCGACACATTTGGAGAGCACTTACAACTACTGGAGTATTGTGAAATTGCCGAATAATTTTTATTGCAGGGCAGAGACAACAAACGTGCTCCAACCAGAATTTTAATGATGATTATAATACCAGAGGCTACAGTACTGTGCGCATATAGCCTTTGATGCTCACCCCAAAAAAAGCTCTCCTTAAATTGGGAAGCGGTAATAAGCATAAAAATGTACAGTCCTGATTTGAACCATGTTTCTAAAAAATGCTGATCTGAAATATATATATATATAAAAACGGAGGAAGGAAATGGCCTGGCAAGGCTTTGTGTTTTTATAGCACTTATAGCTTTAACTTCACCTCTATAAACAACTCCCAACCGAAAAAATATTAACTTTTACTCTCGACAGCCGTTTAACAAATAAGCGGCTAGTCTTTAAATTATATTTCACAGTGGTGCAGACCCTCATCGAGGCATTTTACAGGTTTCAAAAAGCCAGATGCAGCGTGTGTAAATAAGTAGTATATAAAAACGTCTCCAACTGGATTTTCTCTGAGAAGGTAAGCCGTCAGAAGTGCACACTTCGAGTATACAGAGGCGGGTATCCAAGACCTACATACCTCCTGCCAACTTCAGGGTACCCCGTCCCCCATAATGCACCTGGGTGAAGGACCTGGTTGTGTTTGGCACTCTGACACGTCCTGTGTCCTTCCCTTCACTCCTCAGCTCTGGAAGTCGGTCCCCGGGACCTCGGAGCTGGGAGAAAACTCAAACCCGGTGCATGAGAGAGAGGGAAAAAGCCGAGCAGCGAGATGTGATGAGATAACGCACTCGCATCAACACACTGACTCACATTTATTCTTTATTTTTCACACCAAATGCCAAACAGCTTAACAGATTAAAACACATTAAAAATAAAGCTTTGATATATCTATAAAATTCTTTAAGAATATATTTAAAATGCCTGCAATCAGAATCAAACATTTTTTTAAATGCTTATTAAAATATAAAATTGAAGTCATTTTTACATGTAATATATTAATTGAATATATATAATATAAAACATTTAAATATAGCCTTTAATATGTTTTTTTGGTATTTTTTTTACACCTTTACAGATATCAAGATATTTGCACATAATATATTTACATAAAGTTTCCTGATATATATATATATATATAAAACTTCACATATTTATTTTTATTTTATCTTTTATTTCTGCTAGGTTTTTTTCCCGATGAAAATTTATTTATTTATTTTTTTTCACAAATCCATTCAATATTATATTTATATATTTTGTAATAAATAAACATAAAAGGACATGATTTTTTTTTTCACAAAAGAAAATCATTAAAATAAATTCAAACTGAAGAATTAAATTTAAATAATATATTTCATTGTCACTTTACATTATATTTATCATATTTTATAATTTTTTATATTTTAAGGATATTCTTTAATGGATTTTAAAGGTAATATATTCATAATAATTAATAATAATAAATAATAGTAATAATAAATGAATAATAGTAAAAATAAATACGATTAAATATCTTTAAAAAAATAAATAGTAATATATATGTTTTGAAGATATTTAATCTTATTTATTCATGGAAGTTATGATGCTCAGTACATATCCCATACAAGCTATTGTTTTTGGAAATTTAAACAAACTTTAATTTTGTTTATTTATTCATTAACTTTTTGACTTATTTTAGTATAGAATGATGTAATAATGAGATCATATTTTTATTAAATGGCAATATTATTTTTATTTTTATACCTGATGCAATAAACACACTTCCTGGTGCTGGAGTTGAACCTGGCAGCAGGTACATGACACGGTTGTGAGTTTCACAGTAAAACTTCCCAGCTGTTTGTTTTGGCCGGAGATTCAGCAGTGATGATTTCTCGACATTTTCCTCTTTTTTTTTTCAGACTTCGGGGTCAGTGTTTTCTTGGCAGTCGAGCACACCTGCGTCGTGCCACATGGAGGGGCATATGCAGCTCCGGTGTGTTTTTGACAGCCCTCCTTCGTCACCGCTCGCTCCAACCATCGCTGCTCATTAGACTAGCCTAGCGCTCGCGCTCCAATTAGCTCTGCTAATGGCTGTCACCAGCCGCCTGTGTCTCACTGTTACAGGAAGTGCTGCAGGGCTTTGCTGCGGAATGTCAAGAAATGGAAAAAAACAGAGAGAAGTGAAAACTCCAGCTCTCTTGTTTGCCCATTTTTGGGTTCTTGCCAGAGAAAGATGTTAAATGACGTGGGCAAATATTCATGGCAGGAGAAACATTTCTGAAAAATATAAAAAAAAAACATCATTAAAGACATTAAACCCTCATAACCTTCATGTTCTT
Organism: Hemibagrus guttatus; assembly: GCA_033459395.1. Classification (NCBI taxonomy): domain Eukaryota; kingdom Metazoa; phylum Chordata; class Actinopteri; order Siluriformes; family Bagridae; genus Hemibagrus; species Hemibagrus guttatus. Next base: position 29,597,237 of record JAUCMX010000004.1, on the reverse strand, counting down.
ATATCCACTTAGATATGTCTTTCCCATTAACCTGGGCAGGATATCGTTAAAATATTGCATTTCTTTATTATTAATTAATATTGATTTATTCATATAATTAAATTTATATAAGTAATATCTTTAGAAAGACACAGAAAGTCTGTTGAAAGTCTGCTATGTATTTTACAGTGGATTCAAACGCAGTGTTTTAGTGTTTTGATTAAATTTATCAACATATTTTAAACCCTAAACCCTGATTACCTCTGCCAGGGGGTTAAAACATGTGGCTGTAGCTGGATTTTCCAAAACATGTGTTCTGATCTGAAGGACGTCGACATTCACCATTCTGATAAAACACAGCAGCTTGCGCATATTGGGTCTATAATCGTATAAACAATATCCTCATAAAACGTCTCTCTTTTATTTAACTAAAAAACAGTCATTCAAATATAATGCTAGTAAACGGATTAGAAAACTTCTGAAACACTTTTAGAAGTTACTCAATCATGATGTCCCATCGATCCCCACTGTTATTATTGCACCTAGTGGCCAAATTAGGAACTGCATACAGTGCAATTGCAACAAAAGGCCCACTGGGGTAGGAATCACACTGCCCCATGCTCAGGAGGAGGAGACTTAATAACAGGGTTGACAAATTGGAGTAGTTTCAAAACACTTTGCAGCCTTCAAGAGTTTAGAGCAAATAATCTGAATTAAATATAATAAATTTAAAATAAAAGATTGCACACAATGCGTCTATGAAGTACAGGGCAATTTCTCTTGTTAAGTATGTTGCAAAAAAATAGGAGACGGACAGGGGGATTATATCTGAGTGGATAATGATATTTGTACATCAGAAATATGTGTGAAATATTAGTAAAAATAAATAAATTAATTAATTAAAAAGATATTAATGAAAAAGATATTAACCAGTTTATTACGATCTAATTTCGGGTCATTATGTAGATTTTGAGTTGTAGTTGTGTTGGAAAGTTTGTTGAAATCTGGCAACCCTGATTTATTACATTACCTCAAAAGAAAATAATGTATGAGGTTGGTGATGATTTCTTTCAAGCTCAGGCTGTCGATTCATACATACAGTCGTGTCGGTCAGGTGATTACACAGAAGGACACGCCCCCTAGATTGGGTCTCTATTTACTCTCATCTAACAGCTGTGATTGAGGATGTTAAAAGAGGCGGATTATTTACTTAAAATTTAAAAAGAAAATTCAAATTACAGTGGAACCTCAGCATAAGGATTTAATTAGTTCTGGAGGCGAGGTCTTAAGGAGACAATTTGTATTGCAAAGTGACTTTTCCCCATCAGAAATAATGTAAATGCAGATAATCCGTTCCAGCCGGCCAAAAATATGAGCAATATGACCAATACGAAGCGTATGTAAACTGTATGGCTGCTTACAAAGAACTGACCCAAGCCAAGCATTTCATGTCAAGGCTCCTCACAGGAAGTTGTGCCACTAAGCTTGGGCTAAAAATAGAACAGACCGCCCACGCCACCAATCTGTCAACAAAACAATGCCCGAAAAATCACCTAGCATTTGAACGCATGCCGAAGACAAGGCTGGTATCGTGGGTCGACTCTTTCCAACGAGCTTTACTGACAACAAAAATTCGTAAAAAATTCGTAAACTCACTTCACTTAGCTTTCCACTGACGCTAACAAGTTTTGAACGGCTCCCGTACGTACGAGCAACTTAGCCGGCGTTCGGTTTGGTTGGTTGGTTTGTAATGATTCATTTGCCGATGCAAATTTCTTGCAAATTTATATTCTTACTGTGAAAATTTGTAAAGGAGGGCATTCGTATGCCGAGGTTCCACTGTAATTGGACAAAAAAAGTAAATGACCCTAACCCCTAACCCTTACCTTTACCTTTGGAACTCTTTATTTAATATCTAAAATTTAGTTTATATAATTTATAATTTCAACTTTGATATGTTTAGTATATTTTATCATCACTCAAGTTTTAATATAAATCAATTCTGTTTCTAAATTAAATAAATAAAAAAATAAAACGAACTCATGGAGTCACTTATCTTTGTTTTTTTGTTTTTTTGGCAGGTTTTATTGCCCTTATTGATGTGTCAAACAGATCAGGAAGAGCACCAAGGCCCTGCCTTCCTCTCGTGACCGAGAAAGAGGGATGAAAGCGGCGTTTACGGATTGTCACGTCAGCTTTATGTCACATGTCAGGGTCCGGGAAGAAAAAGAGCGAGGGATGGAGGTCATGTCATTTATTCAGAAAAACCAAACAACGGCAGACAGCACAGGAAACTCGTCTCCCTTCGCTCAGAGACGCTGTCTGCCTGACACGTTAGGCTTGGCCTTGTCGCTAAGTGCCAAGTGAAGCGCTCATCTCACTCACACACACACACACACACACACACACACACACACACACACACACACACACACACACACACACACACACAAGCATAGACTTGATCCTGAAATGTGTTATTAGATAAGTTAATGGTGTCGGTTTGAGATCTGATAAGGAGGCTGCTGTGGGGAAAGACTGGAGATGAAGTGAGAAAAGCGGTGGCATCTTTTCCACTCAGAAAACAGCGTGGATATCTAAAAAGTTCAGTAGAAGAGCGCGATCTTTTTATCGCTTCATCTGCACACACTATTTCACAAGCTCTAAGTAACGGTAAAAAAAAAAATGGTGTAAAAGAAGTGTGAGTGAATACAGAGAGAGAATAATAATACGAATAAACCGAAGTGTCTGTCTCTCAAGACTCCAACTTTAAACATAATTCAAACATCAAGAAAAATCAGCAAACATAAGGGAATACATCACAAGTGTGTAATTAAAGTGTTTTACTTTTAGCGAAATCAGTTCCAGCACAAACACATGACGCATCAGGGACCAAGTCAGCACCATATGAGGTTGGTGACTAAGAAATGACTGTAATTAACGCACAGTCTTCGCTGTTCGAATGAAACTAATGCCATCTCAAACGTTTCTAAAAATCCGTCTTCACAAGAAGGTCATTGAGATCTCTTTCAATTTCATTCTGCGTGTGCTAGCCAGACACTGCAAGTGATTTGTCCCAGAAATATCTTACAATCCAGTTTGTCATCAGGACGAATGTTTACGTAAATCGTTTGACGTCTTAGATTCGTATCTGACCTTCTTACTGTAAATTAGAACGTTTTTTTTTTAGGTGTAGTGCATTAATCATATATTAATCGTAATCAAACAGTTAGCATCTGTGTTGTAGCTGTGTTTTCTTGTTGTTGTTTTTTTTCGTCTAAGTTTTACAGATTTTTTTGTATTTTCCGAAATGCACAATTTGTGTCCAAAGATAGCAGTTATTTATTTATTTCTCTCTTTATTTTTAAATGTATTATTAGTATTATTAAGATTTTTTCACTTTATAAATTCTTCTTTTGTGAGATGCCAGGAATACAGGAAAGAAGCAAAAAATTTATAAATGAATTACAAAACATATTTAGGCCAGCTTTACACTTCTGGCCAAATAAAAAAAAAAAGCCTTTTATAATAAATATATACAATTATTAATCAATTAATTGATCAATCATTCGACAAATTAATGAATTAATGATTAGTTGATGTATCATCTATGAAATAAATGTAAGCATCATTTTATTTATTCTAATAATAATAATAATAATAATAATAATAATAATAATAACAACAACAATAATAAAAATAATAATAATTTGAAACTAATCAATATATTTATTAATAATTAATACAGATATTATGGCTGTCTCGCCACTTTTGAAAGTAATTAATATGTGTATGAATTATACAAAAATATATAGTAATTATTTTGCCATTTTTGACTCTAGTGAGTTTAAAATAAAATGAATTATATATATTTTTAATTAACTGTGATTTAATATTCAACATAAATCAAATAATAGTAAATCAATAAAATACTTTAATCCAGTTTTGTCTCCCCTAAAAATGAAACAACTTTTTGTTATATTATATTATAATATTATATTATTTTATAATAATTTTTTTTTTTAATTCATGAATAATTTATATTTTTTTATACACAACATATAGAGTCTATAATCTTCACTGTGTAAGGAAATATCACTTCTACGTACAGAATATACCGGAAAAGTCTGTTTTTCCCTCCGCAGTGGTGTGTTCTTCAGCTCGGTCACATGTGGAGGGTGAGACTGATGTTGACAGGTACTCAGGTGTGTGTTATTTGACACGTGAACACAGCGTGAGTTTATTACACACTTCAGCTTCAGCTCCAGGAGAGAGATTACATTATCTCAGTCACACACACGCTAAACTAAAAAGCATCTCCTGAAGCTATTCTCTATTCTCCTGGATTCAAATATTTAGCACTTTCAGGTGAGAAGCTAACAAGTGAGCATCAATAAAAGTCACGTGAGAATGCTGAACCATTAACAAGACGTGAGTCTGAAATAGCTTTGTGTCTTAGCGGTGGATCAAGTCACTACGTTTAACTCTGATGAGATTTTTATTGTAGAATTAAATCAGAATTCTCTTCCCAATCAACTCTACACTTTTTTTTTACAAGCATCTGTTCAGTTCATTAATCAGAGCAAAAAAAAACACTTTAAAATACTTCCTGTCTTAATGATGAGCCGCCTTCAGCTAAATACACAGAAAGCTGAATAAACTGTTATAAAATATTTCTTTCTTTCTTTCTTTCTTTCTTTCTTTCTTTCTTTCTTTCTTTCTTTCTTTCTTTCTTTCTTTCTTTCTCTCTCTCTCTCTCTCTCCCTCTCTCTCTCTCTTTTTCTTTATGTTATGACTATACTGTCAATCTTTCTTTCTTTCTTTCTTTCTTTCTTTCTTTCTTTCTTTCTTTCTTTCTTTCTTTTTCTTTCTTTCTTTCTTTCTCTCTCTCTCTCTTTCTTTGTGTTATGACTAAACTGTCAATCTTTCTTTCTTTCTTTTTCTTTCTTTCTCTCTCTCTCTCTCTCTCTCTCTCTTTCTTTCTGTGTTATTACTACACTGTCAATCTTTTTCTTTCTTTCTTTCTTTCTTTCTTTCTTTCTTTCTTTCTTTCTTTCTTTGATTCTTTCTTTCTACACTGATATACAGTCATTGCTTATTAATATCTATTATTTTTCCATCGCTTGGTTTGATCTACTGAACTGGATCTATATCCAAACCGTCCCCTGTGCTAAAGGTTATAACAGAAAAGCGTAAAAAACCCACAAGAGAAAAATCTTCACATACGCCGTACACAGCCATTGCATAATGACACTCCTCTTTTTTCTATCCTGGTTCTATCCATCCCAAGCTCTGGCCTCTTTTTTTTCCATCCTCAGGCCAGGACAGGCTGAATTTACACTGACATTAAAATATGACAAGGTCATCATCTCATATACTCACATCCCGACACATGATTTATGGAGCCCTGCTGGTGCTCCTCTCTTTTAACAATACATGTATTCCCTCTGTGCTCGCGCTGCTTTCAGCTCAGCCCCGCAAACCTGAGAGTGTTTCTGCTTTAACTCGGGGACAGGATGTAAAGAGAAAACCTGAAAAATCATCTGTGTGTGTGTGAGTGTGTGAGAGCCCAGATTACGATTTTATCGTCCTTAAAGACAATTCTTTCAAGTCTCTTGTCAGGACTCTGTGCAGGCCAGTCAAGTTCCTCCACACCAAACTCACTCATCCATGTCTTTATGGACCTTGCTTTGGTCACTGGTGTGCAGTCATGTTGGAACAGGAAGGGGTCATCCCCAAACTGTTCCCACAAAGTTGGGAGCATGAAATTGTCCAAAATGTCTTGGTATGCTGAAGCATTAAGAGTTCCTTTCACTGGAACTAAGGGGCTGAGCCCAACCCCTGAAAAAACAACACCTGAATTCAATGATTTGGAGGGGTGTCCCAAAACCTTTGGCAGTATAGTCTAGTTGTACTTCTTGACCACTTCTACCTGTCGTCCCTTAATGACTGCAGGCAGCACAGGTACAAAGACCTTGTTACAGAAGTCAGTGAACATCTCATTTGTTTTAGAAGCATTAATGTTTAACAATGAAGCATCACACCATTGAATAAAGGCTGCAGGAACCTGTTTGGTCTGTAAAACTCAACCTCAAGTCTCACTCACTGCAGGACTCAAGGGTCACACGATCCTTTTTTTTTTGTTAAAATGCTTGTGGTCAAACGAGGCTTAGCGCACACTATTCAGTTTAACTTTAACAGATAAACTAGCAGTCCAAAAATATCTAGCAGAAATTGAAAATTGGATAATTAAAGCACATCAAATGTAGCAAATGATGCGTCCTATCACAATATGTAAGAGCAGCCCTGGCCATTTCATCCGAAGAAAAACCAAATGGTGAAGATTTTCTGGCCAGCCTCCAGTTTCTAAGTCATTACACCAAACCAGCAGCGCTGAACAAATCTAACAGTCTGTTGTCTGTCACACACTCCCACACACACTTGCTCCTGGCAGGACTACTGCATCTGTTCTGTGTTCCTGTGAAAAGGCCTTGAGAAAACAAATATTGCAATCACCAGAGCGAGGTCACAGCGAGTGCTGACCAAACCCAAGACACTGGGGGACGTCCCTGATGTCCCTCACTGAATTTCCTCATGTTTTGCCATCGCTCTTCGTCTCTGTGCCAATTAGAAGCTAGCGTGTTTTTAGACCGAGTACAAGTACAAGTACACACTGTTCATACGGGTGACATTCAAGAAAATTTAATTTAACTTTGTTTACATTCCTCGGTTTATATTCTGGCCATTAAATCACACACATGTTCATGCATTCGGGCAAATCAGAATAGAAACAGACTTAAGGGACATTTTTGATCAGTGTAAACAATCGAACGATGTTCAGGCTGTGAGTCTGATATAAAATGAGTCAGGACTCTGTTGGCTTTCAGTGTGTTTTAGACCTGTGTTTTTCCCTCTGTTGGAGAACCTTACACAAAATTGTACTGGTTGAAGATTAACTTTTTAGATAAACAAGCACTCGAAGCATCTTAGAGAGCAGAAATGGGTTTGATATCAACATTTACTCTGAAGATACAAACATCTGTGTGGAAAGAAATAACCTCACACTTTTCTATGAATATATTCTTAAATTCTTAAAGACCTGAGTGTCTACTTTCATATGAGCTTCAAACTGACCACCACTGTGAAGTGGAACATGACAAAGACACTCGCTCATCAACATGGACACAACAAAAACAGGAGGAATAGAGTTAATGTTAGCAAATTTATTTAAAATGAAGTGTACTAGCTTGCTGTATTAGTTAGCTCAGCTTGAGTAGACTTGTTTTACAATATTATTGCCAAAAGTTTTGGGACGTCTGCCTTTACATGCACATGAATGTAATATGGAGTTGTCCTGCCCTTTGCTGACATAACAGCTTCAACTCTTCTGGGAAGGCTTTCCACAAGGTTTAGGAGTGTGTTGTTGGGAATTTTTGACCGTTCCTCTAGAAGCACATTTGTGAGGTCAGGCACTGATGTTGGACGAGAAGGCCTGGCTCGCAGTCTCCGCTCTAATTCATCCCAAAGGTGTTCTATGGTGTTGAGGTCAGGACCTTGCTTTGTGCTGATTAAGATGAACACCATGAGTTTGCAGATTAAGATGTTGTATGCAGTTACACTTATTTTATAAAGATGCTGTAGTTCCTCCATAGTGTTAGTATCATGTCGTATCAGATGTATGATGTACAGTGCATCCAGAAAGTATTCCCAGCACTTCACTTTTTCCACATGTTGTTATGTTACAGCCTTATTCCAAAATTCATTATTTTCCTCAAAATTCTACAAACAATACCCCATAATGACAACGTGAAAGAAGTCTGTTTGAAATCTTTGCAAATTTGTTAAAAATAAAAAACTAAAAAATCCCATGTACATAAGTATTCACAGCCTTTGCCATGACACTCAATATTGAGCTCAGGTGCATCCTGTTTCCACTGATCATCCTTGAGATGTTTCTACAATTTGATTGGAGTCCACCTGTGGTCAATTCAGTTGATGGACATGATTTAGAAAGGCACACATGTGTCTATATAAGGTCCCACAGTTAACAGTGCATGTCAGAGCACAGACCAAGCCATGAAGTCCAAGGAATTGTGTGTAGACCTCCGAGACAGGATTGTATCGAGGCACAGATCTGGGGAAGGTTGCAGAAAAATTTCTGCAGCATTGAAGGTCCCAGTGAGCACAGTGGCCTCCATCATCTGTAAATGGAAGAAGTTTGGAACCACCAGGACTCTTTCAAGAGCGGGCCGTCTGGTCAAACCGAGCGATCGGGGGAGAAGGACCTTAGTCAGGGAGGTGACCAAGAACCCAATGGTCACTCTGAAGGAGCTCTAGCATTTCTCTGTGGAGAGAGGAGAACCTTCCAGAAGAACAACCATCTATGCAGGACTCCACCAATCAGGCCTGTATGCTAGAGTGACCAGACGGAAGACACTCCTCAGTAAAAGGCACATGACTGCCCACCTGGAGTTTGCCAAAAGTCACCTGAAGGACTCTCAGACTATGAGAAACAAAATTCTCTGGTCTGATGAAACAAAGATTGAACTCTTTGGCCTGAATGGCAAGTGTCATGTCTGGAGGAAACCATGCACTGCTCATCACCTGGCCAATACTATCCCTTCAGTGAAGCATGGTGGTGGCAGCATCATGCTGTGGGGATGTTTTTCAGCAGCAAAAACTGGGAGACTAGTCAGGATGGAGGGAAAGATGAATGCAGCAATGTACAGAGACATCCTTGTTGAAAACCTGCTCCAGAGCGCTCTGGACCTCAGACTGGGGTGACGGTTCATCTTGCAACAGGACAACGACCCTAAGCACACAGCCAAGATAACAAAGGAGTGGCTACAGGACAACTCTGTGAATGTCCTCGAGTGACCAGCCAGAGCCCAGACTTGAACCCGTTGAATCTTTCTGAATACTTTCTGGATGCACTGTAAAGCAAGTGGACAAAATTGTTGGTAACCTTCCAATAAAGAAAGAAAAACCCACAATGGTTACTGAAATAACTTGAAACTGACTAATATGCATTTTTTTTTATCAGTCAGGGCATTCTGGAGCAAAATGTGCTGTCCAGTGTCAGTAAACTTGGTCTCAGTCGAGGATCATGGGTCCTCCAACAGGATAATGACCCAAAACACATAGCTACATACACCCAATAATGGCTAAGGACAACCATTGGACTATCCTGAAGTGGCCTTCTATGAGCCCTGATTTAAATCCTATTGAACATCTGTGGAAAGAGCTGAAACGTGCAGTCTGGAGAAGGCACCCTTCAAACCTGAGACCGCTGGAGCAGTTTGCTCATGAGGAATGGGCCAAAATACCTGTGGACAGGGGCAGAAATCTCAGTGAGAGTTACTGAAATCACTTGATTGCACTGATTGCCTCAAAAGGTCATTCAACAAAATATTAGGTTAAGGGTACCATTTTTTGTCCATCATTTTTGTCCATGCCAGTTTCACTAGTTTGTTTTGTTCAAATGCTTCTGTTGAACCACAGTTGAGAAGGAATGTCTGGTTTTCATTAGTCAGTTTTCAGTACAGTTTTATTTATTATCACTTTGGTCAGGTTATTTCAGTGTCCATTGTGGGTTTTTCTTTCTTTAATGGAAGGGAACCAACAATTTTGTCCACATGTGTATGAGTAATTGAGAATCAGATGAAATCCTGATAACAGTTTTAATATCAGCGCAATCCAAAAAGGTATAAAGGATTAAAAAGGAAGCACAATTACAATTCCTCTTAAGCTTTTACAGCATACTGTGGTGAAAAAGTAAAAATGTTCCATCTCTGTAAATCTTTAAACATACTGTTCATTTTCATAATTACCCAAATTTAAAAGCAATTGACTCGACTATTTGGATGAGGAAGAACTTGGAAACCCCCGCAGCTCTACTGTGCTGTTTGCTAATACAGCTAGCGTGTATGTGTGTGTGTGTGTGTGTGTGTGTGTGTGTGTGTGTGTGTGTAAGTGTTTGTGTGTGTGTGTGTAATTGAGGTGTGTGACCATGGCCGATGGCCAGTGTTTAGTCGACACTGTGAATGTTCCAGTGGCTCCCGGCCAGTGTGTTGATTCACGGCTGCCATTTCCATTGGAACCATCTTAATTTTTCTTCCTTTTCCCCTCCCCCCATTCCTGGACTTTTATGTAATTCTCTGGCTGGTTGACTGACCAAATTGAAATGTCCTCATAAACCTGGTTGTTCGTCTATCTTTCAAATCACCGCTCGAACTTTAAATGAGATCCTTTACAGCCTCGATTCCTGTTCGATTTCGCTTTACGGTACGCTTTACGGTACGCTGAGAAATGTGATTTTGTCTCATTCCTGCTAAGGCTAATCGAATCCGATAGGGACTTTGCGATCAGAAAGAAATGTCCTCTCTCGCTGGAACTCTCGCGGTTGTGAACGTCAATGAAAGGGAGAGTTATGGTGGAGTGAAAGGACAGGTCTGGCCAAGCGGATGGATTCGTGTGTTAATGCTCGAGTGCTCTGGGGGAGTAATGAGGTGTAGCGTATCAAGCTTAGCGCCTAATGGGCTGTGAAGTCATTAGTGCACTGCCTTTCTCACTTTCCTCTTCTGTTTCTGTTCCCTTCTCTCGCTTTCCACCTCTTCTTATTTTTAGGATTTTGCATCTATGTGGTCTGTACTTTTTTAAATCAAAGGATTCTTTGGAAGGTTGATGCTTCTAGCTTTAACAGCACTTCCTCATGGAACCTTGATCAACCTTTCCTGTCTACTTCAGATGTCTGAGTATTCCTACTCACCATTTCTGAAGAACCTGGCTAGCATGATACACCCTGAGAAGCTAACTACAGAACCACCATAAATCAAAGGTCCCTCAGATAAACATAAGCCAGAAGACTTTATTTTAAGTAATTGTTGTTATCTATTAGCAACAGGAACTCATGCACTATCCTATTGAAGAAAATCAAACCATTTTAACCTCCTAGGGTTCTTGATGAGGTACGAACGCTAGGAAATGTTTCTATTTCTTGAAATCTGAATGAATTGATAGACATGGAGGACGACCTCCTTGCAGAGAAGATTCCTGATCAAAGACTCTGGATGGTTGATATTTTTTAATTAGACATATCTCAGACTGAGAAATATACGAAACAAATGAAAGTTGTGGCGCTAATCAAGCTTGAGTCTTATGAATTTTGTTAACAGCCTTTTTTTATTTAGATGACTTTTTTTTGGACTTTTAACATATATTTCCTCGAAATCATGCTTTTTTTTTTGTCCATTTCAACCTCCATACCTCTGTAACTGTCACTCTGTAACCTGCACACCCACTTTCTCTTAACCACAGCCGCTCGTGAGTGGGGTAACTTCAGCTGCATTAATCATGCCTGTCTATATTTGTGGTGTGAAAACTTTGAGTAGCTGTGAGCACAGAAAGCATTGTTATTAATTCCATTTTAATGAGAAATCCCAGGCTTCAGTCTGACGTTTTATTAGAGCGGTTGAAGTTTATCAGCATGGCACTTCAATCCTGTGCTTTGCAGGAAGTCTTGCAAGAAGGGATTTTTTTTTTTTAGCTATGAGTTAAGATATGAGTGTGAAATATTATCAGATGGCAGAAAAAGAGATAGAGAGGTGCCAATTGCTCTGTACATCCTACCTCACATATGTTAATTCTGTGACTCAGTGTGCAATTTCTTCAATACATTTCTACAGAAGAATGAAGCTAGTCACTTTTGCCTGTTAGTAGATCACCACTTTGTTTTAAGTAGAAATGATCTCAGCGCTTGTGTACCTTGATGGAGGTATTATTTTGAGAGCTTGCTAGTAGGCTGCACTTTGATACTGATGATATCTTCCAGACCACAAGAAATATCCTAGGTCTCTTGATCTTGAGCTGGTTGTATTAAGCAATATGACAAACGAATGGCCTTTTTTTCCTGATTCATTCCAGATAAAAACAAAACTTTTAAATCAAGGACTGGAGATCATTAAAGAAAAATGAAAGTCTAAGCTCTCTAGGCTTTATCATGATCAGTTTATTTGAGTTTGTTGATGATGGATGAAGAGAAAGTTGTTGGTAGTCCCTCATGACTGCACAGCCCCAATGATTCCCTCTTTTACTTTCATTCTGCACTAGTTAGCCCTGCTACAGCACCAATGATAACAATCTCAGCTCATACTAAGCAGTTTTGTCTTTTTTCTGTGTCTTTAACTAACTGAATCTTCAACCTGCAAACTCAAACTCCTGCCATTTTGAAGCTTACAGACTCCTGCTCCCATCCTTCTGATCCGCAAGATCCTTCTCCCATCTAGATTCAAACATCATCCTGAAACCCACAAGCTTCTGCTATTGTGCAGATCCTGACAGCTTCAAGCTCCCACTCCTTCGTTTCTAAAGCCTACCAGGTCCTACCATCCTGAGGCTTAAGAGAAGAAGGCTTTATTTGTCACATGAAATTCTCTTCTTTGCATATCTCAGCTTGCTTGGTCAGCCATGATACAGCATCCATGGAGCAGAAAAGGTTAAGGGCCTAACAATGGAGATGTTTAGGCTTGAACCCCCAACCTTCTGGTCAACCTAACATCCTAGTGTATACTATGCCTGATATTACAAGGCCCTTACAAGTCCTTACCACTGCCATCCTGAGGCCTTCACAGTCCTACTACAAAATCCTGGTACCACCAGGTCCTATTCCTGCCATCCTGAGGTCTTGGGGCACATAACTTCCTACTCCTGCCATCTTGAGACACAAAATCTCCTACTACTTCTATCATGACACGCATAACCTCCTACACCTGCCAACCTAAGACCCATTGGTACCTACTCCTGCTGTCCTTAGACCCAGAACCTCATGGTACCATCCGGACCGTGCTCTTGCCATCCTGATGGGTATAATCTCTAATTTCTGTGTATCTCCTGCTCCCACTTCACTGATGACAGTTAACTATGACCAGCCTGTTGTGGTCATTACTGTTCAGTAAAGGACTGTTACACTAATTTCATTAACCTGTTATTTTTTATCATTTTTTGTCTATCTGAAACAAAAAATAACTCTGATTCCCACTGGGGTATAGAAGAGAGTGGACTTCATCTATCTCAGTCTCAGATCCTCGTAGTATTTCTTTCTCCTTTGTGCCATTTTAGGGAGGTTTTCTTCGCCACAATTCCCTATGGTTCACTTGCTTTGGGAGGGTTAAGGCACTGCGATCTTTAAAGTTCCTTTGAGACAATCTGTGTTGTAAAAAGTGCTATAAAATGTGTTCTATTAAATTCTGTAATATTATGGTAACCTTTGACCTTGTGTCCTTCTTTAAGAATCTCAGGTTTGGAGTGCGATTCAGATGATTTCTGAACGTATCTGACCTATTTTAGTTTGCAGACAGCGGTTTTAGTATGTATTTTAGGAGCCCATATGCTAGGTGAGGTACAAAGCAGAGCTGCCTGCAGGACCTCGGCATCCGACAGCTCTCATTAAACTATCGACATTTTAATACTTCCTACTGCTCTTAAGATCTCGGTTTGCCCACCCCCTCAGGCCTTCCAACCTTTTAATGGCTTCTTTCTTACACAAGCCAAGGATTAGCCCATCTCCTGCTCTAGCCACGTCCCCAGTGCACTTAACCTGCTCTTTGTCCAAACATTGTGGAACACCTATATAGCTATATGCTTTACTATTGATTGCAGAAGAGGTCCAAATCCATATCATCCGGGGTTTTTGTTCATTTATACGCTATACTTCTGAAGACCCGAGCTTCTTTTTAATCAAACGAGCTGGTAAAAGTTTCGAGCTCTAGATTAAATTTTAGTTATGGAGCAATAGCCTGTCAACTTTGCTCTGTCAGACTGTAGGCTGAAGACTACATTTTATTTATCTGAGACTTCAAAAAAAGAAGAAAGAGGCCTGAGCAACATCAGGTTCAGGTGATATGACCTCAACTTTCCAATCAGTTAGTCACTCCTGGGAGACTCTTGACTTTTTGACAAAAGTGGACTTTTATTCACAACTTGTCATGACTCTCTGTTTCTCTCTCTCTTTTTCTCTCTCTCTCTCTCTCTCTCTCTCTCTCTCTTACTTATTTCCTCACACCCCCACATTTTCCTCCAGAGACCTCGCTTTTTCTACACTTTCATGCCGCCCAGCTCAGCCTTGATCTTTCTCACTGATACCACATACAATGTAGGGGTAGAGCAGTTATACATAGTAACTGGTCTAATTTACAGGAAACCGCTATCAGCGTTTCCGCAACAGGTCAATAGAGTGAGAGTAAATCTGCACCCTGAAAAAGAGAGACCTTTGACTTGAAAAGGGGGAAACTTTCAGTTAAATGAAAAGGGTACATATTATTTACATGAATGTTTGAAGGGTAGTTGCTAGCTTTTACACAGCAACCATATGTGTGTGGGAAAATGCTTCACACGGTGAAAATTCACACTGTCTATTACACTGGGTTCTGAAAACTAGTTCCAAATAGTTCAAGATCACATCACCCCCATTATTGGAGATTTTCTTAATATTGAAGTGACAAGGTATGTTATAGGAAGAAAAAAATATTATTTTTTATTCATTATTTTAGCTGTTTGAAAGAATTCAGCCTACAGGTTTTCCCAGAACACCTTATGGTTCTTAAAATGGGATCCAGGGGCCTCCAGGGGCCTGTAATGTATATGCGATAGCTCACTGCATGCATAATTTTTAATAATAATAATAATAATAATAATAATAATAATAATAATAATAATAATAATAATAATCACATGATGGTGGTGTAGCAAGGTTGTTCTGGTAATCATAGAAGCCTAATTAACTAATCAAGCGGTTAATTTGAAATTTCAATCTTTCTTTAATTTTTTTAATCTAGGTTGAATTTTAATAAGATTTTTAATAAAATTCAGAAATAAAAGCTCTAATGGCTTGAAATAATTGAGATAATAATTGTACGTATTTGCTGTATTATTCATAAAAATTAAATAATAATTAAAAAAAAAATTTAATTAAAAGAAATAATTAATAATAATACATTTTTGAAATCCGGAAATTGAGGGATTTTTAAAAAGATATATTTTTCTTGTAAATAATGTTAGAATAAATCTTTTGTTACACCTGAACATCTTTCAAGTTAAAGAGGGAAAATTGTTAAAAGCGCTATACAAATAAAATTGAATTGAACTGAATTGAATTGAATTGAATTGAATTGGATTGAATTGAATTGAATTGGATTGGATTGGATTGGATTGGATTGGATTGGATTGGATTGGGGGCACGGTGGCTTGGTGGTTAGCACGTTTACCTCACACCTCTAGTGTTGGGGGTTTGATTCCCGCCTCCGCCATGTGTTTGATGTTCTCCCCGTTCCTCGGGGGTTTCCTCCGGGTACTCCGGTTTCCTCCCCCAGTCCAAAGACATGCATTGTAGGTTGATTGGCATCTCTAAATTGTCTGTAGTGAGTGAATGAGAGTGTGTGTGTGTGCCCTACGATAGGTTGGCACTCCGTCCAGGGTGTATCCTGTCCAATGACGCCTGAGATAGGCACAGGCTCCCCGTGACCCGAGAATAGATCGGATAAGCGGTAGACAATGAATGAATGAATTGGATTGAATTGAATTGAATAGAATAAAGGAGTCTTCAGTCCTGCAGGGTTTTCAGGCATAACTCTTATTAAATAATAATAAAATAAATAAATATATTAATTCATTAATTTAATAAAATTATAAAGGTACTCAAGGAAGTTCTTGAAATCGGGAATTTTGGGAATTTTTTCCCCAATTTTTTTCCCTCTAAATAATGTTAGAATAAATCTTTTCTTACAACTGAACCTCTTTAGCTTTAAATCTTTAAACGCGTCTTCAATCCCGCAGGGTTTTCTCAGAGATCACTCTGGTGTAATTTGATCAATGCTCACATTTGACTATTTAACTTTTAATATGAAAAGATTAAAGGTACCCCAAAGGATTAGTCATTAATTTGCGAGTGAGGCGGTGTGTGGTCAGTAGCCATGAAAGGATTAGAAAAAGTAATTAGCTGGAATTTGAATAATTGGTAACAGGGCAAGTCTATTACAGGAGGAGGTTTCAAGGTTTTACCTATCGTTTTATTTTATCTCCAGGTCCCAACAATTAGAGCTTAACACCCTGCAGCTAGGCTTCCTGAATATGGGCATGGCTGATTCATAAAATATTCTGTGCGTGGAACAGGGTTTTAATGAAAGTAGCAACAAGTGCTCCGTATTAAGAAGAAAAATATTTTTCATTTTTATTTTAGCCGTGTATGAGTTCACGCTGTGCGCTGTTCCTCACCAGAGTCTGCTGGCTGAAATATGGACCTGATGTTGCTGATTAAATCCAGAAAACGAGCAGCATGATACGGAGAAAACGCACAAATTAGCGATTACACCAATCCCACTTTTAGTGAGGATTAGTACATTAGTGAGTACTAGCTCACAGATTTAAGATACCATCATCCTAAAAACCATTCAGTCATTGTCTACCGCTTATCCGATCTATACTCGGGTCACGGGGAGCCTGTGCCTATCTCAGGCATCATCAGACATCAGGACAGGATACACTCTGGATGGAGTGCCAACCCATCGCAGGGCACACACACACTCTCATTCACTCACTACGGACAATTTAGAGATGCCAATCAACCTACAACGCAAGTCTTTGGACCGGGGGAGGAAACCGGAGCACCCGGAGGAAACCCCAGAGGCACGGGGAGAACATGAAAACTCCACACACACACACGGCGGAGGTGAGGATCGAACCCCCAACCCTGGAGGTGTGAGGCAAACGTGCTAACCACCAAGCCACCGTGCCCCCTAAAAACCATGTTAGTAAGAAATTTAGCACATACACAAGCATAACATTATGACCACCTGCCTAATATCGGGTTGGTCCCCCTTTTGCTGCCAAAACAGCCCTGATCCATCATGCACTGTGTATTCTGACACCTTTCTATCAAAACCAGCATTAACTTCTTGAGCAACTTGAGCAACTTGAGCAACTTGAGCAACAATAGCTCGCCTGTTGGGTCGGACCACACGGGCCGGCCTTCACTCCCCATGTGCATCAATGAGCCTTGGCCGCCCATGACC
>JAUCMX010000004.1:29565195-29570195 GCA_033459395.1 Hemibagrus guttatus | reverse complement strand
CTAAAAATTCCACTGCTGCCTCTCCCAGACACTTCCAGACCTCCACCGGGATGTCGTCAGGACCAACTGCCTTCCCACTTTTCATCCTCTTCAAAGCCTTCCTGACTTCATCCTTTCTAATCTTATCTACTTTCTGTTCTACAGAGTTCACCCCTTCTACTCTTTTTTCCCTCTCATTTTCCTCATTCATCAGCTCCTCAAAGTACTCCTTCCATCTCCTCTGTACACTCTCCTCACTTGTGAGCACCCTTCCATCTCTATCCTTAATAACTCTAACTTGCTGCACATCCTTCCCATCTCAACCCCTCTGCCTAGCTAACCTGTACAAGTCCTTCTCTCCTTCTCTAGTGTCTAACCTAGTGTACAACTCGTCATATGCCTTCTGCTTGGCCTTAGACACCTCCCTCTTCACTCTGCGCTGTAACTCCTTGTATTCCTGTCTATTCTTTTCAGTCCTGTCCATGTCCCACTTCTTCTTGGCTAACCTCTTCCTCTGGATACTATCCTGAACTTCCTCATTCCACCACCAAGTCTCCTTATCTTCTTTCCTCCTTCCAGATGACACACCCAGCACCTTTCTCCCTGTCTCCCTGATCACTTCTGCTGTAGTTTCCCAGTCATCTGGCAGCACTACCTGACCACCCAGAGCCTGCCTCAACTTCTGTCTAAATTCCTCACAACATTCCTCCTTTTTCAGCTTCCACCACTTGGTTTTCTTCTCTATCTCTGACCTCTTCTTCTTACAGACCATCAGAGTCATCCTACACAACACCATCCTATGCTGTCTGGCTACACTCTCCCCCACAACCACTTTACAGTCACTAATCTCTTTCAGATTGCCTCTTCTACATAGGATGTAGTCTACCTGTGTGCTCCTACCTCCACTCTTGTAAGTCACTCTATGCTCCTCCCTCTTCTGAAAATAAGTGTTAACCACACCCGTGTCCATCCTCTTAGCAAAGTCCACTACCTTCTGTCCTTAAAGGGTTTCCTTTCCTTAACTCCAAACTTGCCCATCACCTCCTCATCACCTGTGTTCCCCTCACCAACATGTCCATTAAAATCCGCTCCTATCACCACTCTCTCACCCATGGGAATACTCTCCATCACCTCATCTAATTCACTCCAGAATCTCTCTTTCTCCTCTAACTCACAACCTACCTGTGGGGCATAACCACTAACAACATTCAACATCACCCCTTCAATCTCTAACTTCAGACTCATCACCCTGTCTGACACTCTCTTCACCTCCAGGACATTCCTCACAAACTCCTCCTTCAGGACCACACCTACCCCATTTCTCTTACTATCCACACCATAATAAAACAGCTTGAATCCTGCTCCTATACTACGAGCCTTGCTACCCTTCCACCTGGTCTCCTGTACACACAGTATATCCACCTTCCTTCTCCCCATCATATCAGCCAGCTCTCTACCTTTCCCTGTCATAGTACCAACATTCAGAGTTCCTATTCTCAGTCCTACACTCTTACCTTTCCTCTTCTCTCTCTGTCTGCACACTCTCCTCCCTCCTCTATTTCTTCGACCAACAGTAGCCCAATTTCCCCCGGCGCCCTGTAGGTCAACGGCGCCGATGGCGGTCGTTGTTAACCCGGGCCTCGACCGATCCGGTATGAAATTCGTACTGACGATTCGCATGGTTAAATTTGGCAATGTTTTACGCCGGATGCCCTTCCTGACGCAACCCTCTCTATTTTTCCGGGCTTGGGGCCGGGACAGAAGTCACTGGACTGTGACCCCCATGGCTAGATTAATTAAAATATTTACATTCCTGGTGCTAAATTTCTGTGAAGCATAAATACCTAAAATTGATCATTTTTCTGCATCCAACACTGTATTATAGCTGGGTAGGAGGTAACGATCTGTAATCCTTACTGCTGTAATCCAAAAGGATGGGGAAATTTATAACACAATAGATACACTACTTATCTGGTACACAGGATGCACGATTCTCCCACAATCTCACGAACATAAAAAAAAATTAACTTTAATATAAAGAACATTTGTCATTGTCCTCCATCTCTCCATCCAATCCCATCTCTCCATGTATCCTACATATCCACCTCATCTGTCCTCTGATATGAAAATGCCAGAGTTATGATCATATTGAGTCGAACATTAAACTAGCATCCAGAGTGTGCTTGTCATAAAATGCGCGGTTTAAAGTGAACTCGTTTTCATGCTACACAGAATCTTCTAATCTACATTAAATATTTAGCTAACAGTCTGAAGTTGCCTAGCGACAACACTGTATGTTAACGTTAGCTCAGTCAACGTTAGGCTAACATCAACAGGTGTAGAGAGTAAATATGATTATCCTGACCTGAGCTAATTTACTGAATCAACCAGCTCACTTCTCCTTGCTTTCTGCTCATCTATGATGACATTAAAGTCATTTGTTGCTGCTTGTGGTGTTTCATCGCTGACTGTGCCGCAACCGCGATATACCTGTTCATTACACCTTTTAGTGAGCTATTTTTAGAGTGTTCACACGACGTTCCTGGACGCGGACACACGTATCGACACAGGCGGACTCTCTGTGTCCTGCTCGGTCCAGCTGCTCCGTGGTGATGATGGCCTGCGGTTAAAAAGTGTGATTATAAGTGAATATAGATACTATTATTACTACAAATAATATTAATAATAATAATAATAATAATAATAATAATAAATAATTAATAATAATAATAATAATAATAACAATAATAATAATAACAATAATAATAATAATTAATAATTAATAATAATAATAATAATAATAATAATAATAATAATAATAATAATAATATCCAACTATCTAACTTGCCTTGTGCACACACTTTGCCACCTATAAATCTCCTTTAGGGCCCTGAGACGCTGCGCTCCCCTGCAGTTATAAATAGAGATCTAATTTCATTTACCTAAGTGGGGGAAAATGGATGCTATTCCACTCCGTAATTGCCAGAGATGCATGAGAAGCATCAGAGGGAAAATATAGGTCATTTCTAAGCCAATGGTACATGCAGAAAAGATTAAGGCTTCTGTATTAGCTGGGAGGAGTTCGCTTTTTAAAAGGCCAATAAACATGTTAGTGACGCTTGGTTAGAGATGCTTATGTCACGCTAGGACTCGATCAGAGAACGCGTCGCTGCTGCTCTGGGACATCACACTGATATCAGACTGAATCCCAGGGAGATGAAGCCAAACTGTTATATTATGGGATGTAATGTTAAAACCTCAACGGTCAGTTTTAATAAGTGATAAATCACATTCCATTAGTGTCAGAACTGCGGCTGCTCGGCTAATTTGCCATATTAAAACGTTTTCTTTTAGCTTTACTGAGCTGCAAATGATTCTCTGAAGCTAATTCCAGTTAGCAGTGCGCTAACCTGCCGAGTGTCATCACTTACAATCAGAATGATATCATGTACTAGTGTGGGAAGGTTTAAGTGTGGAGTTAGCATTGGAATTAATGTTTCCATTAGCAAAACTTTCCTTTCGGAATCCATGTCAGGTCTAACATTGCTTGTTAGAATTTCTTTTTTTTCTTTTCTTTCCCTTGAGGTTGGCTTGGTGACGTCCAGGTTACAAGGGAGATGAGTTTCAGAAATGTGGCTTGGAAATAAATGAAAGATTTTCATGCTAGTTTTTGATACCTTTTCTGGCCCTCTGTGCTTCCCTTCCCTTCCCTTCCCTTCCTCCCATTAACTTCTATTTTTTTTTTTCTTTTCTTTTCTTTTCTTTTCTTTTCTTTTCTTTTCTTTTCTTTTCTTTTCTTTTCTTTTCTTTTCTTTTCTTTTCTTTTCTTTTCTTTTCTTTTCTTTTCTTTTCTTTTCTTCTCTTCCCTACCTTTGCTTTCTTTTCCTCTTCCTTTCCGTCCCTTCCTTTTCTTCCTTTCCTTTCCTTCCCACCCATTCACATGTATTCCTTTTTTTACTTTACTGTACTTCCTTTCCTTTCCTTTCCTTTCCTTTCCTTTCCTTTCCTTTCCTTTCCTTTCCTTATTCTATTCTGTCCAACCATTGCCCACTTCTACCTTTCCTTTCTCTTTTCCTTTTATTTGCTTTCCCGTTTATTTTTTTTCCCATTTTCATTGGACATGTCCTGTCCAGCCCCATCCCCCGCTTCATGTCCAGCTTTGTACTGTACTATCATTTCCTTGCTCTTTCTTTCTTTTCCTTTCCTTTCCTCCCCTTTTCCATTCTTCCCCTTCTTATTCTGTCCTATCTGGCTTTTTCTTACCCTTCCTGCCCCTTCTTCCCTTCTTCTGATGGGTCTAAACCAGCAAACTGAGGACATCTCATTCTTCCTTTTCTTCTTTCACCCACACTTTTAGATAATACAAGCCCATCAATCCCACCGTTCCTGTCCCGTCAAACATGCCTTCATCTTCCACTTGTCTTCTCACCCTTGGCACTGATTAGAATCTGAATCAAATTTATTGCTCAGAATGTGTACAGGAATTTCTTTTGACGCTCTTATAAAACGCCTCAGTGTTGGCGTCTTACCCAGGTGCACCGCATGCGTATGTAGAGTATACGCTATATATATTTCCATACATCACTTTTCTTCTGCAGGTTCTGCTCACCCATGCTGTCATCCTCTGCGGTCCTGAGGGGCTCGCTGTGCTTCTGACCCATATACAGCAGGCTACATTTACCAACAACACACACTCCTCGGCCTCTGGAGACACAGGGACATGGCGTGCGCTACATTCCTATAGTAATTAATCTAAAGCCGTGCGGAAGTCAAGCATCTAATGAGAGCGCGTTTGTAGAAGTGGGTTACTGTAATTAAACCGTCTTGATTGACCTGGACTGATTTCATTTGAGCTGGGCTTTTTGTTACCACGTCTTTACTGCTGCTGTTGCTGCTGCTGCACTGGTGTCCCTTCATCTTCCGGGAAGATAAGTGGTCCGGGGACACGTGCAGACCTTGATGTAGTGCTTTTTTTTTTAACATACGTACGCCTGCACGTCAACCGACTCCGGAGCAAGGCA
>JAUCMX010000004.1:29507695-29560195 GCA_033459395.1 Hemibagrus guttatus | reverse complement strand
TCCTCCATCACATGTGCTGCTTTTCACAGTTCTCTCACTCGACAGCTCAAAGCAGAATGCTAATGTTTGTTATTTGAATGAATTTGTGTATTGCTGAATGTCATCAGCATATTGTTCTAATACCAAAGGTGACCTAATTGGAAGGAAGTCAAGACACTCATTTCGTGTACATGTGGGCGGTGTGTTAGTGTTTGCTGCTTGCACATGCAACCCCGATGATCTCATAGCCAAACTCATCTCCAAAATTACTGGTCCCCTCCAAAACAAACAGTAACTACTTTATCCAGGTCAAGGTCATGTCGGATCCGGTGCCCAATCTAACCCAGAACCCTGGTTGCTGTACAGATAGGTCACCAGGAAGCCCCATGGAAGGGATGCCAGGCTGTGTCAAAGCACACATTCATTCACATCTATGAGCAATTCAGAATCAATCCACCAACAGAGGTGTTTTCGTGAGGTGAGAAGAAGTCGGAGAACCCCAAAGATGTTCACACAGACACAGGATCAAACTAAGGAACCGATACTAAGCATCGTGAGGCATTAACTCCAGGATTAGGATATTTAATATGGAATAAATTTTAAGTTGTATGCAAAATACAATTGAAAACAGTGTGTCAAAAAAGTGAAAAAGACGATAAAAACAAATTACAGTTACCGAAATGTAGTTTCTTGGGGTTAAAATGTTTCAAAATGATTTCATTTGATCTGATTTGAGCTTCATCTGGATCCTGTTTTGTGCTCGAAAGAAACCAAAATCTACATTTTTCTATATTTACATGTGTCATTGGCATGCTTGCTGTCAGAAAAACAGGACTGCATACAAGGTAAAGACCACAAACCCACAGTAAAAGATGGTGGTGGAGCATAATTTGTGTTGCCTAGTGTTTCTTTTTGTTCTTCATCTAGGGATCTCTGGGTTCTTTCTGAAAACGTTTTATCCAGCCATTAAGTTAAAAACCTAAAACGTAAACCCCATAATGCTTACAGGAAGTGAGAACAGAAAAAAAGGAGTAAATCCCACCCAATAACAGCGAAGCCGCATTACAGACAGTGCCTAATTACGTTGCTAGAATGTTCTAGTAACTGTTTGACTCTAAAGCCCTGAAAAACATAAAGGCCAGGATGAAGTGCTGAAAAAGATATATCCAACAGAAGCTCTGACTGCTTATATCCTCAGCCTCATATTCCCCTTAGAGCTCTAAGAAAGGGAAGAAGAAAGCGAAGTGATTACTGAGCACTATGAACCTTTATTCTTTTCTTTTTTTTTTTTTTTGCTTTGATGGCAGAGTATATACCTGTTAGTCGGAAGAGCAACACATGGACAGAAAATGGCAAGATAATAAGACACTAGTTTGAGTTGCAGTGGAAAGCAAACTTCAGATAATTAATGATTCAGTTCAATTCACTTTATTTCAATGGTGCTTTTAACTGTAGACTTATGACTCGTGAAGCAGCTTTACAGAAATCCCTATTTAGATTTAGATCCCTAATTATCAAGGCAACAGTGGCAAGGAAAAACTCCCAGGGATGGAATAAGGAAGAATGCTTGAGAGGAACCAAACTCAAAAGAGAACCCATCCTCCTCAGGGTGACTCCTATTAGTGTGATTGTAAGTCATAAGGGTATATAGGTGTAAAAAGGTAAAGACAAAGAGTATTAAGGGTGTAGGATCTAAGAGACCTGAGATACGCACTGTCCAGTCTTGGCATCTGTTATTTTTAGCTATGAATCCAAGGATAAATGAGATGGTCCAGATGCGATGAGTCACGAAAGTAAAGAAAGGCTTGGATGTGAAGGTGAGTCATAGGTGAAGAAGCTCCAAGCAGAAGTAGAGCGTCAGGATGAATCAAGTATGTCCATATGATGGTGGTTTTGCAGTTCTCATGATTTTTATTTATTTAAAATTTTTGTTCTTGTTTTTCCAATGTGTAAGCTTCTTAAAATGATTTTAATTAGCTCAATTAGCTTGAACTTGTCATTATACCTGAACCTTGTCTCTAATTAGCCAGTCAAGTAGCAATCACTGGAAGTTGAACGGTGAAGCAGCATAAGAGGCTGTTCAGGAAAGCCTCCCGAGAGACTGCAGGTGCCAAGCAGGTCAAACACACACAAAAGACTGCGACGAGAATAAGGACTATAAACACAGCAGCATTAAAGCTTTTTGTACATTGCCCTCAGGGTTTTGTTTTTGCTATTTTTTACGACTTCCTGAAATCTCAACTGCCTCTCCTGCCTCATGCTGGATGTAAATCAGCCAGCGGAGAATGGCAGAGGGCAGGAGGGAAACTGTTCAAGAGATAAAAAAAAGAGGACTTGTTCCATATCCATGGTGCCATTGAGATGAGTCTCCAGAGGGCCTTAAGACTTTGAGCTGCTCGGGAAATTGCTCAGGATGAAAATGGGCTGTGTAGATATACAAATATGCAACATTTGCACATTGCTTCCTAAAAACTCCATCAGTAAAAGGGGGGTGGTTACCAATCATGACATTTACAACCACTATAAAAGCTCAACCTGACTTTAAAGTGCAAAAAAGTAACAATGCTCCAATAAAAACTATTGAGAGAGTGAAATAAATGTTGGTATTAAAGTGTTTATCCTGACATATCTTACTTCAAAGTTGATTTGCGACGGACATTTTAAATATACTTCTCTTTATCTACGATCTCGGCTGCAGGTGAATGAAACCCAACAGATGTGAAATTTGCCATGTATTGGCCTCAAGGGTGATTCATAAAAAGAACATTGCAAAGTGCAATAAAAACTAGGATAAAAACTTCTTGATGGAGATTGCCCTGTGTGATGCCGAAAGCTCATGGGCATTGCATCAAGACATAATATCAAGGCTTGAGACAATGAGAAGGGCGTGCATCTAAAAACTCAAGTAGCATGCTGCGACTGAGAAGTCCATGATGAAGTCTGAGATTCAGCCCCAGGCTGGTGCACCAACTTCCTCAGGCAAATCTATTGGGAAATGAGAAAGAAAACAAGTATGCCAGAAAGCAGACACAGTGTATCTGTCAACTTCTGTCCATGTACCACTGGCATGGATTCCTT
Source organism: Hemibagrus guttatus (assembly GCA_033459395.1). NCBI lineage: Eukaryota > Metazoa > Chordata > Actinopteri > Siluriformes > Bagridae > Hemibagrus > Hemibagrus guttatus. The sequence continues at coordinate 29,557,138 of JAUCMX010000004.1, read as the reverse complement.
TTATATCTTCCTGCTTTGATGGCTACCTGTGGACACTTGTATTAAGACTATGGAGGGTGCATTTACGGCATTTGGCAGACACCTTTGTCTTGTATGAGCTATGTCTATTAGAGTGAATAGGCCTCAGTGACCACCTGTGACCCCAGTAGACAATGCTGGTGGCAGTTAAGAACTTTATTTAGCCAAGAATCCCCCACTATATAACTGGAACAGAAGACTAGTCAATTTGAGTTGGAATCTAAAATACACCTACTTGACCTTGACCTCCTGACCTCAGACCCTTTGCTCAGAACCTTAGACACCCAGAAGATCTTACAAACCAATGGTCAAATGTGGTCCTGTCCCAACAGGTTGCCAAAAAGCATCTCAGAATTATATAGATATAAACTCTTTCCTACAGAGTGGAGAAATGCTATTAGATTTTGCCACATTTTATACAACTGAGGGCCTTGCTCAGGGACCCAGAAGGTGTGGCTTGGTGGCCCTGGGATTCAAACTCACAACCTTGCAATCAGTAGTCCAACAACGCAACCACTAAGCGATCACATCCCACATTCTTTGGAATAGCTGTCTGATTTATTGATTTATACACCAAGCATGCATGATCAATGAGGAGGGTCAATCTCGGGTCTTCCACTACATACTGGATTGCAAAAGCCTCTTTCTCTACCACAGAATTTCTCAACTCTGTAAGAAAGAGTTTATTATTTAAGAGTCTAATTCTGAAATGCAATTTGCCAACCTGTTGGGACAGGACCACTCTTGTTCAAGTCTTTGAAGCATTTTTTTGTAAGATCTTATGGAGGTCTAAGCTTTTGAGCCCAGGGTCTGAGGTCAGGAGATCAAGGTCAAGTATGTGTATTTTAGATTCCATCTCACCTTGACTAGTCTTCTGTATGAGATATGTAGTGTATACATATAGTAAAGTTCTTCTTTGCCACCAGCATTGTCTACTGGGGTCACAGGTAGTAGCCTTTACTTTATTTGTCACATATACATTACTTTAATGTATATTATAGAAATTCTTTCTTCACATATCCCATCAATGGAGGGTTGGGGTCAGAGTGCAGGGTCAGCAGGGTTGCAGGCCTTGATCAAGGGCCCAACGGTGGCAGCTTGGCAATGCTGGGGCTTGAGCCCTGATGTTCCAGTCAATGACCCAGAGTCTTAACCACTTGAGCTAGGATAGTGGTAGGATGGTGGTCACTCAAGTGGTCACTCATGATGGGCTATTGAGCAAGGCCCTTAACCCACCCTGCTCCAGGGGCACTGCATCATGGCTGACCCTGCACTCTGACCCCAACCCCCAAGGATGGGATAGGCTATGAAAGAATTTCATTGTGCAGTAATGTATATGTGACAAATAAAGACAACTTAACTTACTTAGCTTAGGTGGTAACTAGCACCTATTCACTCTACTAGGTATGGTGCCTCAAAGCTCCAGATGACATTTATCTAAATTGATATTAGTAAAACTGTAATGTTGACTAGATGTGTGGTACCAACTGGTGGGGTACGGGTAGGAGTGGTTCAGGGTTCAGACCAGAGTCCTTTAATTTAGCTGAAGACTTACATGCAAAGAGATGGCCAATAATCAAAGTGTACCCTCCATATGGTCAACCACAATATGTGTACATTCTGTGGAAAATTGCCTGATGGGAAAGAGTCTGCCCTTAAAATCAAATCTAGTAGAACAAAACATACACAGGGTCAGTAAGCAAACCTAAGGTTTGGCCTTGACCTCTTCATTGTCCTGACACAGAAATTCTCATCCAAAGACTCATGAGTTCCCAGGAAGTGCCTACCCAAAAGAGGAGGATGGCACTGACTGTGAAGAACACTCTGGTGCCCTTTTATATGTACAATGGCTGTGATATTATTTGATTAGATATTTTGCCATTGGCACTGGTGACTGGATGAATTCCAGCAGGTCTGAAGTGGAAGGGCAGTGAGGGAAGTGAGGGACTCAGAGGCGCCCTCGCAACATCACCGTTCCCATATGACATTATTGAGATCAGGTTCAGTCAATTCCCAGTGAACTCTGGCAAACCAGTAACACTGAACTGGTTATTTTAATTTTTACATTTTGTCTTGAACATGTCCAGTTTGCCATCTTATTCACGGCTGGAAATTTAGAAGAAAATCTGTGGATGGTGTGCTCATATTTTCAGCCAGCGAACTGAATCCGGATAGGGAATACGAAAGAAAGCAAGACACACACACACACACACACACACACACACAAACACACTCTCTCTCACACACATTCAGAGCCCATGTGTCTGTCAGCTCTAATTAGTCTAATGGAGGCCACAGTGATTAAGGCTTCCTGGCTGCAAGTCTTTTTTATTTGTTCACAAGGAACTTCTCTGCTCAAGGCCATGAAGCCGGATATGTGTGTGTACTGCAGCGCTCCAGAGCTCCCCATCCCCCAGCAATGAGCCCTGAGAGGCACACACTCCTTCCAGGCATCCCCATACCTCAGGCTTGTCCTGGGGGTCGAGACAGGTTATCATCTTCCATGGAGAGAAAGCCAGGAACTGGCTGAGTCCCTGCATACACACTGATAATGTGGGTAGTGAGAGGGCAATTAGTGTTAACAATGCCTTCACACACACAAACACACACACACACATACACACACACACACACACACACACACACACACACACACACACATTGACTAATGTGCAAATGATTTATTTCTGCATGCATGTATGATTCATGCATGTATGTGAAGTCTGTACCATTCTTAATTATATTTATTCTAGATAAAATGATGTGTGAATATAGTGTGATAGTGTGTGTTTCGAGCAATTTGCGTGAGTAAAGAATAAGACAATAATCAATTTGCTGCTGGTGTGATGAGCTCGAGTCATTGTTACCACTCCAGAGTTAATTATTTTTTCAATAACAGCCCATCTTGATGTTTTATTCCTTTTATACCATCTCAGGTTGCTACCGATTGTAATTTTTTAATCTATTAAAGTAGGACACATTATTTTAGTTAAAAAAATGTTGCTGCTATAAACAATCATTCTTTTATGTTCTTTTTTTCTCTCTCATGAAAACAAGACCATGTACAAAACACAGCTACGCAGTGCTTGACTCAATTTCTGCAGTCGTGGTAATGTATAATGAATCACTTTCTCAGTTAAGTTCAAAAGAATGTGGATGGATTCTACCTCGCTCAGATGTTCCTGGACCTGAGTGTTATGTTTGTATTCTTACCTGTTTAAAGAACCACACCAACAAAGACCATACACCAGGGTTCTGTTTAAATAAAGTGGTTACCACATTTGCCTCACACCTCAAGGGTTTGGGGTTCGATTCCCACCGCTGCCATGTGCACCTGGAGTTTCCATGCTCTTCCCTTGCCTCGAGGGCTTTCCTCAGGGTACTCCAGTTTCCTCCTCCAATCCATAGACGTGTCTTGCAGGCTGACTGGCATCTCTAAATTTTCTGTAGTGATTGAATTAGCGTGTGTATGATTGTGTACTGTGATAGACCAGGATCCTGTCCAGGATGTACCCTGCCTTGTACCCTGGGAGTCTCCTGGGATAGGCTCCAGGTTCTTCGTGACCCAGTAGGTTAAGCATTGCAAAAAATAGTTGGGTGCATGCTCATAATACATAAATCTGCCCCAGATTCTAGACTCTAGAGCCCCACAGATAACCTGTACCCCACAACCCACCCCCTGTTCCCTCTGCTCAGTAGTGGACATGGCCTTGGCCATTGTGCTGCTAATGGATGCTCTTTAGGACACCGTTTTGGATTTTAGACCTGACTAATGACCCCTCTGGGACCTCAAGGAACTCTCTAGTCCCGGCTGGTTGGATTGCAGCTTGCTGAAACCCACAATGTTTAATATAAGCACATTTACACCTAGTGAAACTTCTAGTATAAATTTGAGTATGGATGTTGTGAAATTGTGATAAACTTAGAGTTACAAACCTACATAATGAAGCACTTACCACATTTGCTTTCATATTATAAGTAAATGCAAGAGTTTATACTTTTCTACTTGAACCTGAGTAAAAATGTGATGCTATACCTCAACCTTTAGCAGGGGATTTATTTAGATGAGTAATTGCACTTTCACTTGAGTGAAGTAATTTGGGTACCTTTACCACATCGACTCAGATCCTGTGAAATATTCATAGTAGTGAAAGTGATTACATTCACTGTGATAAGACCAAACGTATCTTACTTGCTACATCCACGTCGGGGGCCTCTATATCATCAATACTTTCCTGAAAAACCTGTTTCAACTACATGTTTTCTGCCCCCTGTTGGTTAATCTGAGCTCTTCAGGAAGTACAAGGCATGAGATGAAATCCAACATGGCCGCCTTCATGTTGTGATAGACGTGTGCTTTTGTTTGGAAATCTTTGCAGGTTTGGAAAGAAACTAACGGTAGGAATAACATTTTATCGTCACTCATAGCTCGAAATGAATATTTACTGCACCGAAGGTGTTACTACATATTTTATTTATTTTGTAGTAAAATCTGTGTTGAAAATGTAGAAGGATATTTGTGTGGCGCTTCACGAAAATCTTACCCATGGTTATAGTTTGATATTTTTTAACTTTCTGTAGTTCTTAAAACTATAGAATTAAGACTTTTGTCTGCATTTATTTACATTTATAATCTTATCTATTGATGGATGGATAGACAACATTACATTAAAGAATTCCAAGCTCCCTACAGGAGAATTCTCATCATCTACGTCAATCTCTCTCCATCACCTGAGGTAAAAATCTCTTTGAACAAGAGCATCCACTGTCTGACCTCATGCTAACATTCGGTGTGGACATAATTGCTGAGTCATTCCCTGACTTCTTGAATCAATTTCTGGTTATTAATGTCTTTTTATTTGGTCATTTAAACATTTTAAAACGTCCTCTGCAGATTAAGTACTCTTCTCTGTTTCGGTGATGATGTGACCGATCATCATCAATGGCGGATTCCTCTACAGTCAGGGTCTGATTACAGTCAATTAGGCTAATGTCAGTTTCTCTGGACTTCATAGCCAGTGAGGGTTCAGACATCTTCTGGCAGAGGTCAAGGAATAAAGCTACACAGCTACTTTCCTTTGTATAAAAATGTACACCGATCAGCCATAACATTATGAGCAGTGAGAGGTGAAGTGAATAAGACTGATGATCTCCTCATCATGGCACCTGTTAGTGGGTGGGATATATTAGGCAGCAAGTGAACATTTTTGTCCTCAAAGTTGATGTGTTAGAAGCAAGAAAAATGGGAAAGATTGTGATGGCTAGACCACTGGATCTCCAAAACTGCAGCTCTTGTGGGGTGTTCCCGGTCTGCAGTGGTCAGTATCTATCAAATGTGGTCCAAGGAAGGAACAATGGTGACCCGGAGACAGGGTCATGGGCGGCCGAGGCTCATTGATGCACATGGGGAGAGAAGGCTGGCCCGTGTGATCCGATCCAACAGACGAGCTACTGTTGCTCAAATTGCTGAAGAGGTTAATGCTGGTTCTGATAGAAAGGTGTCAAAATACACAGTGCAGGACAGGTCAGAGCTGTTTTGGCAGCAAAAGGGGGAACAACACAATATTAGACAGGTGGTCATAATGTTATGCCTGATTGATGTATATTTAGGTTTTGAGTATATACAGAGAGGCCCAAAAAATGTATACACACTTCAACATTAAAAATATATGCATGAAAATTTATTTAAACATCAAAGGGTAGCTTTAAGACATGTTTGTGGTGTTTGTGGTGCCATATTAGGTGCTCAAAGTGGTCACCATTAGCATCCAGACACCTTGGATTTCGGTGACTACTGTATGAACAACATCAAGAATTTGTGTGATTGTGATAGGTGGTGGTGTTTCTGTTCAAAACACACCTCGCTATTGTTGTTGAACTTCACACACAGTTTCAAATTTACAGAAGTCAAGTGTCAGGTTCAGCATCAACGACAGTGTGACTAATGACATTTTTAGAGGTGACATGATGCTACACATTGCTGCCATAATTTAATTCAAGTTTTAAAAAAGGGCAGAGAAAACAAGCGTGTATACATTTCCTTTGGTCCTCTCTGTATTTAGTCACAGTATATTAGTGGCTTGGTGGTTAGCATGTTTGCCTCACACCTCCAGGGTTTGCGGTTTGATTCCCGCCTCCACCGTGTGTGTGTGTGGAGTTTGCATGTTCTCCCCGTGCCACGGGGGTTTCCTCCGGGTACTCCGGTTTCCTCCCCCGGTCCAAAGACATGCATTGTAGGTTGATTGGCATCTCTAAATTGTCCGTAGTGTGTGAATGAGAGTGTGTGTGTGCCCTGCGATGGGTTGGCACTCCGTCCAGGGTGTATCCTGCCTTGATGCCCAATGACGCCTGAGATTGGGCCGAGAGTCGATCAATGAATGAATGAATATTACTGGCAATTTATGTTCATAGAATACTGTAACTTTTCTTCCAACAGTTTTTTTTTTTTTTCCTGGCCCTCTTGAAATTTCTGAACCATCTACATGGCTTGTTTGATTGCTTTGTACACTCAAGGTCATTTTAGAGCTCGTGATAGTCTCCAGTCTTACCTGTCAAACACAGAGAACACAAACATCAAACCATATTGCCTCTCAGTCCCAAACCAGCAGCAGCGACTGGAGTCAGATGAATGAGCTCTGTCGTGTGGGGAAATCATAATCATATCCTCACATTCCCTTATGGCGAGGAGATGACTTTATCAGCCCGACTCTCCGTCTGTGATGTAACATCAGGTCGTATCTCTTAAGCCCTTTTCTTGTCTGTGATTCTTGTTGTATTCTGAAGGGGGGCAGCCGGGCTGAAAGAACTGAATTTAACAAATCTAATTATCACGCCTTAATTAGTATCAGGGGTAAAACCTCGGCGGGACACCTGCAGACTTAATTTATATCCTGACACATTGAGGAACAAGTGTTAATGTGCTGTATTTATGATAATACCCCAAAGTGTGTCGAAGGAAGCAGAGGAAACTCACCTCATCACCGCTGTTAGACATAACAATGGAGGAGCAGCAGGTAATTACAGACCAGAAGTGTGCTGGGATGTGAAATCCCAACGCTGGCACAAAAAGAGAAATAGAAAAAGAGGAATTTCTAATCATGTTTGAAGTCTGTTAATAGGGGGATAATGCTGTAATTCACTAAACATCCGGAACGGCCCCTACAGTTCCGGTGCTTCTATTTGGAAGGCCATGTTTGTTTAGCTAGTCTAGAAAAGCGATTAGCGAAGAGAAGTTAAGTTGCTTTTATTTATCACATATACATTACTTCACAGTGAAGTTCTTTTCTTCGCATTTCCCATCCTTGGTTGGGGTCTGAGCACAGGGTCAGCCATGATACAGCACCCATGGAGCAGGGTGGGTTGGGGGCCTTGCTCAAGAGCCCAACGGTGGCAGCTTGGCGGTGCCATCACTGGGGCGGTGATCTTCCGGTCAACAACCCAGAGCCTGAACCACTTGAGCTAAGTGACTGATGTTAGCATAAAATGAGGTCAGTTAGCCATTCATTCTGTGAGCTGCCATTTTGTAGTGACCTCAGGTGGGTTTATGTGGACCAGGTGAATGTTGCTCAAGATTCCGACTGGGAATTCCGAGTTGAACCATCGCTCCGTTGCAATTTTCCATGTCAGATGTGTCGTTTTCGAGTACAACGAATTGTATAAAATAAAATGGACATTAGAGCTACACACTTTCTTGTGTATTTTTTTTTATGAGTCTGTTAGCGTGAGGACGTTTATACAATCATGTTTGTCATTTAGTAGAGAACGCGGTGCAGTGTGGGTGTTTGTGTGTGTGTGTGTGTGTGTGTAGGAGCAAGTGTCCAGATAAGCATGCATGTTGAGTAATAATAACATGCTCGCATGTGTGAAACTCTCCAACTGATCACCGTTGACTCGAGCGAGTTTGTAGTAGGTGGTGAAACTGCGATGCTCCGTGCCATTTTGTTCCCACACATTTTCAGCATTAAGTTTCTGCGCTAGTGATCGGAAGGCAAGTTCAAATCGCGAGCTTTCTAACCGTCACCTACGTAGCTACAGCTGTTTACAGCGACTTAGCATAAATATACTAAATAAATCTCTGCGTTCTGCATTTCCAGAAGATTCAATATACCACGAGAATGCAAACTAACACACACATGTACCGATGTTTGAAAAGCCACTCTCAGTCCTTCGAATGATCAGATCGACACTGCTAAGCTGCAAAAACACCAGACATCTGTCTAAACCCAAATTTATTCAGATTTTTCAAGTTGATAAAGATTCTGTGTTATGCACAACGGGAAAAACATGTATTTTCACTTCAACCACAAATGCACCATGGCACATATCACTGTATGAAACCCTTAACTGATATTCGTGTTGTTGTAAAAGCTGGCTATCAAAGAAAAAGGCTGTGTTTTACCGTTAAGAACACTGCTGACTCAACGGTTAAGGTTCCATGCTTGTGATTGGAAGCTTAAGAGTCTAAATCTGATGTCTGGCACAGAGCCGATGCCACTGCCGTTGATGCCGTTGTGGAACGTTCAGGAAACCTGATGTTTCCTGCTTAGTTATAGCAGCTATAAACACTCTTCCCTTCACCGGCTTCTTCTTTTGTTTTTCGTCTTCTCACAGGACAAAAAAAAACCACCTTATCGGAAAAGTTCCAGCTTTACCTCTGACACCGGAGACTCCTTTCGCTTCCTTCCACTTAGCGACGATTAAAGTTTAAAATTCGATTCTACAATCGGCGCTAAAGTTTAGTCTAAAGGTTCAAATCTCATCCCTTCCATAGCTTTTTGCTCGCATTCTAATAATCACGTCATTTTTCGATCTCGATCTTACACCATCATTCGAACCGCTGCTTCAAGATGACACAGATACTTTTGTTTGGTTTGTCTAATGTGAAGCTATGTTTTTTAACATTTTTTCAGAACAAAAATGTTGCGCTGAACCATAATGTATTCTCTGATCGACCACAAATGCGCCTCGGCACGTACGAATCGGTACACGACGCTGTTGAAACTAGGATATTGGCTGTGGCTTTAAAGTGCTGCTCAAGGACTTTCACAATATCTCCAACATCAAAGAATGTGGTTCATTTTTCAGAACGACACGAGGTGAGGTCAAGCATGAATGACAAATTCTAGGTCATTAAAGAAGAAGCGCTGTCTTTTGAATTCCAGTATCGATCGACGTGACGCGTAACCGCTATACAATTTCTCAAGCTGATGTTTGATTGTTTCGTTTTTTGTTTTTTTTAATCGCAAAGGAAAGAGATATACTTTTTCTATTTTTCTGTCAGGTGAAGGATCAGCTTACAGTAATTCGTGTAATGGATAGTGGGCTGGTGTGGAACAGAGTCATGCTTCCGTAACCAACATAATTGGGGTGACGACGGGTGAAACATGACAAACATATTCGGAAACGTCGCACTGTTCATCGTTCACGCCTCCCCTTCCCAGAAAGGACAGAATAATTTCTTTGAATGCTCAGCTTCCAGTTCTGGGTGCTTCTTTAAAAAAGCGGTGTTTTACTAAGCTGATTAAAATAAATGAACAAATAAATGATGTATAATTAACACTAATGGAAATGGTGTTGTAATGTGTGGTTAGCGCTACTGTAGCGTGTGTATTCTACTCTCGGATGAATTATTAGATCTTCTGTAGTGTGTGAAATTTCTGTGTGTGTGTGTGTGTGTGTGTATGTGTGTGTGTTATCAACTCTCCGAGCGATCACGTCGACTCGAGCGAGATTAAAGTGGGCGGTGAAACTGCGACACTTCTCGCCCCCCTGCGTTTCCCACACATTTTCAGGATGCTTAGAAATCACATGATTGGTAAACACCAGCGTAGACGTTCTTCACCAGCGTATAAAATCCTTTCCAATTATAAATACAGGATTCAATGCCTTTATAATGCATTATTAATGCCGGGTTTTTGCACATTTTACTAGATAATATCATGGTTTGTGGTGAAATATGTCTGTAATGCATTATAAAGACTAGAATAACTTCCATACATTTATAATGCATTATGAAGGCAGGCTTCAACTAAGTATATTTATAAGGCATTATAATGATTTATGAATATAGGATTTGTTTACAGATGTTTATAATGCGTTTATAAATACAACATTTGACGAGATATATTATCATGGTTTCTGATGAAATATGTTTAGAATGCATTATAGAGACTAGATTCATTTCCATACATTTATAATGCATTATGAATAGAGGATATGATTAAATAGATTTGCACTTTTATCTATTTAATAATTATATAATAGAGGATTTGACTAAGTATATTTATAATGCATTATTAACACACCATTTGACTACATACATGCTTCTTCTGAATACAAGATTTGATGAAATACAGTTATGATGCATTATAAATGCTAGACTTATCATATACAATGCAGTATTATACATTTATGATGCATTATGAATACATGATTCAACTTAGTACATTTATAATGCATTCTGGGTACAGGTATTATAATGCGTTATGTATCCCGATATTATGAAGTCATGAAGAATGCATACAGGGCTTTGCTAAATACCTTTATAATGCATTATGAACACATTTGAATAAATGTATGATTAATGCATTGAATTTAATTGATTCATTATGATTGCAGTGCTATACTAAATACTGGTATAATGCATTGTAATTACAGTGCTAGGCTAAATGCTGTAATTATGCGTTATAAATACAGTGCTAGGCTAAATACTATTATAATGCATTATAAGTACAGTGCTAGGCTAAATACTGTTATTATGCATGAAAATACAGTACTAGGCTAAATGCTATTAGAATGCATTTTAAATACAGTGCTTAACTAACTGCTGTTAAGTTGCATTGCTGAACTGACATATTTAAAATGACTCATAAATGCAAGTGTTGATTAAATACATTTATAATGCATTATAAATACAGTATTCATCTAAATACATTTGTGCTGCATTAGAAATGTAAGATTTGACTAAATATTGTTATAATGCATTATGAATCTAGCACTTAAACATATATACTTATACTATATGGTTACTTATACGTAACCATATATATTTAAATAATGCATTATGAATACTATACTCAAATAAATACAGTTATAATGCATTATGAATTCAGGATTTAATTAAATACATTTATAATGACCTACGACATTTGTGTAAATGCATTGTGATGCTTTATGAATACAGGTTTCGACTGAATACATTTATAATGCGTTATGAATCCAGGTTTTGACTGAATATACTTATGAATTATGCATAATGGAATTAACTAAATGCATTTATAATGCATTATGAATGCCGAATTCATTGACATGCGTGCGGGATACGGTTAAATCTGTTATTTAATGCACTATAAACCTGAATAACTGGCTATGGATAGCTATGACATGTGACACAGATCTTGAGCCAGTGAGCTTTATGGCATTATTGTCTATGACGCTGTTATGAACAGGTATTATGATGCATTATGTATTCTAACATTATCCCCAGAATTTGTAAACATAACCTTGTCTTTATTTAACGTGTGCTTTGTTTCCGTTCACTCCGGTTCGAACTTGATGCGAATCTCACACACACACACACACACACACACACACACACACACACACACAATGGTTAAAAATCACATGATCTGTACACACCAGCGTCTGAGTGTTTTCCCTCAGCGTTTTTTTCCGTCTCTGCACCCTCGATCAGACCCGAGCTTCCCTGACGTACAGCCACAGTTAAAATGATCCATATTGTTGTCACGGTTGTTATCATTGCCGTTGTTGCTCCATGAGATTTTTCCCCCTAAGGTCCATGCCACCCACCCCAGACGGGGGTTCTCCTCTTAGTGGGCAGGAAAATGGATGTCCAGGGACTGAAGATAATCCATCACACACTGAAAGCAGAGGTCATGCAGGAAAAAAGAGTCACAGGTAAGACTCGGCCTTCTCCTTCATGAAGGAAAAAAAATAGAGAGATAGCGAGAGAGGGGGTCTGCAAATGAGTACGGTAGCCAAGTCTTTTACCAAAAAAAAAAAAAAAGTTCCACATTAGAACTATGAGTCACTTTGACTTTGCCATGAGGGTGTCCTTTATTTTCTAAAGTGGGTTCGAAACCATGCTGTTCTATTGTTGCCATAACAGAAGTGCTAAAATGATCCAGAGCTCTGAAAAAAAATACCATTAACACATCTGAAGAGATTAGACTGAAAAAGTTTGTGAGTTCGAATCCCAGTTCCACCAAGCTGCCATTGCTGGGCCCCTGAGCAAGGCCCTTAACCCTCAATTGCTCGGTTGTATAAAAAAATGAGAGAAGTTGCTCTGGATAATCTTCTTCATACCACAGTGATGCTAAATTCTCCATTCTGATTGGCTGAATCATTTTCTGCATTGCAGTGCAGCTCCAGATTTCATATACACCGATCAGGCATAACATTATGACCACCTGCCTAATATTGTGTTGTTCCCCCTTTTGCTGCCAAAACAGCCCTGACCCGTCATGCACTGTGTATTTTGACACCTTTCTATCAGAACCAGCATTAACTTCTTCAGCAATTTGAGCAACAGTAGCTCGTCTGTTGGGTCGGATCACACGGTCCAGCCTTCTCTCCCCACATGCATCAATGAGCCTTGACCGCCCATGACCCTGTCTCCGGGTCACCACTGTTCCTTCCTTGGACCACTTTTGATAGATACTGACCACTGCAGACCGGGAACACCCCACAAGAGCTGCAGTTTTGGAGATGTTCTGATCCAGTGGTCTAGCCATCACAATTTGGCCCTTCGTCAAACTCGCTCAAATCCTTACGCTTGTCCATTTTTCCTGCTTCTAACACATCAACTTTGAGGACAAAATGTTCACTTGCTGCCTAATATATCCCACCCACTAACAGGTGCCATGATGAGGAGATCATCAGTCTTATTTCGAAAACAAAAACGATGATGCATTTTTAGTCATGTGACCAATTCAGCGGCTTTCCTCTACGTATTGCCGCGACGTTTCAAAGAGCCGGTAAGTAAATAACTTTCCTCCAGGCGGAAATGACGCAGGTGGAAGCGTCTCACGTACAGGGTACAGGGTACAGGGACGTAAGCGTTTTCAGACGTTTCAGTGTGGGAAACTTTTGGGAAACGATAATGTGGAGCGGTTTTAGACGAAACCGCCGTTTTCAAAGTTTTATCCTGAGTAGTGTAGACGTAGCGTTAAAAAGAAAGTAGAAAGAGAGGCTGATGTAGGGAAAGACTGTTTATAGCTGCTATAAGGTAAGTGATGACTTGTTTCATGGACGTTTCACGGCTTTAAATGTAGCTATAAATGGACAACAAGTACTTAAATAAATAATAAATTGGAAATTTTTGGCAGAATGCTGTTAAAGGAGGGGATATATATATATATATATATGTGTGTGTGTGTGTGTGTGTGTGTGTGTGTGTGTAGTATCACACAGTTAAAGGAGAGGTTGCATTTGCGAGGCCGTCACACCTTGGTGAACACGGTCCATGTTTCCTCCTCTGATTTGTTTGACAGCAGAAGTCAAAATCCAAGATTTCTCGCCATGTTTTCATCGCCTTATCAGCCAGCGGTGTCAGCTGGACGCTGAATATTCCTTTGTGTGTCTCTCGCACTTCTTTGTGTTCAGCGGCGGATTGAGTAATCACGTTTTTGGCAGGCAGTCAAGAGCCGACAGGGCAGAACGCTTTAGAGAAATCTATCTGCTCGTGTTTTCCCGCCTGCTTATCGCACAGACCTTTTTAAAGGGCCTTGAACCGTGCGAGAAGGGTTACTGATGGGGGTGATGGTGATGGTGGTGGTGTGTGTGTGTGTGTGTGTGTGGGGGGGGGGGGGGGGGTGATAGGGGGCGACTCTCTCTGCTCTTATACCTGCCGTCAAACTCGACCGGCAGAGGCACTCACGCTAGAGGAATTTTAATAAACAAACTGGTAAAAGTGTAACAAAAACATCTTACCAGTGCCGAATTCATAATGGGTTACTGATGTGTCTATACATGTGTTATAAAGCGTATAGAGTACATGATGCCTCATAATGCATACAGGATATGACACATGACATAGATCATGAGGCAGTGTGCTTTACGACGTTCTCGCCTGTGACACTCTTATGAACAGGTATTATAATGTGTTATGTATTCTAACACCATGGCCATAAATAAATAAATATAAATAAATCGCGTTTATTTAAAGCTAATATTTATTTATTTATTTTAGATTCTTTAAAGATGATGCTTATGTAACAGATCTGAAACGTAGAAATGCTTTATTTAGAAATAGTAAATTTATTATGAATAAAGGCGTATAAATAAATAAGAAAGTAAGTAAATAAATAAATAAATAAATAAATAAATAGATAATAAATAAATAAATCGTGTTTATTTAATAAAGCTAATATTTATTTATTTATTTATTTATTTATTTATTTATTTATTTTAGATTCTTTAAAGATGATGCTTATGTAACAGATCTGAAACGTAGAAATGCTTTATTTAGAAATAGTAAATTTATTATGAATAAAGGCGTATAAATAAATAAGAAAGTAAGTAAATAAATAAATAAATAAATAAATAAATAGATAAATAAATAAATAAATCGTGTTTATTTAAATAAAGCTAATATTTATTTATTTATTTATTTATTTATTTATTTATTTATTTATTTATTTTAAATTCTTTAAAGATGATGCTTATGTAACAGATCTGAAACATAGAAATGCTTTATTTAGAAATAGTAAATTTATTATGAATAAAGAAGTATAAATGAATAAGCAAGTAAGTAAATAAAGAAAGAAAGAAAGAAAGAAAGAAAGAAAGAAAGAAAGAAAGAAAGAAATAACAAACTAAACAAATTGCTCATATGCTCAGGCATCCTTGGTTTATAAAGCTGAATCTGATTCTAAAATAAATACAAAAATATCATTTTAAATTAAATATTTTATTTAAAATTGATTTTTTTTGTTTTCTTTAAATCTTATTCAAATTATACAAATTTAAATTGTTTTCAAATATTCAGAACACACACACACACACACACACACAAAACTTTCTCTCTCTCTCTCTCTCTCTCTCTCTCTCTCTCTCTCTCTCTCTCTCTCGCTCTCTCTCTCTTTTAGGTGTTCTCAGAGTAATCCCACTTCATTAATTATTGACAGTAAATTTTAATTTGAAAGGCAGATCGAGTGAAAGTCACAGGGACTCGCTCCTTTTAATCATTTATACAGGCCATTCAAAGAGAATCCCACTGTCACGGATTAATCAGGACCATGTAAAGTGTGAAGGGAGTTGGAGTGGAATTAATATGAAAAATGATGATATAAATATAATAATCATAACGAAAAAGTAAACGTAAGTGAACAGGAAGAAGGAGAAAAAAACAGATGCAGAAATGATCTCCTGTTTCCTGCATTAACTAAAAGCAAACTAAACGGAAAATATTGTGTGGAAATGACATGAGTGAGGTGTTCATAGAGCTGCATAACACATGAATAGCACCAGAGATCGAATTAATGGCAGCTTTACGCATGCAGGGATGAATACAGAGCTCAGATTTGATGGAATAAAATGTTTTTAACAACTGTCAATACGACAGAGACAAAACACACGAGTGAACGTTTCTCAGCTGTTCTGAACTGCTTATGTATGTGTCATAAAGGCTTATGAACAATTATCTAAAAAAATATATTTAAAAAATTCCAGTTTTTTATTCCAGATTTAAATACAGAAGCTGTCCATAAACATCTGAGATTTGTTTATATTTTTGAGTTAAAATTGGGAATTTATAAAATTAGTAAAATAGAAAAAATTATTTAGTAAATAAAATTAATTAAGATAAAAACAAAGAATTTGAATGTTCAATATTGTGAATATTAACGTTTTGAATGCTTTGCTCCAAACCTCAGCTTTTCCTCATGTTTAATCTCTTTTTATTAAATCGTGTGATCAGACGTCTCTCCGATTAATCTGATCTAAAACTTTTTGTCCATCCCAGCTCGAGTGCATGCTGAAACACACTCTTTTTTCCCAGAGGCCTGTCTGTTTTTGTCGTGTCCATCTTGATGATTGAGAGTCTTTGTCATGTCTCACTCCACAGTGGAGGTTAATATGAAGCTCATATGAAAGTAGACACTCAGGACTTTAAGAATTTGTAGTGTTTCAGAAGGATTTCTGTTTTTGGCCTACTAGAGGTGATATACTCATAGAAAAGTTCCAGGTTAGTGTTTTTTTCCACACAAATGTTTGTATCTTCAGAGTAAATGTTGATAGCGAACTCATTTCTGCTCTCTGAGATGCTCCGAGTGTTTGTTCATCGAAAAAGCAGCTCAGATTTCATCTTCAACCAGTAAAATTCTGTGTAAGGTTCTCCAACAGAGGGAAAAACACACGTCTAAAACACACTGAAAGACTCATTTTATATCAGACTCACAGACAGAACATCATTCATATCTTTATCTTCTTCTTCTTCTTTCGGCTTTTCCCTTCAGGGGTCGCCACAGCGAATCATCTCTCTCCACCTATCCCTATCTTCTGCATCCTCAACCCTTGTACCCACTAGCTTCATATCCTCATTAATTCCATCCATATACCTCCTCTTTGGCCTTCCTCTTTGCCTCCTGCCTGGCAGCTCCATGTCCAACATTCTCCTACCAATATACTCACTCTCCCTCCTCTGAACATGTCCAAACCATCTTAATCTGGCCTCCCTAACTTTGTCCCCCAAACGTCCAACATGAGCTGTCCCTCTGATGTACTCGTTCCTAATCCTGTCCAATCTTGTCACTCCCAAAGAGAACCTCAACATCTTCAGCTCTGCTACCTCTAGCTCTGACTCCTGTCTCTTCCTCAGTGACACTGTCTCTAAACCATACAGCATGGCCGCTTTCACCACTGTCCTGTACACCTTCCCCTTGATTCTCGCTGATATTTTCCTATCATTCATATCTTTATACTGATTAAAAAAGGTCTGTGGCTGAATGGAACACCAGCGTACTGGTAAAAAATTAAAATAATAATAATAATAAAAAAAGAAGTATCTCTGTGTCTATATAGTGAGGACCGGGTGATTATGAGGACATTAGACAGTCTCCTATCATTAAGAGGACTTTTTTGATATGTAGGCCTTACAAAGAGTTAAACACACACACACACACACACACACACATACACACACATACACACACACAGATGTTTGTCTACATTGTGTGATAAATCAGTGATTAGATTCGGTTTCACTGTAGGCTGGAATAAATCACGATTACGCCAGCGACTGAACGAGGCATTGACTGATTTTCTGCACCTTTTGCATAAAGTCATTTGTCTATTTCACAGTAAAGCAGTGCGTCTTTACAAACTCCGAGCACTTCCACATACACACAGTGCGATTTTTAAACCGGGAACAAGACGTGTGTCAAGAAAAAAACGACGGAAAACACAAATTGAATTAAATGTCGCACAAGAGTAATGCGAGCCCAAAACAGATTTAATCCTCTTTTCTTTTTTTTCTTTTTTAAAGCAAGCGAAAACATTCATCAGCGTGTCATAATGTTTGATGTCACAGCAGATTATGTAATATGCTAATTAACTAGAACGCACTTAGCAAACATTAGCGTGACATCAAACATAATGACTATCGTGACAATTAGCGATAATGATAACGTATACCGCAGCGTGCTTGGAGTTTTACATCAGACACTGGGCTTTAATTAATTAATAGCTCCAGCTGTAACACAAACGAGGAGTTTGTTGGATTAGAATATGCTGATTATCGTTTCTATAGTAACAGCTCGTTCAGAAGAAGAAGAATAAACTGATTTTTTTAGTGTTTTGTTGATTGAATATAGAAATAGATCACATGTTGTGAGTTGTTTTTTTGTTCGGAGATGTTTATTTAATTTTTGAAAGGAGTCTCCAGTGTCAGGGCTGATGGATGGATGGATGGATGGATGGATGGATGGATGGATGGATGGATAGATAGATAGATGGCTTGCCTTCTTCCCATAGTGCATCCTGGTGCCATGTGTTCCCCAGGTAAGAGATGCACACGCACCCGGCCATCCATGTGATTCATCAGACCAGACCACCTTCTTCCATTGCTCTGTGGTCCAGTTCTGATGCTCATGTGCCCATTGTTGCCGCTTTCGGCAGTGCACAGGGGTCAGCATGGGCACCCTGACTGGTCTGTGACTATGCGGCCCCATACACAACAAACTGTGATGCACTGTGTATTCTGACACCTTTCTATCAGAACCAGCATTAACTTCTTCAGCAATCTGAGCAACAGTAGCTCATCTGTTGGATCGGATCACACGGGCCAGCCTTCTCTCCCCACGTGCATCAATGAGCCTCGGCCGCCCATGACCCTGTCGCCGGGTCACCACTGTTCCTTCCCTGGACCACTTTTGATAGATACTGACCACTGCAGACCGGGAACACCCCACAAGAGCTGCAGTTGTGGAGATGTTCTGATCCAGTGGTCTAGCCATCACAATTTGGCCCTTGTCAAACTCGCTCAAATCCTTACGCTTGTCCATTTTTCCTGCTTCTAACACATCAACTTTGAGGACAAAATGTTCACTTGCTGCCGAATATATCCCACCCACTAACAGGTGCCATGATGAGGAGATCATCAGTCTCATTCACTTCACCTCTCACTACAGCATTATAGAGACAGTGTGAGAGAGACAGCTAGAACCAGAGCGAGAACAGGAACTGACTCATCTCACGTAACTAGAAACCATTAAAAAGCATAAAGGTTTGTTCTTTCATAAAGAAAGATAAGGGTATTGTTGGCAAAGTGGAATAACACACTCCTACATTTCTCTTTCTCATTTTTTTAAATTATTATTTTAATTCAATTTGTTTTATTTCTTCATTATATGGTACAAGTCCCTGTACCTGTCTAAGCCGTTACTATAGAAACGATAAGGTATTCAAATGAGCGCATCAATATAAACCTAGTGTTCACGTGACACCTGGAGCTTCTGCTCTTATACAGAGCTAATGCGGACCTTCTGACCAATCAGGTTGCAGAATTCCTCCTGCTAACGACATTACATTCGCATCACGTCGTATCCATGCGCGACGAAGATAAACCGTAGTTTACAAACACGACTAAACAGCGTGAGGTGAAATCGGAGCTGACAACATCACACGCAGGAGGTTTGTAGAGCCGTGGTAATTTTATAAGAAGCCACACACAACCTCTGCAAACAGCCACTTCCTCCCCTGCTTCCTGTTTCGCTTATACACTCTAGCAGCTGTGCTCCGAGTCGATTATTGTTCGATGTGATGAAAGAGAAATTGCGTGCCATTTTTATAGCGAGAGTTCTTCTGGGTTTTTTTTTTTCTCAACATATACGAGCTCAGTGTCAGCGTCACCTCTTCCAGTGACCCAAACCTCAAAATTGGCACGAACACAAAAACAGTAGTTAGCTGTGAGAATTAGCGATCGCTTACGAAGCAGACCTTTCATGTGCACGTCTCTGAGGTTAAAGAAAAAGAAATGAAAGACGTCAGCTAACAGATGACTTGTTGCCCTTTGTGATCTCCTGAATACTTACAGTGTTGTGATTTTTTTGCAAAACACGCTAATTTTATTCCCTCACCGTTAGCGTGATGCCAAAAATAAAAAGGAAGACATGTTAATAAAGAGACACGTAGACACACACACACACACACACACACACAAGGTCAAGATGTCTTAGGACTTAGAACGTTTATGACAGAACATGAATCATGTTTAAATCTAGTTTTAAAAAATGATAAGTTTTAAGTTTTAATCGCTTAAATCTAGATACTTGAATATCAAAATGTAAAAATGTAACGAGAGAGAGAGAGAGAGAGAGAGAGAGAGAGAGAGAGAGAGAGAGAGACAGTGAGTGTGTTTGAGAGAGAGAAACAGCGAGTGTGTAAGAGAGAGAGAGAGACAGCGAGTGTGTGTGTGTGAGAGAGAGATAGAGAGAGAGACAGTGAGTGTGTTTGAGAGAGAGAGACAGCAAGTGTGTATGTGTGTGTGAGAGAGAGAGAGAGAGAGAGAGAGAGACAGTGAGTGTGTTTGAGAGAGAGAAACAGCGAGTGTGTAAGAGAGAGAGAGAGACAGCGAGTGTGTGTGTGTGAGAGAGAGATAGAGAGAGAGACAGTGAGTGTGTTTGAGAGAGAGAGACAGCAAGTGTGTATGTGTGTGTGAGAGAGAGAGAGAGAGAGAGAGACAGCGTGTGTGAGAGAGAGAGAGACAGCGAGTGTGTGTCTGTGAGAGAGAGAGAGAGAGAGACAGTGAGTGTGTTTGAGAGAGAGAGGCAGCAAGTGTGTGTGTGAGAGAGAGAGACAGTGAGTGTGTATGAGAGAGAGAGACAGCGAGTGTGTGTGTGAGAGAGAGAGAGACAGTGAGTGTGTTTGAGAGAGAGACAGCGAGTGTGTGAGAGAGAGAGAGAGAGACAGCGAGTGTGTGTGTGTGAGAGAGAGAGAGACAGTGAGTGTGTTTGAGAGAGAGAGACAGCAAGTGTGTATGTGTGTGTGAGAGAGAGAGAGAGAGAGAGAGAGAGAGAGAGAGAGAGCATGTGTGAGAGAGAGAGAGAGACAGCGAGTGTGTGTGTGTGTGTGAGAGAGAGAGAGAGAGTGACAGTGAGTGTGTTTGAGAGAGAGAGACAGCGAGTGTGTGTGTGTGTGTGAGAGAGAGAGAGAGACAGTGAGTGTGTGTGTGAGAGAGAGAGAGAGAGAGAGAGAGAGAGACTAATAGTGCATAATAATTTATTAAGAAATGTTAAATATTCATTGATATTAAATTAATCATTTATGATGCATCCTCAAATTATAGATCGTCCTTGAAGCTCGAGATGTGAGATGTGTCTTCAAGGGGAAAAAAAACACACATATGATCCTCCATGGACATTTTACTGCTTCCTAAAATAAATAAATAAATAAATAAATAAATAAATAACACTCTCCATGTCATGATATTATTGGAAAATAATCAACAATTTAATAAAACATGTCCAAAAGTCTTTTACAAATTTGCTAATAATTTTCCCTTATTAAAGAATACCATATTTATTTATTTATTTGTTTGTTTGTTTGTTTATTTATTTATTTATTTATTTTTGTTTGTTTGTTTGTTTGTTTTTCCATTTATTGTTATATTTAATAACATTGTGGAACATTTGGGAAACAAGTCAGTTCCTCTATTTATTCACATTACAGCAGCTCTAAATGCTTGCCCCTTCGCCAGCCTGGCTTTTCAAATAATAATAATAATAACAACAACAACAACAACAACAACAACAACAATAATTGCCATTTTACCAAGAAACCACAAAGAAGTATAAACTCCTCTGTCGTGGATTCAGAGGTCTGAAAAGCTCAGCTTTAACTCTGACTGTTACACAGCACTGACACTGGAGACTCCTTCCAGATGTGTTACATAAACAAGTCAAGAAGCTTTTATTGCCATTTCACCCACATAAAGCTGAAGCAGTACAAAACCAGCATTTCTCCATGATCCTGGTACTACATAAAACAACATATAGCTGCAAAACAACACAAAACAGCACAGGACACACACACAAAATACACAATTTAGACAGAATAGTGCTGAAAAATGGGCAAAATAGAAGAACTGTAAACAAGTGGGTTCTTATAAAGATATACGCTTGTAAACATATACGTATAGCAGCAGTTGGTGGCAAACTGCAAAAAATAGCAACAGCAGCAACTGAATAGTGAGCAAATACAAGCGTATAAACTATAGTTATAATGTGGGTTGAGTGGCCGATGCGTGCCACTGCCGCGCCGCCATCTTGGTCAGATGTCTCTCCTTACATAAAAATCAATTATTATCAGGATTAGATCATGTGGAGTTCACGTGCTACTTTAAAAACGTGACTAAACCCACCTTGAAGAAGCTTTGGAAATAAAATAATAGATTACTTTAAGTTTTATTCTTGAAAACAGTATCTAAAACTTGTCATGACAATTAGAGTTGAAGAGAAGAAATAATTTCACATGGCTAAATGGGACTCTTATGATTTATACTGCAGTTACTATGGCAACGATAAGGTGTTAGGAATTAGCGCTTTGGATTAAACCTGTATCGGTGTTCAGTACTGATCAATCTCGAGCACACAGAGGTCTCCTGAACAATTCCTCGTGTTTGGGGAGTGTAAATAAAGATCTTTATTCAGTGATATGAGATTACACCATGATGAGCTGTGCTAAGTGTCGGGTCTCGGAGCCTAGCGAAGCTTCGGCTTATATCAGATTATAGCTGCTGCTCTGCAAATAATCACAAGTTAATTCACAATGTGGCTCGATCCCATCTCACTCTCTAAGCTCTGTTAATAAAGGGCTTATTTCTTCATCCTGTCCTGATGAGCGACAGGCGGAGCTTCTTCTCACGCTTCTACACAACACGGCTCAATGGCCTAGCCACATAAATGTTTAATTCTGAGGTTCTGTAGTAAAGGGTGTCACAGAGGAACTGAGCAAAGAGGCAAAGTTTCATGAACTGAAGCAAAATAAGAAAACTGTATAGAATTTTATAATTTTTTAAAAAGAAAGGTTCCAGGAACACCATTGAAGAACCAGTTTCGGTTCTCTTTCATTAAATGGTTCTTAAGAGAGCCCCTTTTTTTCTTAGTGCTACAAAGAACCTTTTTATTGTCTAAAGAATCTTTTGTGTAATGAAAACCTTCCATGAAGGACTTTGTGAACCTTCGCTTCAAGTCAATTCAAGTTTATTTGTTTTGTATTTTTTGGATGAAATGGCAGGAAACAGGAAACAGTCAGAGGTCAGATGAGCTACGAATAACGATAGAACTGGTCCAGAACTGGACTAGAAGAACGAGGAACAAAAAGGCTTGGTAGTGAAAGGCGAGTACACACAACAGCATTTAAAACCGATCACAAAACACAAGGGTTTAAATAAACTAATTAAAGAGAATTTTTTAGCTAAGTTCAGAACCCCAGGGTTCTACGTAGAACCATTATTTATTTATTTATTTGTTTATTTATCTATTTATTTATTTATTTAATAATTTTTTAAGGTGGAGGGTAACTCTTAGGTTCTAGGTACAGAACGCTGAGGTTTGACAGAAAGGTTTATAGAAAGGTTCTCTTGACTAGAACCCCAGGGAACCTCTTCTGTTAAGAGTTTATTATTTGTGCACTTAAGAGCATTTAGTGAGTATGCGCATCAAGGTCATACCTTTATTTTATTTTATTTTATTTTATTTTATTTTATTTTATTTTTATTTGAGGTTCTCTTGGCCAAATAGAGAACCCTGAGTTCCAACATAGAACCTTTATTTATGTATCTATCTATTTATTTATCTTTTTTTTTTTTAAAAAAAGGGGGGGTTGAGTGTTCTCTTGTCTAGTACAGAACCCTTAGGTTCGACATAGAACCTTTATTTATTTACCTATCTATCTGTCTGTCTGTCTGTCTGTCTGTCTATCTATCTGTCTGTCTGTCTGTCTGTCTATCTATCTATCTATCTATCTATCTATCTATCTATCTATCTATCTCTCTGTCTGTCTGTCTGTCTGTCTATCTATCTATCTATCTATCTATCTATCTATCTATCTATCTATCTATCTATCTATCTATCTATCTCTCTGTCTGTCTGTCTGTCTGTCTATCTATCAATCTATCTATCTATCTATCTATCTATCTATCTATCTATCTATCTATCTCTCCGTCTGTCTGTCTGTCTGTCTATCTATCTATCTATCTATCTATCTATCTATCTATCTATCTATCTATCTATCTATCTATCTATCTATCTATCTATCTATTTGTTTATTTATTTATTTATTTATCTTATTTTTTAAAAAGGGGGAGGGGTTTAAGTACTAGGTTCTCTTGGCCCAGTACAGAACCCTTAGGTTCGACATAGAACCTTTATCTATCTATCTATCTATCTATCTATCTATCTATCTATCTATCTATCTATCTATCTATCTATCTATTTGTTTATTTATTTATTTATCTTATTTATTAAAAAGGGGGAGGGGTTTAAGTACTAGGCTCTCTTGGCCCAGTACAGAGCCCTGAGGTTCGACATAGAAAGACTCATAGAAAGGTTCTCTTAACTAGAACCCTAAGGAACCGCTTCTTTTGAGAGCTTATTTCTTGTGAGCATTTTATGAGTACGAGCATCAGGGTCATTCTTTCTGCGACATTCTAATGAAGCAAAGAGTCACGAATGTGACGTTAGTAATAGCAAGTTAACAACGTATAGCAGGATACGGATTAAACACATGCAGTAACAGGATATCTTCTTGGACTCGTATGATAACAGACGGCAGTTTCTTCTTTTCCGTGCAAAAAACAAAGCAGTATAAAAGCTCTGATATTATCTTTCACGTTTTGACATTCATAAATTCTCCAGCGTTGCTTCATAAAATATTGACGCAGTACTTATGCATGTGTTATAACCTTTGGCATTGTGTTATAAAGATACCCTTCAGAAAAATAAATAAATAAATAATAATACTAATCCGGCCATGACATCTGCGTGCCCCGTTGCCCGGGTAACGGGTTTGTCCAGCCGTGTCCAGTAGGGCGAGATATCTCTTCATTTCATCCTGTATCTTCATCTTCATCTTCATCCTGTATGAGGCTTCATATAACGATGGCTTTAAAGATCATCAAATACGTCCTTGCTGCCATCAATGATACAGTGCTTTCCTTAGAGTCCTCAGGGGCAAGCAGGTCTTATAATAACAGCACCTGGGGCAAATTCACCATTAATATTTCATCACAGAAACACTTTCCACTTCCAAAAAAAAAAAAAAAAAATTGTAAAAGAGCAGAAGAGCCACGTAATTCCATAAAGATCCTCTTTCTTTTATCCACATCTCAGCATGTTATTTCTCTCTCTCTCTCTCTCTCTCTCTCTCTCTCTCTCTCAAGTGCTTGCCTTTCTCTCTCTCTCTCTCTCTCTTTATCCCAGAGCTGGATATCGTGTACATACAGTAGGGCAATTTTTTTTCCCCTATCCATCACACTCTCGTAGTGTATCCGCCACCGTAGCCGGGGCCCGTCAGTCGAAAGCAGTAAAAGGATACAATAAGAGCGTGTCCGGAGCAGCTTATGAAGGGCACGGCAATCCATCACCGGGAGCCGTGATGGATCACACTAGTGTCTGCGATGAATAGGAATGCGAGGTGGAAAACACACAGAGGCCAACTTGGGGAGGAATATACATTACATCCATTTAATCATCCCAGAGGCTGTTAGCGACACAGGCAAGAGAGGTGCACGGTGTTAGCAAATGTTCAATCCTCCTCCATTTCTCTCTTTCTTTCAAGAACTTCCTTCAAAGGCCAGGCTGGATTGATTATGTAGAAGAAGGCTTGAGGCAGACAGTCAAATCCGGGACGCGAGAAGGCTTCCAGGGGCTGGTTTCAAAGAAAAAAACATGCTGAAACGTCATGACTTAGCAGAGCGAAGGCTGGGGATCTTCTCAATTCGCAATTCAGATCTTCTCTCCTGTGAGGTTCTGACCTGCGGGACACGTAGGGCGTCGCTGGAATTAGATTTTTAAAGGATATATTGATAGAAAAGTGACACAAGTGCAGAGAGGTGAATGTTTTTCACTATTCCGATTGGTTAGAAGGTATCGGCGTTCATTCTAATACGTTATCGTTGCTATAGTAACAGACCACAGATCACATTGTTTGAGATTGAGATTAATAGTAAACTGATTTCTATTTATAAAACACATCATATATAATACATAATCATACATATGGTGATGTTTTTGGGTCGGATTTAAGAGTTTATTTAACAATTATGGAAGGAGCCTCCAGAAACTGGAGGCCCAGGAAGTCAACTTAAGTAGCTGCACAACCAGATTTTGATCTCTGTATCAAAATATTTAGTTTTTAGGGAAATGTTCTAATAAAAATCATATTAAAGTGCATTCCTTTTAGGTATGTTAAAGGGTTAAACAGACACTAATGTCATCAGCCTAGTTTTAAGGAAAAAAGCGATTATTTCTGTGTGTGTGTGTGTGTGTGTGTGTGTATTGCCAAAAGTTTTGGGACGTCTGCCTTTACATGCACATGAATGTAATATGGAGTTGTCCCGCTCTTTGCAGCTATAACAGCTCCAACTCTTCTGGGAAGGCTGTCCACAAGGTTTAGGAGTGTGTTTATGGGAATTTTTGACCGTTCCTCTAGAAGCACATTTGTGAGGTCAGGCACTGATGTTGGACGAGAAGGTCTGGCTCGCAGTCTCCGCTCTAATTCATCCCAAAGGTGTTCTATGGGGTTGAGGTCAGGACTCTGTGCAGGCCAGTCAAGTTCCTCCACACCAAACTCGCTCATCCATGTCTTTATGGACCTTGCTTTGTGCACTGGTGTGCAGTCATGTTGGAACAGGAAGGGGTCATCCCCAAACTGTTCCCACAAAGTTGGGACCCACAAAGTCCCAACCCCTGAAAAACAACACCTGAACTCAATGACTTGGAGGGCTGTCCCAAAACTTTTAGCAATATGGTGAATACCATATGTATGTATACATGATCTCTTCAAAGACGATGCCACGCCTTAAAACTCTACGGTTCTCCATGAGGAACCCTCTCCTGAAAGCATCTCATCTTCAGTCTCCTTGAGGAACAAATCGTGTGTATGAAATCTCTTAGTCACTCCAAACACGGTGAAGAGTAAACGTATACAATTTGTAATAAGTCCCTTTAATGTTTCTTTAATGAAGCAGATGTAGATGTGTGCTGGACCGGCCAGTGGATTAAACATTCTTAGATCCAGTGTGATCATTTCCTCACATCCAGGACCATTTCATCCTATAAATTTAGATGAAGGGAATGTAAACGGAATGAGACAAACATCACGTGATTTGACGAAAGTTTGTTCGAGTGCAGTGTATTTTAGAGAAGATTATAAAACCGTCGCAGTAAGCAATTCTATAACATACGGGAAATTACTAAAGGTCGCTTATATGTTGCTTGGGTCACCTCGTGTTCGTGTTGAGTAAACGTCGGGGGAAAACATGCTAATAAAATGCAAGTCTATAATTTGTAATAGGAGATAATTCCGAAATCTGTATAACATCAGATATCCGTATTGCATTATGGGTAAATCACGTCCTATAGAGTAAACGTAGCATGTTCCGACAAACCGCTGGATCTTTTCCAAACATCAAGCTAACCCCAAAGCTGGCCTCTGCCTATAGTTTGTATTTTTTATCCTCTGTCTCTTTACTCTCATAGCTGTATCACCGGCACTCCCCCCCTCCCACCTCTGTTTGGCGCGAGAAAGGTGCGGCTGGATGAAAAATGAGGATGTCACAGTGTAGTTGCAAGGTTAGCACACTCTCTAATGGAGAGCTGCTGTGCTGGCCTGCTGAGGGGCATGACCCCTCTCACCAGGGGCATCCAGTAGCCCAAGATAAACTACTGCAGGGGGCATGGCACCCATTCAAATCCCTATTGATAACCCAACATCCAAATAAGAGCGTGCTTCAGCCCATGGAACCCCCTCGACCCTGTTTTCCACGCCCTCACGCTGTCCTCTACAAGCATAATTGTGCTGTGTTTGACACGTTCCACACGTTCATTATTCATTATCATCATAAAGCTCTTTAATGCAGCACTGACCACTGCTCTGATCATCTTCTTGATTGGTCAGAAAGCATTGATTTATTTTCTATTTATTACCTGCAGCTTTGAAGGTTAATTTCTAGGTTAATTTGCTTGTAGTATGCATTATCATCGTTTCTATAGCGACGATTCATTTGGATGAGGTCATCCACCAAAAAAATTAATAAATACATCAATAAAAATTGTTTAAAAAATGAAGGCGCCTCCAGCGTCAGTGCTCTGTAATAGGTTTTAGTTGTTAACATTAAACAAGCTGTTTTTGTTGTTTATTTTATTTTATTTATTTATTTTATTTGTTATTTTAGCTGCTATAGTGTAAGTGATAATGGGGGAGGCATTGGTGGCGCAGTGGTAGGTTACTCGCCTATCATGCGGAAGGCCCGGGTTCGATACCCAGCCAATGCCTCAACCCCAGCCACTGGATGCAGTGCCGGTCCCAAGCCCGGAAAAATGGGAGGGTTGCGGCAGGAAGGGCATCCGGCGTAAAACCTGTGCCAAGTTGTTGTGCGGACCAGTTGGTACGCTGTGGCGACCCCGAACAGGGAGCAGCCGAAAGCAACTTCTAGTGTAAGTGATAATGGGGGAAAAAAATTTTCTGAACATCCCACAGCAATATATATAACTAGAAATGGATAAATAGTAACTTTTTTTGGATAAGCTTTTTTTGTATAAAAATGAATACAAACAAAATATTTTTTTGGATAAGTTCTCTTTTTATATATAAATAGATAAACAGATTTTTTATAACTTTCTTTTTTAATAAAAATAATTAGTAACTTTTTTGGCTAAGTTTTTTATTTTTATTTTTTTCAAAAATGCGTAAAAAGTAACTTGTTTTATATATATATATTAAAATTGTTGCCAGGTTTGCTGTGTTATGTGAGGAATAAAACCGTCCAGCCCATGCTGCTCTGCGTGTACAGTAACTCACTCGGTCGTTGATTATTTTCCTATAACTGCAGGCTCGGTGGCCCAAAGCTAGGAAACACGACCCGGCTCTGCTTTTTAGCAAAGTGAATTTGCAGACTGAGTGTTTCCGTTTTACATGTCAGACCAACGAGCCAAACTGAGAAGCTGTCCAGAGTTATAATTTACAAGGAAACATGATTACCTATAAAAAAAAATAGGAGAAAAAAAATAAATGAATTTAACACAGGGCAGCAGTGGGACTGCAGACGGAGGCAGGCTCGGTACTGTAAGCTGCAGAATTACTACTTTGCAGAAGCAGTAAAAAAAAAAAGAAAGTAAAACATACAGCTGGGTGTCATGCTCTGCTATTGTGTGTGACAAATTGATGGAGCGCCGTGGGGAGGTGGTGCGACGAGTCATAGACGGGCATTCTGTCTCTCAGGATCCACGCTGCGAGCGCACAAGGGCCTCCATTTGGCAACCCGACAGCCGTATTTATGATCGTTTCAGCTCGATTTGTCCACACGTACTTGTAGCTAGGAATAAAAAATGGAGCGAAGGGCGTTTTTTTTTTAAACCTGCTTCCTGTGGAGAGATTATTGAAACGCTGACATCCTCTTGTCTGTTAATCATCACAAGCCTGCGATTTGACAAGAGTAGGAAGTCACAATCTCTTACACCGACCACAATCAGGTTGTGTTGTGGAGGACGGAGGACAGTGGATGGAAATATCACACCTCAGGTGCATCACAGATTCCAGCAAAGATGTCGCATCCACTTACGCGTACATGACACATTAATTGCCTGCACTGCTCGCCGCTTTGTATGAACTCGATATGAAAATTCAACTGGAACACGGCAAATGGGCAACGTTACTAACCTCAAGAAATTCGGAGAGAATGAAGAAAGGGAAACATGAGTCAAATTAGAAACAGTATCGCGAGTGTAAGAGCTCGACATTCTTCCATAACGCCACGAACCACCAGCTTTTAAAAGGCTCTTTAATGATTCCTCCCCCTCTGTTGCCTATGAAGAGGAAAAACCGCATGGAGATAGCCACTGGAAAATGAGCCTGCGGTTTCTGTGGGGTTCCTGCTTGACATGTGACGTCAGAAAGACCGCCTTAGGTTCTAATCACGCCGTGTACGTACGTGCCGGGCCTGGGGTGCGAGGGTGGGCTGATAAGGTTGCTCAGGGACACAGATAGTGAACTGACTGCATGCGAGCTCTCGCTTTCTTTCTTTCTTTCTTTCTTTTTTTTTTTGTAGCACATTTTTACACTGCGTATTAAATTACTGCATTATATTTATACCACAGTGATGTTAAACGCTGGCTTCTGATTGGTCAGAAGTATTGCCGTATTAGCATATGTTACATTTTACAGCATAAATGCAAAAGTATCTTATTTACAAAATACTTCTATATAAAATAATATATAAAAAAAAACACTGGTCTTGTAGGAAAATCATCAATATTAGCAGTTTGTTAGTGAACCTGGCTACCTGGGAAAGTGGAATAGCTTCGGCTAGTGACAACGCTAGCACAATAAATCTAGTGGCTAGCATTGATTTAGCTGAAGTCATGACATGAGGGTTGAATTTTTTTGTCTTAATAACTTAAAGACTGAGGAGACGACTGTTTATAGTTAATCTAACGTTAGTAAGAGCAGAAGCTTGTTTCATGGACATTAAAGTAACAATAAATGGATGTCATGATGTCATTCTTTAGTAAATAAAATGTAATTATTGGCAGTGCTAAGAGGAATAAAACATTTTGAGATACAACGCCAAGCCTAGGGGGTGCTCTTTCAGGTTTATGGTGGTTCTCTCAGGTTCGGTTGCCAGCTCTCGTTTAGAATAAACGATCTCTGGATGCTTTGTCGCTGTACGTGTCAACAGCTCTTTATACATGACGTTGTCATTTTCAGCTCTTTGTGAGCTTTGGATACGCTTGTCGTATAAAATCAGTGCAAAAAAAAAAAACAGCCTTCAGGGGCAAGAAACCGCTGGATTTTATTGATATCATATATTCACCTCGGACTTAATCCTAGCAGGAAATGATGTGGGTTAGACGCTGAAGGAAAGTCTTGCAAGTGATTATTTCCTCCTGAACTCTGGCGGCATCTGTGAGACTCGTTATGTGGAAACTCCGACACGATTATCATGGGAAGGTGTAGAGGATACACACACACGAGCTGATAATCACGCTGGAATCAGAGGTTAGAGTCTGGCTTCAGTAAAGAACCACAAGAGCAGATGAAAAGCATTGGCAGAACCTTGCGGAACCCACGCCACCACGTTACGACTCCGAGGCGAAGATTAGCTCATTAACTCGTTAAACCCTCGAGGAAATTGCTAATTGTTTACAACAGGAATTGTGGTTCAAATTGCTCTGACTAAAACCTTCAGAATTTTCTTTACGACAGTTTTTGGAAGGTCTGCCGAGTGCCATTCCAGCGTCACGTCCAGACGCCTCGTCCTTCTCTTTGCTTTCCTCTTGGTTGGCAGTGTGGTCATGAACTCCAGCAATCAGGACCACAAAGCTGAAGAATTTCCCTTTCAACGCTTCTCAACACAGTCAATCACTTTTACCGAGTACTGACCACATCACAGAGGCCAAAGCATGTGGTTGGCTTTTTGCATTGCTGTTGTGAATGACTGGCCACAACAAAACATAAAAAAATTATGTAGCTAAATATTTTTTTCCTCATCCGAGACTGATGAGGTCCAGGTCCAGAGCTACTTGGATTATTTTTTTATTTTTCAAGAATTCAAGGGTGAAACAACAAACTTCCTCCTCATTCTCCTGCGTTGTTGCTTTATTGGTCATGGCAGGTCATCAATACTGCTCAGGATGAGCTAAGAAGATGTTGTGACTTGCATTTGGATTTCTGGATGCATTTTATTTGAAGGCTATATACATTCAGCCTTTATTGTGCGTTCATAAGCAGCGCAAAAAAAAAAGAAGATGATAATGAGGAAGAAGAAGAAAGTCCATTGTGGAGGATTTGTGAAAGGTTTATGTCAAAACTTGTAAAGCTAAATTAGATGCTTTGTCTTGAAATGACAGACAGGAGAGACCTTTTTTCTGTCTCTTCCTTTTCTTTTTATTTAGTAAATCAATAATAAATAAAGAATTATATTGTAAAAAAAAATTATTTTAATGAATTAACAAATTGGAGTGCATTCCACCGTTCTGAAATTGATTAATAAAATATAAAAATATAATATAACACATTAATACATGTCTAATAATACAATTTCTAAATAATTTTTATTTGATTTTAAATAATTCAAATAAATATTTCTATTTATAATCATCCTAATGTTTTATTTATTTATTTATTTGTTTGTTTATTTTCTAAGTAGAACCTTTTTATTAGAAGGCTAAGAACTTTTAATTATGCTTTAATTAAATGAATTACAAACCTCTGAAGAACTTTAAACGTGCATGAATAAATAAATAATAAATCGTAACTGAATTTCCTGCCTCGCTTTCTCGCCGTTGATGAGGCGGCATTTTTTTTTATCTTTTTTTTTTTTTATTTTTTTTAAAGAGTTAATTCTGTGAAATTGTTTCTCAATATCATATTGTTATAAATTTGCAATATGCATGCAAAAAGAACAGAATTTTCACTTTTTCCATTGTGAGTGCAACCCAGCAAACTGAAGCTGTGTCTAGCTATGAGAATGCTGTCTAATCTCGAAGGTTTCCTGTATTGGTGAACACCATGGAGACCTAGATAAAAATCAGGTCTCAGTATTCAAATGAAGGACGTCTCAAGCCCGAATGAGCTGAACGCCCACTGAACCGCAAGAACACAAGAGCATCATGTTTGATCTTGAATTATTCCGATAGCATCAACAGAGTACAAAAATATCTTCTTTTTTCCACCTACGTGAGAGATGTTGGCCTTTTTTCTTTCTTTCTTTCTATTTTTTCTTTCTTTCTTTTTTTTATTTTTTGAAGGACTGACATGTTCTGCTCGTAGTTTGTGGTTTGTATATGTGTGTACGGTTCAGGAAGAAGGTCTTGCAATGAAACTGATGTAAATATTATTCAAATAAAACGCACGTTAAAGCTTAAACTGTAGAATATTTGCACCAGCCTCCACGAGGGTGCTGACCATCAAAAGACGACAACAAGAGTCTCTAATATCTCTCCTCTTCTTCTAAGCTAAACTTACAGCCAAAGAAAACATTCACATAAATCTGGTTTACAGCAATGAGGCCCATTTTTAACCATTATTAACTTTAATATTAACTGTATTTAATGACTGTTTATACAAGCAGTGGTGACTTACAATAATCCAATTTATTTATCCATTCTATAAAAAAAAATCATAAAAAAAAATAAATAAATAATAATAAATAATAATAATAATAAGAAGAATGTTTATTTGAAAACTAAGTAATAATTTAAAAAGATTTAAATAATAACTAAAAATAATAATACTATCAAATAAAATCCTTTTTCTGACTTTTGATCGTTGAATAATTTTCTTAGGTCTTATGTTATTATTATTATTATTATTATTATTATTATTATTATTATTATTATTGTCAAAAATAACAACAAGAAGTTTGGCCAAACTTCTGCTCTTTAAAAGTCATTGTGAATTTATTGAACAGAGCATTTAAATATATTTGTTCATCCATCCATCTATATCTCTTCCTGTCTGTCCATGTTTGCAGGTGTACTTACATATGTGTATATATATATTCAACTATTCATCCCTCCATCCATCCAGTTCATTCATTCATTCATTCATTCATTCATCAGGATGGTACTAAATCCAGATCCTCTCCTGAGTCCTGAATACTGGAATTCAGGAATACTTCCAGTAAGAGACACCAGTTAATCACATGGATAAAATCTTAGAACTTGTTCCTATGCACCTATGACATTCATTTAAAATTGACCAAATATCTAAAGAATCTAAATCATTCTGAATATGTAGCCCAAAGCACGCACACACACACACACACACACACACACACACACACACACACACACACACAGTAATACCACTAAAGGTGTAGGTATATTATACATAATCACTAATCCTGAGGTGGGCGTGGTCAAATGATTCTTCATTTCCTCTCTGAAAACTAGTGTTCGGAACATAAACATGGAGGAAAAACATTTAAATGTTTATTCTAGAGAGATAATGAAGGAAAATAAAGCTAGAAAGGAAGGAGAAATGATCAATTTACGTAGCTAGAAGGGTTTGCTAATTAGCTTTGCTAATCTGAGAACAAAGCTACACCGATTTATTTCATTTGTGTTTAACTAGCAAACCAACAAGCGATAGGTGACTTGTTACAGCTTTTTGTCACCTCCTTTTGGGTAAAAATCCTTGTCTTCTTCCAGAAGCATGGTCCAGATCTGATCACCTTGACAGAGAGGGAGTTCATCACCTTGCCTCAGAGATAAAGAACAACCCCGAACTGATCCGTGGCTCTGGCTCCAGGCTGCAGCGGGGTTAATAGGCGAGGGAGGACACACCTGGCACCTGTACGTTACACTAATACACTTGGCAGCCAGGCTCGGTGTCAACTCTCCTTTAATTCCCCTAGAGAACGAAGGACAAGCCCTAATGTGTATACAGTGCTGACATTGTCTGTATCTCATACAGGACGTTAGCGGCTAGCTCTCTACGGACTCCTGTCCTTCAGCGTACATTCCTTTATCCTAATAAAGAACCCAAACCGAGCACACCATCATCTGTCACTGTTAGCCGGTTAGAAATTCATGCTTGTACGTTAGCCGTGAGGCGTTTCCTGTTGTTTTTTTTTTTTTTTCTTTTTATTGCCCTTTTGTTGTCGCGCTCACCAAGCCGAGTGGCTTTTTGCTCGTCCGTGATCGTTATCATCCATTTTCCATATGCAGGGCATTTAGCCATGGATGAAAAGTGGCTGAAAAACAGCACTTAGAAGTGAGCATGGGGGAGCGAGAGCAAGCCTGAGCCCCAGGAGACCATCTGGATTTTCACTCAAACGGGGACGCCACTATGACTGCGGCCTTTATGGCTATACCTCCACCTCCTCCTCCTACACCTCCTCCTCCTCCTCCTCTTCGTCCTCCTTCATTCATACCTCGATCGGTTTTCTACATTTCCGCTCTTCTTTTTTGAACGTTAGATCTGTCTTCTGCCATTCCTTTGCATCTTTGCAGCAGATTTATTTATTTATTTATTTATAAATCCCATTATGAAAAGGGTCAGTGAATGTATTAGACCAGGGACTTAAAAAAAATAAAATAAATCATGTTAATAGCCTACAACAAACAAGGCCTCAATTAAATAAGAAAATAATAAAAGCACTATATTTATTAAACCCCCCCCAAAAAAAAACGTCAAGGGAATATTCTTTCAATCTGGCTGTATTCTCAAAATTCTATCGGGATTAATTCTGCTAATTGCCTTCCGGCCAATTAAGAGTCTATTCCCCGCTGCAGCCTTTTGAAACCTAGAAGGGCTAATTGGATTCAATCCTTATCCTTCTCTTCTAAAGCAAAAGAGAGCATCTGAAGATATGAAATATTACCCTGCGCATTGATTCAATTTAAAACGCTTCTATTAATGTTCAACCCGCTCGCATTGTTCTTCGCCTAAGAAATTAATTTCACAAGTAAAATGTTTCAGCGCTATATCAAGCCACGGCGACATGGAGGCCTGCCAGTTTCAGTGATTACATTTCCAGAGCTATGAGCTCCCGAACCTTTCTGTCTTTGCAGCACATGAATGATGTATGTGAAAGGGAGAGTTTATAGCTTCAGTCACTATTATGCAAAGTTTTATGGTAATGACTTTACTGCCAGAGCTTCCATCGCAATAGAAATTTAGTCTCACTGCCACCCGAGTTCAGGATCCTAATAGGTGATGGATGCACGAGTTGTAAATAAACTTGAAAATCAAATAATGGGGAATAAATATAGACATTTTAATTCCGGAATTTAATACTGTCCTTAATTTCATTACAGTTCTTCTCTATCCAAGTTGTAGGGGCTTCTGTGTTACGCTGATGAAAAAACAGTTAAATGAAAAATGTATTTTTTGTTGTGCATCGAAAACAACATTAATTGGTGATATCGTACAATTTAGCTTTTATTTATTTAAAAATAATGATCATAAAAATAATAAAAATGAAAAAAGTTCACCTAGAACACCTTTTACCATTTAATCCAATAATATTGTATATATATATATATATATATATATATATATATATATATATATATAATTTTTAATTTTTTTAAATAATATTTTTTAATCAACAAAAAAACAGGCACCTTCATTTTATTTTATTTTATTTAACAAATGTTTTTTGCTGCATTTTGTTCCAGGTTCTAAGTGACAAGTTTATATCAACTGCACAAACTGTCCAGTATACTATCATCTATGCTAACAGCTATATTTACATCAAGGACATTCTAATGATTTGATTAAATGTATTTTTTAATAATAATTTATTTTCAGTATACATTTACAGTAAGTGATCTATTTTCAAAGTAACCGCATCAGTCAATATTATTAAAAATAAAGTGTTGAAGAAAAAAAAAGTGAAAATGCAGTGTACTTTTCTTCTTCTCAGGATCTTCAGGAAATATCTGACTTCCTGTTGAATGTGTGCTCTGTGAAACATGAGAAATATTTCATATTATATTGTATCTTGGAAGTAATTTTATATTTATTTCTAATCTCAAATCTATATTATAATGTAGATTATCTAAATAAATAAATAAATAAATATATATATATATATATATTCTATAAATTTCAGCTTGATTTTTTTGGTGGTTTATTCATCAGACAGTGGTGAAGGAAGAGATCTTTAAATGTTGTTTAACATTCAGATAAATGTTCAGGACTCGGGAGGAACCGCATCACGCCATCACCTCCAATCATCCTGTTTATCTCCTACAAGCACGTCCCTTGAGGAAACCGTTGAGTCCGGTCCGCTTGCTGATGCTGAACAGCAGGCCGGAGAGAGATGTGCTTGTAAAAGTGAGCACACTGCAGTAAAAAAGCTCATTGCTGTCCACCCACTGCCCTGCTCATCTTCTTAAATGACAGTAAGAATTAGCGGTATTAAAGGGGTATACCGCTGAGCCTCTTAAACTCTGCTTTACTGCCGCGAGTCCAACCCGTCGTTTCGGGATAAAGTTGTCTGTAAATACACCTGAGGGATGATTTATACTTCTGCGTCAATAGAACACACGCAACATAACATGAACGTGTGCACTAGGGGGCAGCGTCACACGCACTGAAACCGATCAAGCGCGAAATGCGACTTTAACTACGTTGTTTTCTTCATTGTAGGCTTTAAAGCACTGACACTGGAGTCTCCTTCCATGTGAGCGAGTCTCTCTGAACGCGCTGTTGCTATAGAAACGATAACGTACTAAAACATGCGCAATCATTATGACACCTTTTAGTTCCCGACCAATCAGTATCGAGAATTCTGCAGCGCTTTTTCTTCTCTCTTCTACCCACTGATCCTCCTAAAGCGCCATTTTGCTGTCGTTTGTGTTCTTTAAATATGATTTAAGCAACATCACTGGACAATGACGACTTCTTTAAGGACTTCGGATGTGCTTTCAGAAGCTATAAAAGATAAAAAATAAATTCCAATAAACTAATTTTGGTTTAGTTTTATTTATATATCATGAACACTACAGGATACATTTACATATGTATGAGAAAAAAATAAAGCTAAATTATCGTTAAACACTAAATTATCCATAAAACCAGCATTGTGATCATTATAATATTAGATGCGTCCCCGATCGCATTCTTTTTTACAGCGTCCTGTGATTTAAAATAGTGTAAAAAGAAGAAGTGTACTTCAAGTACCTGGATGATTCACTTATTAAAAATAGATAAATAAATAAATAAAAAGAAAAGTGCAGAATGTTGGACATTTCATGCACTTGACGCTTGCAGCTTTGCTTACTTAGTGAAAAAGGGTTCTATATACTGTTTTAGAAGCTATAAAGAACCCTTGGAAAGACCATTCTTCTTCTACAACTCTTACTACAGAGAACCCTTAAAGCTTCTTTGGCTGTCATTCTGGGGGAACCATGGTTCCATCTAGAGCCTATGTATTAACTGAGTAAGTGTGAGGTACAAACCTCTTCTTATCACCTTGAACATGTAAAGGTTCTTTGGCTGTGTTTCTCAGTGGAACCATAGAGAATGTTCCATCTAGAACTTTCTAGAACTGGAAACTTTAACCCTTTTATTGTGTAATTATTTAATGCATGTATTAACTGTAAAAAAAAAAAAAAAACAAACCCAGAAGTTAGTGTTTCTTTGGAGACGAAATTAAAACCCTTCAAACATTCATTCCCTAGATGCTGGAGTAGATATTGCATAGTGTAAGTGCATAGTGTGTGTTATATCATTTTGGACACCGCTCTAGATAGAGAAAGGGTCAGTTTTTAAAATGTAAAAATGTGTCCAATGAAGTTTAGATCAAATTTGCAGCTAAATCAGTGAAAAACATTTCATTGGCCTGTTTCCCATTTCCCGTTTATGAAGTTGATTCTGCACTTTGCTTAATGATGGTGTTTTTTTTTTCACCCAGTAAAAGTAGAGACCGTGGCTAACCCTCTGCCTGGACTCGCGTTCTCCGACGTCACGCTCCGTTTATTGGCTCCTTGATGGCTAGAGTCTGAGCGCCGGCTTGGGCATCAATTCACTATTAACATCGTCTGTCACCAGCAAGCTGCTTATGGCCGCCTCATTCCTCTGAGTGACTGCATACATTTCTGCTAATAATGTGTTTACTCAAGCTGTCCGGCGCGTCACAGCCGCTGACAAATCCTGCTCAAGGATAAAGGACTCAATGCGAATTAAGTGACTTTTCATGAAACAAAGATAGAGAGAGAGAGAGAGAGAGAGAGAGA
Organism: Hemibagrus guttatus; assembly: GCA_033459395.1. Classification (NCBI taxonomy): domain Eukaryota; kingdom Metazoa; phylum Chordata; class Actinopteri; order Siluriformes; family Bagridae; genus Hemibagrus; species Hemibagrus guttatus. The sequence goes on along the minus strand of JAUCMX010000004.1, from coordinate 29,518,691 downwards.
GAGAGTGCTAATGCTAGTACAGACGAGTGCATGTGTCAGAAGGGGTGTTAGCGAGGGATCTCAGAGCTTCGTCTCTTAGCTAAAAGAAGATTTAGCGTAATGATGCAGTTTAAAAACAATAACATTTGTGAGTAAAAGCCAGCTATTAGCCTGGATGGAGCAGAGCCGTCCAAAACCAGAGGACAGGATTGAGGATGCTCGCCTAAGTAGCCTAGAACTAACGTACAGAAGATGCGTCTTTAATGTAACAACCTTAATCTGAGGTCCTTTGTGGATTCTTTGTGTGATTATGGAAGCTAAATCTGAGTAGCAAATGTTATTACATCTTAATTTGGTGACATTTTAAATCCTTGTGGGTGCTGTATAGCATTTAGAAGCAAAGTGCTATTATTTTATGAAAAATAAGTAGCATTCTTTGGGAAATGTGCTAGCGAGACACTTTTAAGTAGCACTTTAGTCTCGGTGGTTTGTTTTGGCGCAATACTTCCTCAGAATTGTGTACTTTTTTTTTTACTTACAATAATTTAGTGCAATTGGAGATGTAAATAAAAAATTAGCATGCCCATATATGGACATGAATCTCATGAATGTTCAACTGAACGTGTAAAATTGTAAAAAATTATTAAAACAACTGTCATTATTTTAATTGCACTACCTATGGGTGTTCCTCAAGTGGAACCATTAATCTAGAGCCTTAAAATGAGATGGAATGGAATCCCAGAGCTCCCATTCCCAGGTGGATTTGTATTTCCAGTCTACCCAGTTCTGTCGAACAAACCTGGAATCTTTCCCAAAAGTTTTTATGTTCCTTCAAATCCAATAAGCAAAGTATAGTGAAACTTATTTCCTGTCTACCGTCTGCTGCTGCTGCTTTGTTTCTTCTTTCACGACCGAATAAACAGCAGACAGACATTTCTATGCAGCATAATTGTCCTGAATAGCAGCAGGATAAAGAGAGCAGCATCTGGAAAACCAAACAGGAAGCACAGAGAGGATTCAGGAGATGAAATATGGACATGACAGCATTTCTTTGGCACTAAGTTGCACTCGGTGACTAGCGTCTCGCTGGCGCTAGAATCTGGACGCGTCACGAAGTCGCTCGTGTTATATCGGCATCTGGGATTCAGAGTCTTGAAGGCTGCTTAGCTCCAGAACAAAGAGCTGTCATGTTTGATGTAGTTTTAGTGGAACATGAAATATCTTAACCATGGCTATTTCATGCTTGTCTGCACACGCTGCGGAGAACCAACGCCTCGGCATGACATTTCAAATTGAATTTACGATGGTTTACCTCGGATAAACACCACAGAGACTCGACAGAACAAACAGAACACTGCCACTTTTGGAAAATATCACAGATAAAAACTTAAAGATCTATCAGAACCCAGGCCAGATGCAGATTTAAACCAGACTTAAAGTATCTCAGAAATTTAATATCACTTCATCGTTAAATATTTTTGTTTCCATCTCTGGATCTTTATGCGTAAATCACTTGAGGTTTCGATCTGCAGAAGACGATTGTTATACACACTTGAAGAATTTAGAGCCCTTTATGTTTCTGCAGTTTAGTTGCCCATCTTGAGGAACCCTTAAAAAGAAGAAAAAAATGAAGAAGCAGAAGATGATGAAGATGTTCTGGAAGTGCATAAACCTTAATTATCCATTAAACTGCTTACTAATGAACTTTTGAACCTTCTTTGGCCGTCTCTCTGGGGGAACTCTATAGGTTTTACCTAGAACCCTACATCAAAGTGTTATGGAAGCTATTCAATGAAGCCATGGAGAACCCTTGAAGAACCTCCTTCTTCTACAGTGCTATGTATTAACTGGGTAAGTGTGAGGTACAAACATCTTCTTATTATGTAGAATTTTTAAAGCTTTTTTTTATGTATCTCTGGGGATACCATAACCGGAATGTTCCATCTAGAACCCTCCAGCAAGTGTTACGGAAACTATAATCCTGTAATTATCTAATGAAACCTTAACGTGAAACCTTAAAGACCCCGTGAAGAATTGCTTTCTTTTACAACTCTGTGCATTAACTGGGGAAGTGTGAGGAACTTCTTCTTACCACCTCAAACTTCTTTGGTGGTATATCTTGGGGGGAACCATAGAGAATATTCCATGTAGAACCCTGCATAAGAAACATGAAACCTTTAATTATGTAATTATTTAATGTATGTATTAACTGGGTAACTGTGTGGTAGTGACTTCTTACTACAGAGAACCCTTAAAGCTTCTTTGGCTGTCGCTCTGGGGGAACCATGGTTCCATCTAGAACCTATGTATTAACTGAGTAAGTGTGAGGTACAAACCTCTTCTTATCACATTGAACTTCTAAAGGTTCTTTGGCTGTGTTTCTCAGTGAAACCATAGAGAATGTTCCATCTAGAACTTTCTAGAACAGGAAGCATCCAGAACTGGAAACTTTAACCCTTTAATTGTGTAATTATTTAATGTATGTATTAACTGGGTAAGTGTGTGGTACAGACTTCTGGCTGTATATCTGGGAGAGCCTTTAAAGGGTCCATATATTTTAGAACCCTATAACAAAGTGTTTTAGAAGCCATAAAGAACCCTTGGAGAGCTTTCTTCTTCTACAACTCTATGTATTAAGTGGGTAAGTGTGTTTTACAAACTTCTTACCACCTAGAACTTTTAAAGCTTCTTTGCCTGTCACTCTGGGGGAACCGTTCCATTTAGAAACCTACAGAAAGGCATATACCCTAATTTATCTAATAAAACATTAAAGAACCCCTTGAAGAACCTTTTTTTTCCCCTACAGCTGTATGCATTACCTGGGAAAGTGTGTGGTCTAACCGTCTGGCTGTATATCTGGGAGTGTCTTTAAATGTTCTATATACTCTAGAACCCTATAACAAAGTGTTTTATAAGCTATAAACCCTTAATTGTGCATCAAAGATGTAAAGAACCCTTGAAAAACCAACTGAATGCATTGACTGGGTAACTGTGTGGTTCAAACTTCTTTATATTACCTAGAACATCCTCTAAAACATCCTCTTTTGTCTGTATCTCTGTGGGGACCCTGAAAGTTACATCTAGAACCCAACAGATAAGGATATGGAAGCCCTTAATTATCTAATGAAACCTTATAGAGCCCTTAAAGAACCTTTGTAACACTGTATGTATTAACATCCTGGTCCAATACTTTTGGACAGGTTCTGTATGTAGAATGTGAAATGAGAGAACCTCACAGAACCTCAGAACATTACTGTCCTGAATTAGTGCCTGCTTTCCCTCTCTTCTCTCTCTCTCTCTCTCTCTCTCTCTCTCTCTCTCTCTCTCATGCATCTATGCATGGCTTGGAGCAAAACTCCACTCGCGCTTTAGTCACGCTCCAACATCTGGATCTGCTAAAGAACCCAGCAGCCTCGTGCATCCGCCGTCGTTTAACCTGCAAGCTGCTGACCTTCTTGTTGTGAATGTTTCTGAGACATTTTCCTGAAGTTTGTCGTGTTGTGCTGTAAATCACACGAGGAACCTCGACACTCAGCTCCACAGGGTCTGGTTGTAATTATCAAGATTTCTTTCAGGAACGTTTACGTTAATGTGCAGATTATCATGCTGCTGTTTTAAATCCATGTCAGATGCTAGACGCTGCACACTGAAAGTTTTAAGAGCGATTTGCAGGAACACGTGCATACGAGGCTCGAGTAATCACGGCAGTAAAGAATGCATACACACGTGTGGTCAAGCCGGGACGCCAGAGACTCGAGGTGTAAAACTTCAACATACAGAAACCTATAAAATACACAGCTGACGTTTTAGACAAAATATTTTTTTAAAACTATAATGAACTCTTGTTAAAATATTTTTTACTGACATTATATACAAAATATTAAGCATAAAGTTTATTTATTATTAAAGATAAAGTTTATTTTTAATTATGATACTGAACTTTACTACTGCATATTAATGCTTTTTTTTTTTAGGATATTGTCCTTTTTACAATAAAGAACAAAAGATTTAATGTAAAGTAGAAGGTTTATTTTGTACAGTATATTTTTGCTAAGAATTAACAATAAAATAAAACAATAAAAAATAAAAAAACAATAAAAAATAAATGTAATAAAATTAAACAATAAAACAAAACTAATTAATTTGTTATTTAATTAAATAACATAATTATTTATTTATTTATTATTTATTATTTGGAAAGAAAAATCTTTATTTATTTATTTGCCCAGATTTGATCCATTACTGTATCTACATCTTCTAATAATTGACAGAAGCAGTTTTTATTTGTAAGCAATATATTACTTTATTATAAACATATATCATGTTATTATAAATAAATCTTAGAGAAAGGTGAACAGTTGAACCCAGGCTCATTCTATAACGTGTGTACTGCATTAAAATGTTTTAATGCAGCTTTGCTTGTTAGAGAAATCATTCGGCTTCATGCAATATTCATCGGATCGTAATAAAACTGTTCCTTAGCTGCAGACTGCAGTGCAGGACACCATCTGAAGTCCTGAAGAGGACCAGAGGAACTGTAGGACATCCACACTATAAGGAATAATAGTTTGCTTATGGCTTCTTTAAACTGTTTTATATGATACTGAGTACAGTACTGGAGATAAGTAACACTTCTTTTTCTTCTCCACCTCTAGACTGACCTCAAACGTGAGAAAACCATGAACACCAGCTGTAGTCCTGTAAAAAGAAAAGAAAAGAAAAAAGAAAAGAAAGCTGACAATCTTACAGGGCCAGAAATGATAAGGCAGGGTTATAAAGGCCATCTCTGTATAACAATAGCACCTCCGATCTGTCGGCTGTTCCCACAATTTTCAGCAGCAAGGGAAAACCGATCCTGTCCTGCTAAAGCTATTGAAGCTCTGTTTGCAGATGATCTGAGGCACAGACATCTTGGAGTGTATTTTAGGGAAGACTTTCCATAGATGTATTCCAATTCGAGTTCCTCTGCAATTCAAACTGAAACTGCGATGGGATGAAAGCTATCATCAACCACTCTGGCACTGCAGTGGACGGAAATCCCATAATGGGGCCGAGGATCTCTGCGCTAAGCGTTTGCTTTTGCACATGACACGCTGTAGAAAGTGCGATGTTATTCAACTTATCGCTGATCTTTTTGGGGCTGGTGGTAAACGACGTGACTCTGGCCAGAAACGTAAACGATCCAGAAGGTCATTGGGTTTCCTGTGCATCGTTCATTCAAACTATAATCTTTAAAAGATGTTATTGTTGCCCTATTCTGATTGGTCAGGTTTTATATATTTTGGGTATATTAATGTTAACCATGTGCTGTTTCTATAGTAACAACCATACGCCAGCTTGTACGGTCCATTAAAAAAAAATATTGCGTACTTTATTTGCATTGACAGAAGGAAGGAGTCTCCAGAGTCAGCACTTTGTAATAGTGTGAGGTTGAGCCGTAACCTCTGGGATGTTGTGCTGCAAAGGAAAAAAAAACAAGGCAATACGGGAATGATGGCAGAATATACATATCGTAAGCCATAACAGGAAGTTATAACAGGAAGTGTAACTCTAAATAAAAAAAAAAATCTTGGCAAGTTGCTTTGGTTTAAAAGGAATTTGCTCAGAAAGCATAAACTTTGAAGACTTTCCTGTGGTGGAAAAATCCAGAGAGATTAGCTTCCATAGCTGGAAACAATTCCTTACAGTAAGCTTCATGATATCAGTGATTTCTTTCTTTCTGTCTTTCTTTCTTTCTTTCTTTCTTTCTTTCTTTCTTTCTTTCTTTCTTTCTTTCTTTCTTTCTTAACACATTACATCACGCAGAATTAATATAAATCTATCACTTACTGTAAATTACTGTACATACAGTTATAGAAAATGAATCAACGGTTTCTAGACCGAAGAATTCAATAGCACTGTGGTAAAAAATTAGGCCTAACACACACACACACACATGGATTTATAGCAGCAGATCCAGTCCCTGAGAGACACAGAAACCATAAACCCTGAAAAAGAAAAATAATATACACAATACTCAACTCAGTGCGGTTTTTCAGACAAAGGTTTCTATTGACGTAGATGAATTTGCACTTTCTAGCCTCCAAACCACGTTTTTATGGCTTCCCAAACTCAAGGTGTGATTTATTCTCTGGCTTGACGTGGCTAGACGTGAAGAGCGCATTTGTCCAGCAGTCGAGGTCCAACGGCACCCGAAGCGCCGATCCTCAGGGCCTGGCTGGCTGAGGCAGCTAATTAATAACGACTCTGGGAAAATGTCCTGAAAGCAGGAGCTCCCTCCCGGAGCCGCTGGTGTACAGTAACCGTCCTCGTGCCTCTCTCGGACGCGGCCGGTGATTAATGAGCCATTGTTGTTGGAGAGCGTATCTGAGCTGGAGCCATCGAGCTTATCGAGCATGTAGGCCCGGGACTCTGCGGGGGATCTCTGACCTGCTCTGCCCTAAATCTCAATGCCTTCTCCCAGGCCAGGAGATAAGCACCGCTCCTGTTTGCTGCTCACAGGACACGTAAAGGATCGAGTTCATCTCACCCTGCTGATAAATCATACTTGTTTTTCCTATCAGCTTCCACACCAGAGCTGAAAGTCGCCCAGACGTGAGGAGGGCTTTTCCAATCACAAGATCTCGGCTCCTGTTTCGTCTCTGTTTGCAGCAGTAATTTGTTTGCTCTAACTTTTATCTTTTTTAGTAACATAGAAAACGTAAACTTTTATGGTGGACGTTTCTTCAGGATAGTCGGGCTCACACTCTCGGTTTCTCGGTAACGTTCAAGACACGTTGCTTTCTTCGTCTTACACACTTCCGAAAAGTAAAAAGAGAGATTGTTATGCAAATATCTGAGTGCATTATAACCTGCTTGTTTGTAATTGTTGCAGGTATCATTTGTGATATAAGAGGAATAAAACACTTGTACTGTTAAAGGAAAATAATAACCTTTCCAGTGCTAATTGTTACTCTGCTTCAACCTCTCACGCTATTGTTGATTAGTTTCTTTTAATGGCATGAGTGTTTTATTCCTTAAATATCATTCTTTGAGGTATTTTACCTCCTCATAATGAACGCATATCCAAGATGGTCGTGTTACTCGGGGATGTGCTAGCTTAATGGTTAAGGCGTTAGACTACTGATTGGAAGGTTGTGAGTTCGAATCCCAGGGCCACAAGCTGCCACTGCTGGCCCTCTGAGCAAGGCCTTTAACCCTGAATTGCTCAGTTGTATAAAACATGAAATAAATTGTAAGTCGCTCTGAATCAAGACATCTGCCAAAAGCCAGAAATGTAAAGAAAAAAATGTAAATGTTTGTGTATAGAACCTCAAGAGTGTTTGTGTAATGATTACATTTGGAGATTAAAAAAAGGTTCATCAAGAGTTCTTAGCTTTCGGTGAGATTTGATATCGTTCTCTGATCTGGAGGATCAGTTAATGAATTAATAGGGACCTCAAAAAAGCTTTCAAGGTGCTATGAAGATTTTATTGCGCCCCCTCTGTTATGTCGTACTTATCTGCTTCCAGACGAGCGTTAAACCTCGTCCGGAATCGTGTAGTGATACCGAGGGGCTATTTGAATCCTGTTAGACGGCGTGTTTCGTAAAACAATCTGCGGCAGCAGACGCCGACTCCGGTACGAGAAAGAGGCAGATGGGAGCCGTCAGGTCCTGAAATGAAGTGGTTTGGGTTTCACTGGGCTGCAACTGTTAAATCTGGGCCGCTTTCCCACTCGTTGCACAAGCCGCCGTCTTGGCTGGATGCAGACAGTCAATACAAAAAAGAGAGAGAGAGAGAGAGAGAGAGAGGGAAAGAGAGAGAAAGAGAAAGGGAGGGAGAAGGAGAACGAGGGGAGTAAGCGGTTGCTGCCCTGAGGCTCTTAGTATCACAACTATAACAAAACATGTCAGAATCATTATGGGCTAAAGATATGATTAAAACATTGCACACAGCTCTCTTTCAGTTTGCTCTCTCTCTCTCCCCTTCTTCCTCTCTCTCTCTTCTCTCTCTCTCTCTCTCTCTCTCTCTCTCTCTCTCTTTTGTCTGAATGGAGGTTAGAGTGCAGATGTCTGGAGCTCTGCCAGGGAGTTAACATTACAGTACCTACTGAACGCCTCAATAGCCACACTGCAGGCCGGCTGGGAATTACAACCGGCACGACCATCCATCTACAACATGAGCATTGACTTGCAATGTCACATGCCCTGTGTGTGTGTGTGTGTGTGTGTGTGTGTGTGTGTGTGTGTGTGTGTGTGTGTGTCTGTGCATGTTTGCCTGTCCTCTCAATTAGCCAGAGCAGAGCCAGTCCTTGGCATAGGCCATGTAAGCTGCTGCCCATGGCACAACATTCGCTTAACATTTCCCAAATTTACTATGACATTCCCATGCAAAAGTTTGTGCCCCCTTTGATATCCAGGTGAAAATATTAGTAGGAGATGTGAGCTTAACAGAATTCCGGCTACAGTAATGGAGTTGAATGAGGAGAATGACATGCTGTAAATAAAGGAAGAGTTAAAGTGTCCACTCTATGCATTAGAGCAAAATTAAAACCCAGAGAGTAAACAGTGGTCAGGTGACAGAGCGACTGCTTATAGCTGCTTTAACGTAAGTGAGAACAGAAACGTGTCTCATGGATGTTTCGCAATGTTAGATGTAACTGTAAATGGATAAAAAGCATGAGGTTTTATTCATTTATAAATAAAAAGCGTCATTTTGGCAAATGGAATAACCCATTCCTCATCTCTCTCTCTCTCTCTCTCTCTCTCTCTCTCTCTCTCTCTCTCTCTCTCTTTCCCCCCCTCTCCCCCCTTTCCTCTCCCCCTCTCCCTCTCCCCCCCTCTCCCCCTCTTTCCCCCTCCCCCCCTCCCTGTCCCCCCCTCCTCTCTCCCCCCCTCCTCTCCCCCTCTCTGTCCCCCTCCCTCTCTCTCTCTCTCTCTCCTCTCTTCTCTCTCTCTCTCACTCTCTCTCTCACTCTCTCCTTCTCTCTCTCCCTGTCTCCCCCCTCTCTCTCTCAGTCTCTCTCCCTCTACCTCTTTCTCCCTCTCTGTCTTCCCCCCTTTGTCTCTCTCTCACTCTATCTTTCTCTCCGTCTCTCTCTCTCTCTCACTCTAAACTCCACTGTCCTCAGTGTAACTGTTCGAAAGCTCTGACACCGGAGACTCCTTCCATAAATGTTAAATAAATGTTGCTGTATTGTGGATGTTTCACTCAATATTTGTAAGTATAAACGGATGAAAATTCATTCAGTCATACAGTCAACATTAAATCTGCTTCCTCACATCACCTGCTCACTGATTATTTTGCTGTAAGATCAGCTTTTCTCCTGACTTTCTAGAGACGCAGGCTGTGTGTCACAGCAGCAGGATTATTAATTCATGTAGCGCAGGCTGTAGAGTCGTGTCAGATCACTGCGAGAGTCAGAAATGCCAGGCGTAGGTCAGCAAGCGTACGATGGGGTCAGAGAGTCCAAGTCCAAACGCCTGTACCAATCCATCTCACTGCAGTGACCCTCAACCTGCTAACGTGAAAACTGACAGTTAAACGTGCCGGAAGATTCTGTGTGGGTAAATGCCTCCACTTCCCTCTTTTACAGCTGACTCTGGCCATGCAAGGAGGGCCGGGCAAAAAAAGAGGAAGAGAGAGAGAGAGAGAGAGAGAGAGAGAGAGAGAGAGAGAGAGAGAGAGAGAGAAAACAGACAGCAAGAGAGCAAGAGAGGGAAAGTCAGGGGGGGTGGGGGAGAGAAAGACAGAGTTAGAGAGACAGAGAGAAGGAGGGAGGGAGAGAGAAAGAGACAGCAAGAGAGAAGGAGAGATGGAGAGAGAGTGAGAGAGGGGGGAGAGAAACAAAAAGAGAGAGAGAGAGAGAGAGACAGCAAGAGAGCAAGAGAGGGAAAGTCAGAGGGGGGGGTGGGGGAGAGAAAGACAGAGTTAGAGAGACAGAGAGAAGGAGGGAGGGAGAGAGAAAAGAACAAAAAAAGTGAGAGAGGGGAGGAAAAAAAAGAAAGAGGGAGCAAGAGAGAGAAAAACAATTAAAAGGAAAAAAAGACAAAAAGAGAGAAAAAGAGAAAAAGAGAGAGAGAGAGAGAGAGAGAGAGAGAGAGAGAGAGAGGGAAAAGGTGAATAATTTGTGTAATGGAGTCGTTGATTGTTTTGGATTCATTTGTTCTTCAGGATCTATTCATCACCGAACATTTCAGGGCGTGTGCTCGCATTCTTACATCTGTAAATGTGCCTAAGTGCAGGTTTTATTCCATTTCACTTCAGGCGTTGTAAATGGTAGAAGCTTTAATTTAGTTTATCAACCGGTTTAAAGGAGACACAGCATCTCTGGTGTATCTGTGATTACCATGGAAATGTTTTCAACACGTATCCACTTACTCAGAAAACTGAGAAAATGGAAAAAACAAAAGGAAACTTTGGGGAAGATCGGAATTACGAGTTGGGAAGATCGTAAATACGACGTCGGGTTTGTTCGTACATTCTTTTAATCAACTACGACAAAAATACAGCACGTTTTTTTTTCTTCTTAACTCTACAATTAATATATAGAAACATCTAGAAACAACTTCTGACATTTTAACCGAAATCAGTTTCGGATTCAGAACTCCAGACATCACCTGCACTGATTCCACCATGTTCCCTGACCGACACGCCAAAACTCAAAGAAGATCCCACTCGTAATTACGACTTATGTACGTATGTAGCGATACATCGAAGCCAATTCACATCCCGTGAGCTCACAATCTGCGCAAAGAGATTACACGATCATCTTACGGTTTCGAACAACTCCGAATTCTGCAGAAGGCGGCCATTTTAGCCGACTTTGGAGCTCTATTTCTCTCTACAGAGCTTTCAGTCATTTTTTATATCCCCAGGTTGGACACGTTGTTTATTCAAACAACATATTTTTTTTTAACTTATTTATATTTAAGATACGGTGAAGCTGTATTACATTTTGTTTATAATATTAAACCTTTGTTTTTTATAGCGATGTTGATTGATTCGCTTTTATACAGACTCAAATGCACATGCTT
>JAUCMX010000004.1:29487695-29502695 GCA_033459395.1 Hemibagrus guttatus | reverse complement strand
CTGTAGGAAGAAATAACACTATTAAAAAGAAAGAAAGAAAGAAAGAAAGAAAGAAAGAAAGAAAGAAAGAAAGAAAGAAAGAAAGAAAGAAAAAAAAAGGTGAGCAAGTATCTGTTTTGGCACTCGAACGAAAAGCTGGAAAATCTTCATCAGTCATGTTTAACTGTTATGTCAATTTTTTTTGTTGTTTTTGATTTTCATGAAAAATTATTTTTGGTCATTTAGTGTCCTAAAGAGACATGTGTGTGTGTTATGTAGTGTTATAAACCTGAGGCAAGTGACACACTTATTGTATTTTTTTAATCAGAAAACACAAATTATTTTGTCTAATCTAAAAAAAAAATAAAAAATCAAAGGAAAAAAAGAGAAAAAAAAAAGAGTTAAGAGCAGGCGGTTGTTATGAAATTCTTGTGAAGCATGGAAAGTGTTATAACACAAGCTCATGTTGTAAATGACTCAGGTGTGAACCTGACATAACAGACAAAATTGTTTTTTGTTTTTTTTTTTATTTTAATTTTTGCATTCTGTGTGAAAAAGTCTTTTTTATGTAATGTTGTGTTACTTGTCATAAAAGGCTCTCGTAAATGTAAATGTAATGTAAATGTACTCTATACAGTATGTCATGTATTGCTATGAACTATATATATATATATATATATAAAACTACTGCTATGAACCATAAAAGACAACAAACATTTGTTTGGAGGTGGAATTAGGAAGGAAATAATTCTTTAAAAATTTATGCTAATTTTTTTATATTTAAATAAAAAATATTTTTAATTTTTTTTTTTTAATTAAAAAAATTTAATTAAAAAAAAAATTACATTTTTTAAAAAAAATATATATATATATATATATATATATATATATATATAAAGAAATACATCTGGATACATTGCACTGTAGCAATATGCTTATAACACAAGCTTAATATCACTTGTTAATCATGGTTTTGTTGTGGGAAAAAGCTTGCTTATGTAGTTTTATGCTAGTTGTTATAAGAGCTTATGTACTATAAGGTTTTCTTTCTTTCTTTCTTTCTTTCTTTCTAGTGCTAAATCAAGTGTATCTGATTCAAGTGACATTTTTGTTTGTTTTTCCTTCTTTAAGCCAATGAGCTTAAAGACTATAAACCATTCAGTTCCCCTGCAATAACACAAATGTTATGGCATTGTAACGTACACCTGAAAAGTGTTATAACACAAGCTTTATAACACTTTTTTTTAAGTCTTAGATAGAAGTAGTGTTTATGGTGACTTGTTTAAGAATTATGTAGTATGTCAGGTGTCATAAATGGTATATGTATGTCTTATGTAGCATTATAAGCATAGGATAGTTTAAACATTTAAATATGTGCAGTAATGACCCCTAAGAATAAAATGTGTGTATTTATAACTTAAAAACAAAACCTTTTTACAGATTAAACACTGGGTTCTGTTGGAGATAAAGTCAAGTTTCAGGTCTGATTAAAAACCCAGAGCGTCTTATTTACTTTGTTTCCACTAATAGAGTCAGTGTTCCACTCGTAACCATCAGCTTTCTTCCTCTTCTTTCTTTTTTCTCCCTCTCCCGGAATGAAAGAAACATTGAGTGGGGCCACGGTGTCTGCCTCTTTATCTAAAGGCTTGTTTTGCACCCGTGCCAGCGGCCGTGAAGCACAGCGCCGAACAGTGTATGGTTGAATTAATCTGGGATGAGTCTGTGAAACCAATACCTTCAGTGGACAAGTTTATCCAGCGCCTGCTTTAAGGCCTATTGACTCTGGCTGTGTTTGGCATGCTAAGCTAAGCTCTTTTCCACATTCTATCACTCATCGGCCCTTAAAGCCCTATTTCCAGCTTCGGTATAGAGTTGGTACACGCTCTGAAATATGATTTATTTGCAGCACAAAATAGATCTCCCCCAAGGCCCATAGCCACCTCCATAAAAGCGGTACAGTAAGACGCATCTGGAAACGGCACAACGGGGAAGCTGTGAATCAGTAGCGACTCCAGGTTTTTTTTCCTCTTCTTCTTCTTCTCTTTCTTTTGGAGGTCATCATTTGTACTGATTATCAAGCGACAGCTCCTAGGACTTGCTGTTTATAAAATCCACAAGGCTTCCTTTCTCTCTCTCTCTTATTTATTTTTTTTTTTTGCGATGAGTCTCGCTGAAATAAAGTCGTTTGCTCTGAGTGATGGATGGAGGAAGAGTAAAATAATACTTCCTGGTGTACACCAGGCTGGATTTTCTCTCTATCTCTCTCTCTCTCTCTCTCTCTCTCGCTCTCTCTCTCTCTCTCTCTCTTTTTTTTTCTTTACCTCTTTCATCCGTCATCACCACAGTGACCTTGTTCACGATCTGTTTGCGCTCAGATGAGCTAGAGGCTTGGCCGGTGTCGAAAGGAACACTCAGCATTACATGGCGAGAGAGACGTTAGGATGTGGAGTGGATGGATGTCGGGGTATAGAAGAGGTTGTAACTGTGAGTTCGGAACAGGAAACAAACTCTAGCAAAGATTTATGTACTTATCAATACAAAAATGAATCAAACCGAGCAGTTTCATTTGCTTTATTAGAAGTTATTAATGTTCTATTACACAGCTAAGTATTCATAAGGCTATGATGCATCCAAGCCTTTCATGACAAATGTCATAAACCTACATACCAACATGCTTCAGCTGCTTTGACATAAAACCTGATTTAAATGACACAGATTTCTCTTGACATAAGGTTGACATAACTTCTTATAACACACTTCTAAAATGTCAGTACATGATGTATACATAATGATAAGACCAGACTCATGTGTCATGACATTGTCATAGGTTGTCATTGTGAACTTATCCTCATAACTAACTTATAAACAAAACGCTATATAAATCAGTTATAACTGTGTAACGACCGCCATGGTTATAACCTTCACTGTATGACATTGTTATACAGCAGGAACGCATTTTCACATTTTCAGAAGATGCTACAAAGCTTCTTTTGGAAGTTTTACCTTCGTTCAATTAGCTGAGCAACCTCTTCTATTAGAAACCTTATTCATAAGCTATGTCGCATTATTAACATATTATATGAAGGCAGAATGAGAGTTGTCGCAATGTGTATGTTTGATTGTATTTCAATCGGGAGAAAGAAACCAAAATATTCTATTTAGATTTAGCTCAGCACTTGGTGAAAACATTATTGACATGAATTATCGCTGCATAACAGTTACACAGGGAAGGTTATAACACTGATAATCATTGTAATAGCAGAGTCATTATCAGGCATTTTCTCTTGCTTTTAGCTAAAGCCAGTTGTAAGTGAAGTCAGGGGTAATGACAGTGTCACCTGTTGGAATAAGATGTAAGTCAGTTGTCATGGAAGGCTTATGTAGGCCTTATGAACACATTTTTAGTTTGCTTTTAAGAAATGATCAGAAATGTGTGAAATACAGAAATGATGTTTGTCGTACACTTATTGTGCAACTGAGATGTGTGTGTGTGTGTTTGTTGAAGCATTGTGCTCTGCATCTTCAGCAAATCTGAACCATATGCAACCCTCTACATGGTGACAGTGGAGTGATTCAGCAGCACACAGTGTCCCCTGGTGTTTGCAGATCACCACTGATCCAATCCAAGCACTAATTACCTTCTTCATAACCACGTCTCATGAGCATGTAATTACCCATGAGCGCCGTGTCCAAATGGGTGCTGTCCATGCTCAAAACCATAAATCCAGCAGGAGATTGTCTAGATGGGAGATGAGTGATTCTTCTGACCTGTAGCCAGACACCAGGAAGCCGTGGGGCTGGAACACTGGTGTCATGCATTAACTGCGGTCTGCTCAGGGACACTTTCACTCACTTGAGCTTTTAGACCGCTTTAAAACCACCACTTTCCAGATCGCTTTATTAAATGATGTCATTATTCAATAAATTAGACTCCAGAAGAGTTGAATGATGATTCATTGTATTGACCACGTGTGCATCCTTGACTGGGTTTCTTTGCCCACTATTGTGGACATCTTTCCAAAACACTGATTTCTGGCAGCTGCTGGATTTCCAGACTTTTGTCAAAGCGAACGATTGGCTTTAGCGCTCTGCTGACTCAGCCATTCTTTTTGTGTGAGGACAGGCCATCACAGAAAAGCCCTGCCCTGGATCTGGGGCAGTCTAAATCCTTTTACATCACTGCTATTGTGGAGTGTCTATAACAGCATTATATTAGCATGAGGTAGTGTGGGATGATGCTAGGCTCAGGGACAGAAATAGGATACAAAGGAGTCAGTCATGGTGTCTCGATGGTTTTGGGGAAATCTAGGGAAAGATGAACAATTTAAGGACAAGTTACAAAAAGATTAAGAGCTTACATCTAAGCTAAAATCTTAAAAAGATTAACTACGTACTTCATATTAAACACAATACACTCAAATATTAAGTATGTTATATAAAAAAAGTTCCAGTCCACTAATCTGATTTGATTGGTCGAAACCAAGAGGGGTTATATTTCCTGTAACCACACCGGGATATGTAAGCACTCTGCTAGTCTGTGTTTTTCCACGTAACGTTCCACTTCCTGGTTAATAAATGAATGTTAATGACATCATGAGTGGACATTACAAATCATACTTTCCCAGGAATGTAACTTTTGAACTTTGGAACATTTCGGATGGCGATAAAAAGGAAGTGAAGGCACGTTTAATGCAAATCACATTAATACAAATCAATGTGAGCTAGCTAGCCAGCTCGCTAGCATGATAGAAAGTGAGCGTGGGATCTATTTCAGCCTAATTTTGTCCAAAATGTCAATTACTATTACTGAAATATTAACTTTTTTTTTTTATAGAACTGTTATATAAAAGCACTCACAAGCGCTGGCCGTGATTAGCTGCGGAATTCAGAAGGGCTTCGAGTATATTCAGTATAAGGCGCTCTTATTCAGGCAATTTTGCTTAAACAGGCTAGAGTGTGTTTTATCTGATTTCTGTTGGATCTCAAATTGAACTAAACGGCAAATTATGTGCTGAAACTGGAATCTGTTTAAGATGCTCAAACCTTAAATGTCCATTTTTTTAGCATCTGTATAGTCACAGCGTCCTTGTTCTGTCCATCACTTGTCAGCTTTAGTGGCTCCGCCCCTTTCTGCATATTCCTTGCGATCGTTTTTTTTTTTGTTGTTGTTTTTTCCAGTTTTACTGTGTGCACACTGTAATCACACTAAAGATAGCAAACTAAGCCACAGGAATGTAACGTATTTGTTCACAGATACAAATACACACAATAAGAGACACACATTTTTTTTTCCCACACAGGAGATTGACCTGAACCCTGCTGTACTGCGCTGCCCAACAGCACCGGAATACATCTTTGCCAAAGGAAACAAGATTTTATTTATAGAGCCGTCGCTGTGTATAGCTGGTGTGTTGTGCACAGGACAGAATATATATTTTTATCATCGTTAAATAAAAATCTTTCTGAATAATTATATGGATATTAGATGGGAATGCTGGTTAATGGACCCCATTTTGACTCAAAGCAGCTCCTGGATTGTAATAAACCCAACAAGTGAATTAAAAATAGTCTTCTGTGCCTAGTCGTGGCTACTTTAAGGAAAGATATGGATGTTTGGAAAGATATATCCACATGGTGCCTGCTTGCAACAGATTATGAGTTGTTGACCTGCAGAAATTCAGAAGTTAAAGAGAATAAGTTATGTTAGTTATGAGATTAAATTGTTAGTCATGATTTTGATATGTGATTTTGAACTATGATAGTTATGATGAGTGCCAGGTTTTTACATTTATTAAGATAATAATAATAAAAAAACACCACCTTCTGATTTTAGATCACACATTTTTGTGGGCGGAGCTTAGGTGGAGGCAGAAAGATTTCCCTGACCGATTTACAATCGGTAGTTAGCAGGTTTTGTTTGTTTTGTAGTTTGTTTTTAAACAATGACCGGTCAAAATCCGAATTTATCTGATTATGTTAGGTCACTTACTGTCCAGGACCATGAATATTATTTGAAAAAATTAACTTTAACAGACGAAATCAGATCGGCCGTCCCGTACACGCTCACTTAGTGGATGGACGATGTGACAGGATGACCTCCAATTGAGTGACCTGACACCTACACCAACCTGATAGAAAAACCCAGCGTGTGTAGTAAAGAAAAAAACATCTAAATGAAGGCATATAAATCATTATACAAGTTAGCTAACTTACACGCTAAAAGTTAGCCTTACATGAGAAATCATTTAACTTGTTCCCCAATTTCTGATGAGCTGGGCATGCATAAGAAATATAATATAAATATTAAACCATAAACCTGTTACGGCCGGTAGTGTCCGGCTGGATATAACAGACCCAACGAGAAGCTTAACGTGGACACGGGTTTATTAACATAAAACATAAAACAGGAAACGAGAAACAGAAATCGCGACACTACTTGGCCTACACACGAACGAGGACTAGCAACTAAAGCAGACAAAGACAGGACTATAAATAGAGAACATAATCAGGAAACATTGGGAACAGGTGAACATCAATCAACACACATTAGGTTAGGGCAGGGCTTAACTGACACATGGCCAATGTAAACAAAAACAGACACGACATGACAACCCCTACTGAGAGCCCCCTAGTGGTCCAACCTCAGCCCTGCCACCCGTAACAAAACCATACCAACAACAAACAATCGTTTCTTTAACTTTATCTGATATGAAGTGTGCGCTGCAAACACAAGCATTTACGATGATCTCACTGTCCAGTGTTTCTGTCCAGTTTGCTCATTTTATTGCGGTTTTTTTTGTCCTGCAGTGGCAGCAGGTATGTGATAAAACTTCAAATTGGAGCCCTGTCGATTCTGTCACACAAGAACACAACAATATGACATTTGCGTCCCACGTGTAGTCGACTCTGTATTGGTTTGTACTGGCCGCCTCCAGTTTTCCTTTTGTTTTGCCTCCAGCTAGCGCTGTGATGTAATCGTGACGTCGGCACAAAAACGATCTATAGCCACAGCTGTAACTTTTTTTTTTATTTGTTTGTTTTGTTTCTTTTGTCTTTTTTTTCTTTTTTAATTACAGCCATATATATCAAAACCACCAGTCACTTCAATCTCAATCCCAATTTAGTCTAAAATTAGGGTTGGACAAAGTCTCGGAGCACACGATTTAAAAAAAATGACTGGAAAAGCTGAAAAAGAGAAAGATGGAACAGTAGGTTTCGGGCTTCAGATTACGGAAATCTGCTTTTGTGTTTTGTTTCATTCAGGCATCTTTCTTACTGTGTAAGAAAAAAGAAAAAAACAGTACAGGTGGCACTTATCATCCTGCTCCTCACATGGCTGGAGTATCGGCGTCCTATTTTCCCCAACGTGTTATTCCCATAATCCGCCAACACTTGTCGCTTTAGTTTAATGGATGGCTCTAACCATTTTCAATGGCATTTCTTTGTAGTGTATAATGAACGCTGGGCCGGCATGATGAATGGAGTTTGGGCGAGGAGAACGTCAGTTCTTCCATTAGGAAAGCCTCTCTTCAAGTGGGCAATATTGAACCGAGCCCTTAGGCTATTAGGTTGATGCATGACACAGTCTATTTCAGTTACGCTTTAATAAGTGAATATTTATCTTGCATTGTCTGAGGAAAAAGGAAAAATGGACTAAAATAAATGTAGGAATCAGAATCATTTTCCAGTTATCCTGATGTATGATTTTCTCTCTCTTCCTCTCTCTCTCTCTCTCTCTCTGTCTTTTTTTCCTCTGTCTTTTTGCTATGTTCTTTGTTAGAAAAGCTGAATTTTTTTCCACCTCATTCATAAAAGCTACATTTGCAAAAAAACATGAATGCTTAGCAAGCGTAGCACGGCTTTGTGTTTATCTGTTTCTGACATAATTATTATGACTCTAAACAGAGTGTAAAATTCGAACTGATTTACGGAGTAGCTGCTTCTCCCGTCCTGGAGTACCAACTGATTTGAATATAAACAGGCGCTTAATGAAAAGGACCCACACAATCCCAGGCGAGAGTTATTTAGGCGGCGAGTTAATTTGACTACAGCACTATAATCACACCCTGCTAAAAGAGACATTCATTCCAGTGACCAAGTGAAACGGAGTGGCGCCATGTCAGGTGATTAGTCATTCAGCCCATAGCCACTTGCCGCCTATTGCCATGGTAATCCATAGCACCTTGCAGTAACCCTTTATGGTAATTTACTCAGGCATGACCACCAGTAACCGAATGACTTTCTAGTGCTTATGAGCTACATAATGGCCTAAAAAAAACAGTAACACTACTTGCCTCATAACACTGTCATAACTCATAAATACGTCATGGTAGATGTCATAAACTATTCAGTAATGCCTCGGTTGATGTTCTGTGTTAATTATTTTCAATTACGCCTGAATCATAAGAGTGAAATGATCCTGTCTTAAAACATACTGACAGAACATGTCATAAACATGTCATAGCCTCTATCTTAGCATTACTTAATATCCTTATCATAAGACAAACGAAACCAGGTAATGTTTGGCTTGAGGCATTATGTCATACGACTGACATAACCATGTCATGGCAGGTGTAGGTGTGTTGTCATGACAGTATGTGTCTAGTGATTAGTCTCTCTCTTAGCATTATTTGAACTCTGCATCATAAGACTGATAAAATTGAGTAATATTTTGTTTGATCTAAATGTCATAAGACTGTTATGATCATGACATAAACATGTCCTGACAGGTGTAGGTGCATTGTCACAACAGCTTATGTCTGGTGACTAGTCCCTGTCTTAACATTATTTGATATTCTTATCATAAGACAAACCAAACCAACGTAATGTTTGGCTTGAGACATTATGTCATAAGACTGACATAACCATGTCATGGCAGGTATAGGTGTGTTGTCATGACAGTATGTGTTTAATGGTCTCTCTCTTAACATTGGTTGAACTCTGTATCAAAAGACTGATAAAATCAGGTAATATTTTGTTTGATCCACCTGTCATAAGACTGTCATAATCATGGCATAAACTTGTCAATAGAGGTGTAGGTAAATTGCCATAACAGCTCATGTCTAGTTACTCGTCCCTGTCTTAGCATTACTTGAACTCTGTATCATAAGACTAACAATGTCAGATCACTTTTTTTGCATGATCCACATGCCATAAGATTGACATAACCATGTTATAAACATGTCACGGTAGATGCTATAAACTGTCAAATAACATTTCTGTGTTAACGTCTTACATGAATTATAAGACTGAGATGGTCTTGTCTTGGGATATCTTAATCGTGTCATAAACATGCCATGGCAGCTGCAAGTGCAGGTCATGACAGTTCATATCTAGTATTTAGCATTACATGAGCTCTGTATCATAAGACTGGCATAATCAGGTAAAACTTTACATGATCCCTGTGTCATAAGACTATATTAAACATGTCATGGCATGTGTCATAAACTAGCAGAAATTGTCATAATCGTTTATGTATAGTGATTCTTCTGGGTAACTGTACTTCATTAAACTGCTATAATCACCTTATAAACATATTATGACAGATGCATACTGTTAGGACAGTTTATGTCTCATTTTAATATTACCATTACATGCCATAATCTGCCAAAGCGTGCTGGAGTTAACGTATGTTTTATGACTGATGATATGAAACCCCCAGTGACAACTGTCATAATGCTTAATAGGACATTATGACCTATTAAAAATAGCACAGAACAAATACTGACATTAAAATTGCATAAACATTTATAAAGTCAAAGAAAATCATCTCACATAAAGGCAACTTTTGTTCAGTAGCTTCATTAGTTGTCAGAAAGGGCTTATGTAGGTTTAATGTAGCTTTATGAACACCGTAATTAAATCAAATGTTAGACAAGTGAGAATGGTCAGATATTTGAATTTAAACTTAGCCTAATGTTGTACTTTGTGCTTCTGACAGATTTAGTGACTCATCTCTCTCTGTTCTTCAGTTTCCTCGTAATAAAGTTAGCCCCATGAGCGGGAAATGCTAAACAAGGACCCCTGTTATGACAAAAAACATCAGCAACATCAGAAACAGTCACTCAAGCAGCCGGCCAAAAGCATATCGAGGAAGAAAGGAAAACAGAGGAAAGAAGAGAGGAAGGAAGAGACGACAAGCAAAGCTGGACCTAATGTTCTGTGGGTCAGCTGAAGGCTTGAGTAAGCATCAGAGCACTCAGAGAAAACAATGGACTGAGGCCACGGCACCATTCAGCAGTCGGTCACCTCGTGACAGGGATAAAGCGCCACTTTCCTTTTCTGTTTGGCTCGTAAACGAGTGACCATGTTAAATAAACCGATGGCCTCGTCGTTGGAGAAATGCCAGCGGACAGAAGAGAGTTCTCAATGGGATTCTCACTGAAAGTTTGGGTCAAAGGTTATCATGGCTCAGAATTTTGCTGACAACTGTGTTTAAATGAAAACATGACAGAATGCAGCATAACGAACGACAAATACACTGAACAAATAGAGACTTAAAGCCGTTTTTGAAGTATAGTAATAATTCTATAGCTTCTTTGATGATTTTGCCACATGACATGTCTACCAAAGTACTAATCTGAGTATCCTGAATCATAAAAATAAAATTTTATGTCATAAGATTGACATACCATGTCATAAGCATGTTGGTGTCTTAAACTGTCCTGGAATTTATTGTGGTGATCCTTTATTTGAACCCTGAGCTTGAGATGATGTGTCATAAGAACGACATAGCCATGCCATAAGCATGTAGGTGTCATAAACCGACATGTAGGTGTCATAATCCATCCAAGAATTATTTGTGTTTATTGTTTACTTTAACCCTGAACTAAAGTCTGAGATGATGCATCATAAGACTGGCATAGCCATGTCATAAGCATGTACATATCATAAACTGTCCAGTCATTCTCAGTGGTCATTCTTTATTTTAACCCTACACTAAAGATTGAGATGATATGGCATAAGACTGACATTCCCCTGTCATAAGCATGTAGGTGTCATAAACTGACATGTAAGTGTTATAAACTATGCAGGAAGATTTTGTGTCGATTGTTTATTTGAACCCTGGACTAAAGTCTGAGATGATGTTTCATAAGACTGACATATAGTCATGTCATAAACTGACATGTAGGTGTCATAAATTATGCAGGAATCCTTTGTGTCGACTGTGTAGTTGAACCCTGAACTAAAGAATGATGTGATGTCTCATACAAATGGCATACCATGTCATAAACAAGTAGTTATAAACTGACATGTAGTTGTCATAAACTCTTCTTTGTGGTAATTCTTTATTTGAACTGTGAACTAAAGAGTGAGATGATATATTATAATACTGACATAGGCATGTCATAAGCATGTATGTGTGATAAGCTGACATGTTGGTGTCATAAACTGTCCAGGAATTCATCGTGGTGACCGTTTATTTGAACCCTGAACTAAAGACTAAGATGATATGTCACAAGACTGACATAGCTTGTCTTAAGCATGTAGTTATAAACTGACATGTAGTTGTCATAAACTCTTCAGGAATTCTTTGTGGTGATTCTTTAATTGGACCCTGAACTAAAGAGTGAGATGATATGTCATAAGACGGGCATAACCATGTCATAAGACCTGAAGAACATGCTTATGTATGCGTCATAAATAAGTCAATGGCAGTTCTTCAGTCAATGTTTGTAACTATGCTACCACTTTATAATGTTACTAAGAAGTGTCTGTTGTGCAGGAGTTAAAATCCACCTTGGCAAGGTGTAATTACAAGCGTTCACCCGCTGTGAGATTGGAATAAAAACATGTAGAGGTTATCAGCTCGCTGCTGTTAAACAAAGGAAATAGGTACCAAATGGGTACCAAACTTTTTATCACGGCAATTATCATCAATGGCCATTAGCAACGCGTACCTTTACCGTGCATGTAGGCGAAGCTTTTATAAATTTTATATCCAAACCACACAAAGGCAGGGTTATTATTAGAGGCAGGGAGGTAGGGCGCTAGTGCGTGCTCGTTTTGGCTGAGGTAGGGTTTTCACCACATGGTAACCATTGAAGGTGCTGCGCTAGTTGCTCTTGGATCGCAGCGCATGATAAACAGCGTGGCTAGCCAAACCAAACAGCCACGTGTGGCCAAGTTTTCCCTCTCACATGATACACACTCTATCATGATAGATTAAAGAATAGAACCAGCATGAACTGTGAAGAATGTACCGCTGCGCGATGAGGTCCATGAAGCAGCTGGTAAAAGGAAACATTTTGATAGTAGAAGCCAAATTGCAAATTACTTACAAACAAAGATATATATATATATATATATATATATATATATATATATATATATATATATAGAGAGAGAGAGAGAGAGAGAGAGAGAGAGAGAGAGAGAGAGAGAGAGAGAGAGAGAGAGAGAGTCTTTCGGTGCTAAAGCGCATTTATGTTTTAATTATTCTGATTATGATTATAACTCAAACTCTGGATGATATGCAGATTTTCCAGGTAGAAGGTGTAAGTAGCGTTCTCGCTCCACCACAGGGGGCTCGTTAAGTGTCAATTACAGTAAAGGCCATTTTTTTCTGAAATTTAATTAAAGTAGGCATGGTGACAGTGTATTTAGACAGGGCTTATTTTCTACCCCACAGGAGAACCTCACAGCATGCTGCTTTATTCTAAATTAAATGCTGTAACGCTGTAATTGGCTCCTGACGTGGGGTTTTTGTTGTTGTATTTTTCTAACACGTGTTTTTGCACATACACGGCGTCAGCATGCGGCTGCCAGATACACTTATGGGCTTAAATGCTTTTGTGATGGAGAATTATAGAGGCATGGTGAAATTAAAATAAAAGAAAGATTTAAATATCAGGCTTTTAAAAAGTATACATCATAAGGATAGAATAAATATTATTTACAGCTGCTGTTATTATCTATCTATCTATCTATCTATCTATCTATCTATCTATCTATCTATCTATCTATCTATCTATCTATCTATCTATCTATCTATCTACCTGTATGTCTGTATATCTGTCTATTTATTTTATTTATTTATTTATTATGAATTTTAAGTAAAATAAATGTATTGTTGTATATATAGTTTGATAAAGGACTAAATTCATTTTTAAATTAATTAATTAATTTATTTATTTATAGTCAAATAAATAGCTAAAAAAATGCATCCCTATAAAGTTATTTATATAGTTTGATCAGGAGTAAGAGCAAATTAATTAATTAATTAATTAATTAAGTAAGTAATGAATTAAGTAATTAATTTATTTATTTACACTTTTAAGTAAAATACATTTCTTAAAAATAGAAATAAATGCTTCACTATGAAGTTAATTGTACAATTTGATCAGGAGTACGAGCAAATTAATTAATTAATTAACGAGCAAATTATGACTATTATCCCGACCACTAAAGACAGATTCACAAGTAATCTACCGGGTCTGTCTCAACTCCTCACCAGACCCCTAAATGCAGATGATCTAGATGAATTAACTAACAGCATAGGCACTATTTTCTCCAGCACATTAGATACTGTTGCCCCCATCCAATTAAAAAAGGTCAGAGATAAAACATCTGCACCATGGTATAATAGTCATACTCACGCCCTCAAGAGAGCAACCCATAACCTCGAGCGAAAATGGAGAAAAACTAAATTAGAAGTTTTCAGAAGCGCATATAAAGACAGTATGTCCAGCTATAGACAGGCTCTAAAAGCTGCTAGGGCTGAGCATTTGAGCACACTGATAGAAATAAACCAAAACAATCCCAGATTCTTATTTAGTACAGTGGCTAGACTAACAAAACATCAGATATCTGAAGACTAATATACATGCTTCCCTTAGGCAACATCAATAGAAGGCATGGGATTAGTTTCCATTGTTACGCTGACGATACACAGTTATATATCTCATCAAAACCAGATGAAATATCTAAACTGTCTAGATTTAGATGTGTGAACAGAGTATGTTAAAGATATTAAAGACTGGATGACTGATAATTTTCTATTACTAAATTCTGATAAGATGGAGATATTATTGATTGGTCCAAAAACCAGTACACAGAAGCTCTCACAATTCAACCTGTACTTAGAAGGATGTTCTATTACTAATAGCTCTACAGTGAAAGACCTGGGCGTAATATTAGACAGCAGTTTGTCCTTTGAAAAACATATTTCCGACATTACAAAAACAGCCTTCTTCCACCTCAGAAATGTCGCCAAGCTTAGGAACATTTTATCTGTATCTGATGCAGAAAAGCTAGTTCACGCATTCATGACCTCCAGACTGGACTATTGTAATGCATTACTAGGTGTTTGTCCTGCATCTTCAATAAACAAGCTACAGTTAGTGTAGAATGCAGCCGCCAGAGTCCTTACCAGGTCAAGAAAGTATGACCATATAACCCCAATATTATCATCCCTGCACTGGCTACCTGTTAAGTTTAGAATTGATTATAAACTAGCGCTACTTACGTACAAGACTCTAAATGGTTCAGCTCCCACGTATCTAGCCAGTCTTCTAACATGTTACAATCCATCACGCTCCTTAAGATATCAAAACTCCGGACTTCTGGTAGTTCCCAGAATATCAAAGTCTACAAAAGGGGGTAGAGCTTTTTCGTATTTAGCTCCTAAACTTTGGAACAGTCTTCCTGACAGTGTTCGGGGCTCAGACACAGTCTCCCAGTTCAAACGTAGACTAAAGACATATCTCTTTAGCCAGGCATACACCTAATAAATCCCATAACTTTGTACTCCAATACATCTGATTAAAGGCACATCATCATCTTCTAATATTATGAATAGCAGCTACACTAATCCCTTTCCATTTGTTTCCCTTCTTCTACCCACTCCCGAGACACACAGAGATTGTGCCAGCTCCGGTGGCATCCAGAGATGGACCAGCTCCAGTTGGGTTCTGCTTTTTGAGGACTGGAGTAATCAAAGCAGCGCTGCCAACCCTATGTGGACATTTTACACATAACATTCTACACATGCTGTATCTGCATCACACAACTAATGCAGAA
>JAUCMX010000004.1:29376238-29482195 GCA_033459395.1 Hemibagrus guttatus | reverse complement strand
AGTTCATCCATCTGGAATGGCTAAAGAACATCTATGCAGCTTTTAGCAGGCATTTGATGAGGTAACCACTGACCAAGTTTTTTTTGATGCTTCAATTGTATGCCCCTTTAGCTAGCCTCTAATATTCTGTGTAAGCTTATATGAGTTGGTGCGATGTTTGAAAAATGGGTGCTTGGACCCCTATGATCGCTCCTCATATATATAGATCATTGTCCACAGATTATGTTTTAGTGTTTTGAAGATGCAGCTAAAATGGATAAAAAGCTTCAGAACAGGTGAAGTCATGGCCTGAGTAGAACATGCTGATTTGCCGTATAAAGAATTCGGCTTAAACCTGAAACGGCTGGAAATAAAACAAGGCAGTTTTACAACAGGGAATGTTTTAAGTCAATGGTTTTAGAATGAGGAATGGCGTTTCTTCAGCCCTCAAAACCGAAGCCTGTTTCTACAGGATCTCATTTCAAGTCTTTGAAATGTCAACTAGAACGCCGTCCAATCCGAAGACCGAGTCTGAGTAGTCTGACAGGGGCACGTGTGTGACTGTGTGTGAGAGTCCTGGTATTACACGTTGTAATTGACCCCCTGGTGTGTGTGGGGAGAACCCAGCAGACGTGTGGTCCACTCTCTCTAATTGACCCTCTAGGTACCTCTCTGTGCAGTGGTAAATGAACCCTGGGTAAATAATGGAAGCTTTGATTAATAGCTCTCAGTTTGGGCCAGATCACCTGCAGAGAGAGAGAGAGAGAGAGAGAGAGAGAGAGAGAGAGAGAGAGAGAGAGAGAGAGAGAGAGAGAGAGAGAGAGAGAGAGAGAGAGAGAGAGAGAGGGGAGGGGGGAGAGAGAGGGGGATGGAGGAATCCTTCTTAAAAAGGATCTTAACCAAGAATAATGTCCACAGAGACACCAGGCCTGATCAATTTATCACAGAGATCTGGACTGTGTCAGAGTAAGGACCTGCACTATATGGCTTTTGTGAGTAGAATAAAAAAAAAAAACAGAGCTTTGTGTTAAGACAGTCTAATCTAATGCCACTGTAGGTGTGCCACATCGCTGTAAACATGGCAGGTACTCTGACCCTTGGATTTTTTTTTTCTTGACTAGCCACTTACTAGCGCTAACTTGGTGGTGGTGTGATGGTAGTGGTGGTGGTTTTGGTGGTGGTGGTGATGGTGGTGGTGGTGGTGGTGGTGATGGTGGTGGTGGTGGTGGTGGTGATGGTGATGTGTGGTGGTGGTGGTGGTGGTGGTGGTGGTGGTGATGGTGGTGGTGATGATGGTAGTGGTGTGTGGTGGTGGTGGTGGTAGTGATGGTGGTGATGGTGTGGTGGTGGTGGTGGTGATGGTAGTGGCGGTGATGTTGGTGGTAGTGGTGGTGGTGATGGTGGTGGTGGTGGTGGTGGTGGTGGTGGTGGTGTGGTGATGTGGTGGTGATGGTGTGGTGGTGATGGTAGTGGTGGTGATGTGTTGATGGTAGTGTGGTGGCGGTGATGTTGGTGGTAGTGGTGGTGGGGGGGGGATGTTGGTGGTAGTGGTGGAGATGGTGGTAGTGGTGGTGCTGGTGATGCTGGTGGTGGTGGGTTATGTTGGTTAACATAGATAGATAGATAGATAGATAGATAGATAGATAGATAGATAGATAGATAGATAGATAGATAGATAGGTGGATATACACTAGTATATGTAAACAGATAGACAGACAGTGTGTTAGAAAAAATATAATGATATATTCGTGCAATATGTGTGCATTATGTACATTGTATGCTGCTGTTTCTTCATTCACTCCCTTCCTCCCGCTCCCCCTCTCTCCCTCACTTTTTCTCTCCCTCTCCCTCTCCCTCTCCCTCTCCCTCTCCCCCTCTCTCTCTTGCTCTTTCTCTCTCTGTATATCTTTTTCTCTCCCCCTCTCCTTCTCTCTCTCTCTTGTTCCCTCTCTCTCTCTCTCTATCTCTCTCTCTCTCTCTCTCCCTCTATATATATATATATATATCTTTCTCTCTTTCTCTCCCTCTTTCTCTCTCTTGCTTTACCCCCCCCTTTTTTCTGCCCCCCCCCTCCCCTCCCCCCTATTTAAGCATTAGTCTTTTGTAGTAAATGACTAAAAACATTTCCATCATACACATACAGCCCTAAATGCAGGAGCTTTTCACTTACTCATCAACTTCTTCCCTTCTTTCTATTCGTTTCTCTTTGTGTCATTCAGGCTGCAGCGTGTAGTGCAGTGTGATGCATGTGTTTCACTTCTCACCGTATCGGTAATCATTCATTTATAACTCATTTGTCTCAATATACCCCCCTTTGACCTGGGACAGAATAGTGATAAAAGGACCTTTCATTTAGTCCAGCACCAAAAGAATGGCTGCTTTCCCAAGAGTGGCTGAGAATCAATGAGGAGCTTTGGATGGAGAAAAAACACACACACACACAAATACACCAGGTTGCATGATGCTTAGTGGCTTGTTAGTTCTTCCTTTTTTGTGTGTGTGTGATATGTTTGTGGCTTCATTACTTTTCCTTTTTTTTAAAGGGTTTTGAGATTCCTCAGCGTTTATAGCTGCTATAGCGTAAGTGAAAACAGGAAGACAAAATGAAATCTAACTATAAAATATAAAATCTGTGATGTCTCACTCTTTATTAAATAAAAAAAAAAAAGTAATTGTTGGCAAATTGCTGTGGTGTAAAAGGAATAAAACACACCAGGATGTGCCGTTATGGGAAAATAACATAATAAGAGTAACTCGGCTTTATCGCACCAGCCGCTCGTTGATGATTATTTTCCTAAAGCAGCAAAACACCATGCTTTATTCCTCCTTAGAAACATTTAACCCAGAATGTAATAGCATTTATCCGGGCATGTGATGTATGATGCAAAAAATGAATCACTTTTCATAAGCATCACTTATTCTACATTTATTTCGTTTTTCTTTTTTATGAAATAAATATATTTAGCCATGTGCTAATAAATATTTTCGACTCATAATATTTCACTGCACTGATTTATGCATTTGCATAGAGCATAAAGTGAAATTAAAGAAGAAATGAAATAAAAAAATAACCGTCAGCGATGTCGGTGTTCACAAACAGCACATTAATCAATCATGTCAATATTTAACCAAAACACTGGGCAAAGAGAGGAGATAAAGCTCTGTCCATCTATAATCCTCAACATCAGCCAAGTATTGGAGGCTTTTCCCCACACATACACACACACACAAGGTCCATAACTGATTAGAAGCGAGGAAGGCCATTTCCTCCCTGCGGCTGCTAAAATATTAATCAAGCACACAGAGGAGCGTGCCAGAGTTCCCAGTGAGGATGTCTTCTAATGGTAATACATGAGGCTGGCAGTGAGGGAGGTGCCGCCCCTCTAATAGTCTCCAAAAGATGGGGGAGGAGAGGGGGAGGGCTGCGACGGACAGGGTTATAACAACAAGAAAAGAGAGAGAGGGAGAGAGAGAGAGAGAGAGAGAGAGAGAGAGAGAGAGAGAGGGAGAGAGAGAGAGAGAGAGAGAGATACTCCCTGTATGTTAACTCTCTTTACTTTCTTCCTATGATGCAGCCTGATATTCATCATATTGATGAGATCTGCATTGTGAACTGGTAAAAATAAAGAAGAAGAAAAAAATTATATAAACATGAAAATAAGGATTTAGAAGATTTAAAATAGATGTAAAAAAATATATATATATATATAAAAATAAATAAATATTAATAATAAGTAAAAAAAAATTATAAACCTTAAAGATAAGGTATAAGAAGGGGGGGGCATTAAAAAATAAAGAAAAGGACATAATGGAATGTTTTAAAAATGCAATTAAAATAATCAAGGAATGGTAAAATGAGACAGTATTAAAATAGCTATTAAAAATTAAGAAAACAAAGGAAATAATATATTTTTTTAAATAATAGCCACTAAATATAAAGAAAATAAAGGAGAAAATATTAATAATAATGGAAAAAAAAATATATAATTAAAAGTTTCATGTTCTTCATGTTCATCCACATGGGTAATTTATTTGTTTGTTTGTTTGTTTGTTTGTTTGTTTATTATTTTTGCACACACATCCTATTGCAGCATCCAGTGGATCAGTAAAAATGCTGAACCTCAAATTTCAAGTGAAAGCACAAACAAGTAGAAAATAATATGATAAAAATGTTAAATGTATGCACCTGGAACATCGCCTCCTCAATCCCAGCCCTGGGGTGAAATGAAAATGAAAAGGGTCCTGAAGGAGAATAAAGGTGGTAGTTAACAGCTACAAGGTTAATTAACATGTCCGTTCTGTGGGGTTTCTCTGATAGCATCCTGACATCACCTCATGGTGTCATTTTCTGCAGAACCAGCGCCGAGGGGACTCAGGTGTGAAGCGTGAGCAGGATTTCTCCATAAAGCCCAACATCTCAGGTGCCAAGCTGATCTACAGCTGGCAGGACGCCATTCGCCGTGACCCGAACCTGAACCTGCTGCTGCTCGGGACATGTTTAAAAGCTTCGGTGGTGAGAACGGACACTCTGACAGATGGACGGCATGTTAAACGTCAAGCGGGTCAGCATTATGACGATTATATGATTATATGTGAGTATTTAGCAGGGCATTTCTACTTACATGTCATTTTCCACAACTTCAGGAAACAGGAAATAGGTCTCAGTCTGGATATGTAGTCACAGCCAATCAGAAGGGAGTGATTCAGGAGAGCCTCATATTGTTCACTTTTATTGTGGAATTTGCATCATTACCCAGTCGTAATCATTTTCCCCTATGAATACCAAAAGCTAGCGATGCCTAAGATAGCTAGATGTAGCTAAATGCTAAATAAGTGATTGTCAGGTGATTTGTTCACATGGTGGAATTTGCATCATTACCCAGTTCTTAAGTTGCTTTAGTTAGAAATAATAACTGAGTAGAAAATAACTAGTTACTTTTGATCTTGTAGTGACCAGACATGATTGTTTTGGCCAGTAGCTAACGGGTAAGCTATGAGATTACAACAAAGCAACACCTTCACTTTCAACCACAGCTTATATTGTAGCTAGCTAGTTAATATTACATCACTAGTAGGCCAAGGGTTTTGTCCAGTTGCACGAAATTCCTTACTTAGGAATTTCAAAATAAGCAAATAACATGAGCGAATGACAAGCCAGCTAGCTAATTTTAGTCATGCTAGGAGTTGTTAAGGTGAAAAATGAAAATTTGTATTGCGAAATGAATTTCCCCATAAGAAATAATGTAAATGCAGATAATCCGTTCCAGCCGCCCAAAAAACATGACCAATACGAAGCGTATGTAAGGGTGCTTACAAAGAACTGACCCAAGCCAAGCATTCCATGTCAAGGCTCCTTACAGGAAGTCATGCCACCAAGCTTGGGCTAAGAATAGAACAGACCACCCAAGGCACGATCTGTCAACAAAACAAGATCAAGTGTTTAAACTGAAATTGTAGATAATTTAAGAAATGTATTATATGTAACAATTGTGTGTTTCACTATATGTAAATAAGGTAGTTGAAATTTCCTCATAAAGGTTCTGTCGCAATAAATTTAATCGCTCATCGACAACGTCAAGGCCGTAAGCATCACTCAGGCGCTCCGTTTGTCGAACGAGTCGAAGAAGAGAAGCCAGGCTTCACGCACGTGCTAAAAAAATCAAAAGTGAAATTAATGATGAAAGCGTCTCAGTCCAGTAAGCATAGCGAGAGTAATGTGATATCTCTGACTGAAATCATATGCAGACGAGGTAAAAGAGAAAAGTTCGCACAGAATAGGTCTATAACTGACACGGCAGGTCTGCCTTTGTGTTGCTTTGCTTAATGTAAACCAATAGACGTGGCTAACCTTGCAGCTGCAGTCGATGCTTATTTAGAATAGCATCGATTAACAGTTCTGATTATTGATTATGTTGCGCCGCTTGAGGAATTTCAATGGGTCCGGATCAGACGCTGGCGTGATGTAGATCGGACTGGATGTTCAGGACAACTGGACACACTGAAATATACCAGATGTGAAACATTATATATTCTAATGTAATATACAGTAAATAGAGATAGGAAATTAAATTAATCAGCAACATTAGCAACAAATAAACATAAAATTTTTTTTTAAGTTTTATATTTTGTGGCAAAACATTTCAGGCTAAATAGAGTTTTACTTTTATTTATTTATTTATTTATTTATTTATTTATTTATTTATTTATTTATTTATTTATTCATTCATTCATTTAAAATAATGGTTTTAAAAGTATATGCACGCTTTAAAATAGAAAATAACATGGTTGGACCTAGATTTATATTTGTACTTTTTTTTTTTTTACTTTAAATCTACCATCTGAAACTGACCTCCCTAAATATATATATATATATATAAAACCCTAACCCTGTTTTCTATCTATCTATCTATCTATCTATCTATCTATCTATCTATCTATCTATTAAATATTTATATTTTTACATTGATTTGGATGTCTGTCTTGGTGCCAATATTTCTGCCTCGTTCTGTAGGTTTTGTAATTAAAGAATTTGTTGAATAAAAATCTAAGTAGGTTCTATAGTTGTTTGGCTAAAAGAAACGAAACATTTCAAAGAATGTAAAGTTTATTTAGTTCTCTGGAAGGGTGCCAATAATTCTAGAGGTGAATGTATAAAAGCGCCTCCAGCCATTAGCATTTTAGATAAGCATAAGGACAGTTAGTGTAGGATATATAAACGTTCTACGAGCATGATGAAATTACCGGGCGTCTGTAACGTCCAATATGTCCACAGTTGCTTGTGTTTAGGAGGAGAGATGTGGCCATAGCTCTGTGTTGACATCCTGAGCCGTCGGCTCGCCTGAAACCTGGATTTAAATTACTGTGCCATCTGTTCCCGCTGGGAGCCTTGTGGCCGTTTTAAAATTCCGACATAGTTAATGTGGATCGCTAGCCACCCCGAGATTTCCCTCACTGCTAGCTCTTCAGCACCATGTAGTCAAAGCTTATAAATAAGTACGTAAACTTCTTATAAAACAAATATCTAGATTAGAAGGGAATCCAGAAAGATCTAGAAAGATCCAGAAACAGAAACTACGGTGGCTGAAAAGTGCAAAACAAAATAACCAAATCCAAAAACACTTAGTAGAATTGAGACAAAGCGGAAAAGGTAAGTATGGTTTGCGAATGGAATTCTTCCCTCTGATTGGATGAGACATCTGTCACTCAGGATATACGGGAAGTCCAGCAGGCTGCAGCAGTAGAAAGTGGATTGGTGTGTGTATGACCACAGCTCTG
Organism: Hemibagrus guttatus; assembly: GCA_033459395.1. Taxonomy (NCBI): domain Eukaryota; kingdom Metazoa; phylum Chordata; class Actinopteri; order Siluriformes; family Bagridae; genus Hemibagrus; species Hemibagrus guttatus. The sequence goes on along the minus strand of JAUCMX010000004.1, from coordinate 29,474,941 downwards.
CTCTTATAGCGCTCCTTACATCCTTTAATCTGGAATAGTTTGGTCTTCCGAACATTCCTGCGTTCTTCAGGTGTGTTTTTAGAGATCGCAAACTAATCTTTACGCCATGATACGCTATCAGTATATCCAAAATCACGCCGTATGAACGTCCTACTTTTAATAAAAGCTACTATCAGTTAATCGCTGTAGTTTTTTGTGAGACAATAATATGATATTGGGAATCTGACATTACATTCTATTGTAATGATGAGAAAAATGAGTCCAATAATCACCAAACTGATGATCACCAAATGATAACACCAGGAATATGTGATCATCCAGGAATATTTCTGATGCCAAAATCAAAAATGATACAGAAGTTGTCAAAAAAACAGCACGCAAAAAGTTACAGCTTAATCTTAAAGACTCTTCGAGACTCCTTTCTGTAAATGTCTCCTTACAGAAAACTTCACTACATTAAAGGTTATAGTCGGTACATGCACCGAGTGTACTATCTAATCACATACCTGTAAAGGAGCTGTTACTATAGTAACCATAACGTATTAAAAACTGGATGTTGATATAAACCAATCAGGATTAAGAATTTAAGTAAGTACACAAATTCAGACTATAAGTAGTTCTGAGTGTAAAAGATACAAAGGGTCGTGTGTGCGTGTGTGTGTGTGTGTGTGTGTGTGTGTGTGTGTGTGTGTGTGTGTGTGTGTGTGACCCCCCACAAGTAAAGAACTCCCACCTTAAACCTCAGCCATGCCAATGAATAATGTAATGAGCCGCCGGTGTGATGTGTGCAGTCAGCACACTTGGCCGCTCGTGTGCACTTCGACTCGGGAGGCCGCTTCCGTAATGAGCCAGCGATGGGGAGTTATCGAGTCAGATATCTGAGATGGGCCTCACACCAGGCCAAGGTCGACGTCTCGTGCCCTACACCCTTAAAGTGACTTCATTCTGGACAGCAGAGTTTCGAACATGATCAGAAATGTTAACGTCGTTAAAGAGTGCCAAAACGTCTGCGAGGGTCTGGTGATGTCACAGATCCGTCTGCGTGATTCATTCATTACGTGTAACGACGATTTATTCATAAAAACCTCTGGAGCTGAACAGACTGTACTGTACAATCCTCAAGGGGTCTTCAAGGGTTCCTAGTTTAAGAATTAAGAAGAAATTATTCTGGGTAAGACAACACTCGGGTGCAAGATACAATCAATCAATCAATCAATCAGTCAATCAATCAATCAATCAATCAATAGTGGTTGAATTTGCTTAAGCATGTTCAGTTTGTGAGCTAAATCCTAAAATAAATTAATTAATAAATTAATACAACAACAACAATAATAATAATAATAATAATAATAATAATAATAATAATAATAATAATAATAATAATAATAATAACAATAATTAAAAACTAAAACTTGATACTGTTTTTTACTTTATTTATTTATTTATTTATTTTTATTTTCTGAGGTGAAATTTTATACATGTAATTTAACTTCTTTAATAATTTTGTATTGGAATCATGTTGAACTTCTTTAATAAGAGTGTTGGATTTATATAAACATATGATGACCTTCAGACAATCTAGCCATGGGGGTCACAGTCCAGTGACTTCTGTGCCGGTCCCAAGCCCGGATAAATAGAGAGGGTTGCGTCAGGAAGGGCATCCGGCATAAAACATTGCAACCATGCAAATCGTCAGTACTCTGAATTTCATACCGGATCGGTCGAGGTCCGGGCTAACAACAACCGTCATTGGCGCCATTGACCTACATGGCGCCGGTGGAAATTGGGCTACTGTTGGTGGAAGAAGTAGAGGAGGGAGGAGAGTGCACAGACAGAGAGAGAAGAGGAAAGGTAAGAGTGTAGGACTGAGAATAGGAACTCTGAATGTTGGTACTATGACAGGGAAAGGTAGAGAGCTGGCTGATATTATGGAGAGAAGGAAGGTGGATATACTGTGTGTACAGGGGACCAGGTGGAAGGGTAGCAAGGCTCGTAGTATAGGAGCAGGATTCAAGCTGTTTTATTATGGTGTGGATAGTAAGAGAGTAAAGATAACAGGACTTAATGACTACAGACCCGTCGCCCTGACTTCTGTGGTCATGAAGTCTTTTGAGCGCCTCGTGTTGTCCTACCTCAAGGACATTACAGACCCTCTCCTGGATCCACTACAGTTCGCCTACAGAGCCAACAGATCTGTAGACGATGCTGTGAACATGGCCCTCCACTTCATCCTTCAGCATCTAGATTCCCCAGGATCCTATGCCAGGATACTGTTTGTGGACTTTAGTTCTGCTTTCAACACGATTATCCCAGCTCTGCTCAGAGACAAGCTCTTCCAGCTGAATGTGCCTGACTCCATGTGCAGTTGGATCACGGACTTCCTGACAGACAGACAACAGTTCGTGAGGCTGGGAACGCATGTCTCTGACCTCCAGCACATCAGCACTGTATCCCCCCAAGGCTGTGTCCTTTCTCCTCTGCTATTCTCCCTTTACACCAACGGCTGCACATCTGGTCACCAGTCTGTCAAACTTCTGAAGTTTGCTGACGACACCACCCTCATCGGCCTCATCTCTGATGGGGACGAGTCGGCCTACAGGGGTGAGATTGATCGTCTGGTGTCATGGTGCAACACAAACAACCTGGAGCTCAACTCCCTAAAGACAGTGGAGATGACAGTGGACTTCAGGAAGAACCCAGCCCCCCGCCCCCCGTCATCCTCTGTGACTCTCCGGTGTCATCTGCTGAGTCCTTCTGTTTCCTAGGCACCACCATCACCAAGGACCTCAAGTGGGAGCAGAACATCAGGTCTCTCACCAAGAAGGCCCAGCAGAGGATGTATTTCCTGCGGCAGCTGAAGAAGTTTCTCCTCCCTGTAAAGATGCTGGTTAACTTCTACACTGCCATCATTGAATCTGTCCTCACATCCTCCATCACAGTCTGGTTTGCTGCAGCTACAGCCAGGGTCAAGGCCAAACTGCAGCGTGTCATTCACTCAGCTGAGAAGGTGATTGGCTGCAGTCTCCCATCTCTCCAAGAGCTGTACGTCTCCAGGTCCCGGAGACGTGCAGCCAAGATCGCAGCCGACCCCTCTCATCCCGGTAATGAACTCTTTCGGTCCCTCCCCTCTGGAAAGAGGCTTCGGTCCATCAGGACCAGGACCTGACGCCACAAAAACAGTTTCTTCCCCACTGCAGTCAGCCTGCTGAACAGTGCCCCACTTACCCCCAGATGACCCCCCCCCCCCATAAGAACTTACAGACAACCATGACACTTTCACATTCTACATTGCACTACATCTTTTGCAAACTCAAACCTCTGTACACAATATTTATTTCATTCTCAATTGTACATACTGGATATACTTATTTGGACAGTCACTCTCACTCAACTTCAAACTTCTGTGTACATATTTATTATCATTCTCATTTGTGTACATATGTTATCTGTATATATGTTTGGACAGTCTCCTTCAATTTCACTTACACTTACATTGTAAATGGCAACTTTATTTAATTTATTATAATTTATTTTATTATTTTAAAATTTTATCTGTTTATATGTTTTGCACCTGACACCAAGACAAATTCCTAGTACTGTAAAGTGCTCTTCGCGAACCCTTTGCTGTATCTGGCAATAAAAACTTTTCTGATTCTGATTCTGATTCTGAAGAGAAATGGGGTAGGTGTGGTCCTGAAGGAGGAGTTTGTGAGGAATGTTCTGGAGGTGAAGAGAGTGTCAAACAGGGTGATGAGTCTGAAGTTAGAGATTGAAGGGGTGATGTTGAATGTTGTTAGTGGTTATGCCCCACAGGTAGGTTGTGAGTTAGAGGAGAAAGAGAGATTCTGGAGTGAATTATATGAGGTGATGGAGAGTATTCCCACGGGTGAGAGAGTGGTGATAGGAGCGGATTTTAATGGACATGTTGGTGAGGGGAACACAGGTGATGAGGAGGTGATGGGCAAGTTTGGAGTTAAGGAAAGGAACCTAGAAGGACAGATGGTAGTGGACTTTGCTAAGAGGATGGACATGGCTGTGGTTAACACTTATTTTCAGTAGAGGGAGGAGCATAGAGTGACTTACAAGAGTGGAGGTAGGAGAACACAGGTAGACTACATCCTATGTAGAAGAGGCAATCTGAAAGAGATTAGTGACTGTAAAGTGGTAGTGGGAGAGAGTGTAGCCAGACAGCATAGGATGGTGGTGTGTAGGATGAATTTGATGGTCTATAAGAAGAAGAGGTCAAAGATAGAGATACAGAAGAAAACCAAGTGGTGGAAGCTGAAAAAGGAGGAATGTTGTGAGGAATTTAGACAGAAGTTGAGGCAGACTCTGGGTGGTCAGGTAGTGCTGCCAGATGACTGGGAAACTACAGCAGAAGTGATCAGGGAGACAGGGAGAAAGGTGCTGGGTGTGTCATCTGGAAGGAGGAAAGAAGATAAGGAGACTTGGTGGTGGAATGAGGAAGTTCAGGATAGTATCCAGAGGAAGAGGTTAGCCAAGAAGAAGTGGGACATGGACAGGACTGAAGAGAATAGACAGGAATACTAGGAGTTATAGCGCAGAGTGAAGAGGGAGGTGTATAAGCCCAAGCAGAAGGCATATGACGAGTTGTAAACTAGGTTAGACACTAGAGAAGGAGAGAAGGACTTGTACAGGTTAGCTAGGCAGAGGGATCAAGATGGGAAGGATGTGCAGCAAGTTAGAGTTATTAAGGATAGAGATGGAAGGGTGCTCACAAGTGAGGAGAGTGTACAGAGGAGATGGAAGGAATACTTTGAGGAGCTGATGAATGAGGAAAATGAGAGGGAAAAAAGAGTAGAAGGGGTGAACTCTGTGGAACAGAAAGTAGATAAGATTAGAAAGGATGAAGTCAGGAAGGCTTTGAAGAGGATGAAAAGTGGAAAGGCAGTTGGTCCTGATGACATCCCGGTGGAGGTCTGGAAGTGTCTGGGAGAGGCAGCAGTGGAATTTTGAACTAGTTTGTTCAACAGGGTTTTAGAGAGTGAGAGGATGCCTAAGGAATGGAGAAGAAGTGTGTTAGTGCCGATCTTTAAGAATAAGGGTGACGTGCAGAGTTGCAGCAAATATAGGGGGATAAAGTTGATGAGCCATACAATGAAGCTATGGGAAAGAGTAGTGGAAGCTAGGTTAAGGAAGGTAGTGGAAATTTGTGAGCAGCAGTATGGCTTCATGCCCAGAAAGAGCACAACAGATGCAATTTTTGCTCTGAGAATTTTGATGGAGAAGTATAGGGATGGTCAGAGGGAGTTGCACTGTGTGTTTGTAGACTTGGAGAAAGCGTATGACAGGGTGCCAAGAGAAGAGCTGTGTTACTGTATGAGGAAGTCAGGAGTAGCAGAGAAGTATGTCAGAGTGGTGCAGGACATGTATGAGAGGAGCAGGACAGTGGTGAGGTGTGCTGTAGGTCAGACAGAGGAGTTCAAAGTGGAGGTGGGACTGCATCAGGGATCGGCTCTGAGCCCCTTCCTGTTTGCTATGGTGATGGACCAGTTGTCAGAGGAGGTCAGACAGGAGTCTCCTTGGACAATGATGTTTGCAGATGACATTGCGCTCTGTAGTGAGAGCAGGGAGCAGGTGGAGGAAAACCTGGAGAGGTGGAGGTTTGCGCTGGAGAGAAGAGGAATGAAAGTCAGTCGTAGTAAGACTGAGTACATGTGTGTGAATGAAAGGGAGGGAAGTGGAACAGTAAGGTTACAGGGTGAAGAGGTGAAGAAGGTACAGGAGTTTAAGTACTTGGGGTCAACAGTCCAGAGTAATGGAGAGTGTGGGAAAGAGGTAAAGAAGCGAGTGCAGGCAGGTTGGAATGGGTGGAGAAAGGTGTCGGGAGTTCTGTGTGATCAGAAAATATCAGCGAGAATCAAGGGGAAGGTGTACAGGACAGTGGTGAGACTGGCCATGCTGTATGGTTTAGAGACAGTGTCACTGAGGAAGAGACAGGAGTCAGAGCTAGAGGTAGCAGAGCTGAAGATGTTGAGGTTCTCTTTGGGAGTGACAAGATTGGACAGGATTAGGAATGAGTACATCAGAGGGACAACTCATGTTAGATGTTTGGGGGACAAAGTTAGGGAGGCCAGATTAAGATGGTTTGGACATGTTCAGAGGAGGGAGAGTGAGTATATTGGTAGGAGAATGTTGGACAGGGAGCTGCCAGGCAGGAGGCAAAGAGGAAGGCCAAAGAGGAGGTATATGGATGGAATTAATGAGGATATGAAGCTAGTGGGTGCAAGTGTTGAGGATGCAGAAGATAGGGATAAGTGGAGAGAGATGATTCACTGTGGCAACCCCTGAAGGGAAAAGCCGAAAGAAGAAGAAGAAAGTGGTTGTGGGAGAGAGTGTAGCCAGACAGCATAGGATGGTGGTGTGTAGGATGACTTTGATGGTCTGTAAGAAGAAGAGGTCAGAGATAGAGAAGAAAACCAAGTGGTGGAAGCTGAAAAAGGAGGAATGTTGTGAGGAATTTAGACAGAAGTTGAGGCAGGCTCTGGGTGGTCAGGTAGTGCTGCCAGATGACTGGGAAACTACAGCAGAAGTGATCAGGGAGACAGGGAGAAAGGTGCTGGGTGTGTCATCTGGAAGGAGCAAAGAAGATAAGGAGACTTGGTGGTGGAATGAGGAAGTTCAGGATAGTATCCAGAGGAAGAGGTTAGCCAAGAAGAAGTGGGACATGGACAGGACTGAAGAGAATAGATAGGAATACAAGGAGTTAAAAATATATATTTTAACACTCAAATATAGTCATTCATTCATTGTCTACCGCTTATACGATCTATTCTCGGGTCACGGGGAGCCTGTGCCTATCTCAGGCGTCATTGGGCATCAAGGCAGGATACACCCTGGATGGAGTGCCAACCCATCGCAGGGCACACATACACACACTCTCATTCACTCACGCAATCACACACACTACGGACAATTTAGAGATGCCAATCAACCTACAATGCATGTCTTTGGACTGGGGGAGGGAACCGGAGTACCTGGAGGAAACCCCCGAGGCACGGGGAGAACATGCAATCTCCACACACACGGTGGAGGTGGGAATCAAACCCCCAACCCTGGAGGTGTAAGGTAAACGTGCTAACCACTAAGCCACCGTGCCCCCCTCAAATATATTTATTTTATATTTATATAATAGATGAGGAGATACCTTGTATTATTCACTTCACCTGGCACTGCTCAGAGTGTTATGGCTGACTGGTGTATAAATACACAAATAAATAAATATATAAATAAATAAAATACTTTTTATATATATAACGTAAAATCTTTTAGTTTGCTTTCAACCATTTAATTAACAAAATTACATTATTTTTTTTTTTTTTAGACCTGCCCCTGTCCAGTCATTGGTGTGTTACCTGATTGTGTTCACCTGTACTGTGTTAAACCCTTAATTAGCTTGTCTATTTATTCTTTTGTGGTTTAAATCTCTTGGTGCATTTCAGGCATGAGCTCTGAGCTTTGTCTGTGCCGATTTTAATGTTTCACAGGTTAACACACTTGTGTCTTATTTAAATGAGCGCCATGTTGTTTTAGGAACATTGTATCTGGTCCAAATGATAATATTTTAAAGTATCTGTGTACAATTCTAAAATGTTTGACCTCTAGAGGATTGCCCAAGCCGTGCATCTGTTTCAGGCTTTGCTTAAAGGAGTCATGTGACCTCCTCTTCTCGGGTTTGTTCAGCGCTTGTGTGCAGAAGTGTATTTACAATAAACACGTCAGCGTGTCGGTGAAATACGAGCGGCGTGATAAACACATCGCATGAGCTTATGAAAAGCAGCAGCTGTTACTTTCCCATTTCCAAAAGCAATCGATGTCCATCTCTGTCCACCGATCACCGATGTCAATGGACTCCTTGGAGAACACACACACACAAACACACACACAATGGATAAGCAGTTTCCAGTGTGAACACACAACTCTAACACAAATCCTCATTCAAATTCAGTCCATAGACACACAATTCCACAATCCTGTTCTGTTCATAACCCGTCCTCTATTTATTTCCTTCTCAGGTTATTATTTTAATCTCAGCCAGGAAAATAAACTCGTTTGTTCAAGATGTCGCCTTTTTTCTCGTTTGTGTTTTCAGATCAAACACCTGCTTGTTTTGTTGTTTGCTTCGGTTTTCCCACTGCACGTAATTAACTTTGAGCAGAAATACAGTACGATCAAATACAGTCCACACAAATTAGACTTGTCACATCCTTTAAAATCTCCCATACAATACCAGCCCTTTTTTTTTTAATTAATGAACTTAGAATAAAATGAGTCTAATCACGTTAATGCAAACCATACAGCAAATCCATACAGCTTCTCTCCATACGTCGGGCCTGATTGATGGACAAAACACGGGAGAAAGAGATCAAGCTGGAAACTGAAACGAATACAAGAACCATGGATTTCTTGTCTTGGTGAAATGTACGAGCAAACATCTCTCTTCTGAACATTTTTCGTCCTTCTTAACTAATGAGGTCCAATTCGAGTCCACGCTTAGCGCAGCTTTGCCGAGGTTTTTGTTAAGGACTCATTGATTGGACATTTATCACCTGGTGAAAGCGCCATCACGGATAATTTCGCGATATTGAATTGTGCAAATAGTTGAAATGAGCCGCTTTCCCAAGGAGACGTGTTGGCAAGGGGTTAAAAGAGTTCACCTTGAGAGCCGTCGCTAATTACCACCGCTCTCGGGATGAAAATGTGTGCCCTTTTCTCTTCATTGTAAAATGACCGATCTATTATCTGGCTAATGTGTTATCGTATCACATTAAAAAAAATCAGAGAGGACGAAAAACATGTTTTGAAAAGGGCACGGCTCGAGACATTAGAGCAAATTAGAAGGATGTGCCCCAGGTGACGTGGGCAGGTGAGTGATGACAAGGGAAGAAGCAGAATAACAATAGCATATGCTACGTACTGTTCTTTAGCTTCTCTAAAACTCTGAAAGAATGATGGTGTTGATTGAACCACAGCACTGATGGATTCTCAACTCTGATTGGTCAGAAGGTGTGGAGGAATTTACTGTGATGTCAGATCCGAATATGAGGTTTATTTTAATGCGCTAGTTCTAATCTTATCGTTTTTATAGCAACAGCTCATCCACAAGGACTCCCCTTTTTTTATTTTATTTTTTTTTATTGTGTGTTCATTGATAGGTTGAAGCTGTAATTTTTTTCCTGAAATCTTCAGGACAAGACTTTAAAGCTGTGGGGTTTTTCTGTAACATGACAAACTGCTGAAGGAAAGTTTGTTTACAGCTGCTGTAACGTAAGTGAGAACTTTCAGAGGGTTCACATGTAAAGATACAAATCACCATAATTTATTTATTTGTTCTTTTTTTTTACTTTTATTAGTACAAATCTATTTACAGTTGAATAAAACCTTTCAGGATGTGCCGGTCTAGGAAAATAATCAACGTTTAGTTGGTCAGTGTGATGAAGTGGACTGTTACAGCATGACTCTGAGGGTTTTATTCCTTAATTAAATGAGTGGATGTTAAAAAAAAAGAAAAGAAAAAAGATAACAGAGAGATGCAGAAAAATGTACTGAAGTGAAAAAAAAACTTTGGTATAGAGATCCAAGGATTTTTTGTTTTGAAATTTTTTTGAAAGTTTTGTTTTGATGCATATAAAGTGCCAGGTGAAGTGAATAAGACTGATGATCTCCTCATCATGGCACCTGTTAGTGGGTGGGATATATTAGGCAGCAAGTGAACATTTTGTCCTCAAAGTTGATGTGTTAGAAGCAGGAAAAATGGACAAGCGTAAGGATTTGAGCGAGTTTGATGAAGGTCCAAATTGTGATGGCTAGACCACTGGATCAGAACATCTCCAAAACTGCAGCTCTTGTGCGGTGTTCCCGGTCTGCAGTGGTCAGTATCTATCAAAAGTATCTTGTAAGTCCAGTAAGTTCCTCCATTGGCCCCACCTCGCAACTTACAGGACTTAAAGGATCTGCTGCTAAAATCTTGGTGCCAGATACCACAGCACACCTTCAGGGATATAGTGGAGTCCATGCCTTGATGGGTCAGAGCAAAAGACCAACACTATATTAGGCAGGTGGTCATTGTTATGCCTGATCAGTGTACAATAATTACAATAATCAAGACGGTACACTTATGTGTGTCACGAGGCAGAGTCGAGGGGGTTGGATGCAAACGCAAGTTTTAAGAATAAAAATAGTCGCAGAAGTATTGGGACAATCACAAAAACAAAAAACTAGAAAGTGCAAAAGTATCGGGACGGGTGAGATCCAAATCCAGAAAACAGACAAAGGTCAAAAGGGTATAAAACAGAGCTAAACAGGGTCAGACGACCGGAAACACTCCTGAAGTCAAATATCAAACAACTGCTTACGGACCAAAGGAATGGAGCGTGTACCTCGCAATGAGGAACAGAAAGCAAGAGGTAAATAAAGGGTGGAAAATAAATATATGCTGGTGGATGCTGTGAGTCCGGCGGCCATGTTTGTCGGCCACAGTGGCACGGTTCCTGTGACTTTACCTCACGTGATGTGACAATGTGGTGTATATTTAACTCTTTTTATTTATTCTTATCTTATTTCTTTTTCTTTTCAAGAGCGCATGTTTAAATGACCTCGCTGCCGTCTGAGAGTCGCTACATTACCTCCTGTTGTATTGTGTACAAAGACAATCTCTCTTTACCTCTTACCTCGCTTTACCTCAAGACCGAACAATCATTTGTTTACATCGTATCGCGCAGGTAGAGTCCCTTTATGAACTGTTTATTTTCTTTCCATATTTTATACCAACACTGGGCACATGAGAGAAGAAAATTGGAGTGAAAACGACCACAGCTTGATGAAATGAGCCTCCTTAATTTGCATTTTGCATAATTCATAATGTGCACTAAATGCTGGAGGAAAAACAAAGGAGTGAGGGCTCTCCATCTCTCTCCATCTCTCTCTCTCTCTCTTTTTCTCTCGGCACTAACTTTGATAAATTCGAGCTGCACAAATTAAAAAGGCAGCAAAGACAGACAGTCTGATCCTGATGTGAAAAAGAAAAACACACACCAAAAAAAAGAAAAGAAACTCGTGTAAATGACTGCAGTGCCCTTTTCTGACTGGAGTTCCAAAGCGTCCAGCACCCTCTGCTGGAAGGAGACCCGCTCGTTCGTACTGTAAAGCCCCATCAGAGCAAAAAAAAAGGCCGATAATGTTCTGCAAATTCAGCACAATAAAACCACACTGAAGTACAATCAGGGCAAACTACAGACTCTCCAGTATGTCCTTATTAACAGCCATATAATGATCAACTTTACCGGATCAATGCTGCTGTAATCACATCTTTATTATCCCTTTAACGTATTAATTACTGCGCTAATTGATAAAAATGCAGAATAGTATGTCTTTCTTTCACCAGTGCTTCAGTGTAGGGTCTTTTCTCCCGGTCATTCGGCACTCTGATTGGCTGTAATGAGAAATTATATAAAGAAAATAGAAAAAAATATATATAAAAAATGTAAACATGGGAAATTATATTAAAAAATACACAAGCAAATTTTTTTTAATAAAATTTCCTAAACATTTAAAATTTTAAAAATGTTGTAAAAATATTTGAAAAAATAAAATGGGGAAAAATAATAGGAAAATATTAATAAAAAAAACAAAAAAAAAAAGGATGCTGTTAGTTAGCAATGCGTTACGTGTTTTGAGCTGCCCCTTTTTAACAAGTGTGAAGAGAAAATGGAAAGAAAAAATAAAGAAGAAAAGCAGGAGATAATTTTCTGGTTTTGTTCTTTCCGAATGTGAAATTTGCGCTAATTGAAATAAAGTGTAGTTTATTCAAATGAGGAGGGGAGGGAAGGGAAGGGAAAACTCCGCCCACAATCTTAACCTCTGGAACTTTTTACAAAGATTAAAATGATTTCAGATACAGAACATAATAAACTATTTTATAGCAACTTCGACTTCCTTAATTCTACTAATTAAGGAATATTGAGTCTAATCAACAACTAGATGAGGTTCTGGCTACCTAACTGGTTCTTTATTCTTTTCCTATTACAGTTCATCCCAAAGTGATGTCACTTTTTATCCGTTTACTGTTACATTTAATGTTACGGAATGTCCATGATGAATCTGGTTAGTTTCCTGTCATCAATTACATCACAGCAGCTCCTCACAGATGAGGAACACGGCTTGCTACGTTATTGAAATCTGTTAGAAAACTCTGGAAGATCTCTTGCTATAGAAACGATAACACGTTAAAACAAGGACGTTTTGATTTGTGAGAATAAATGAACTGTCTGACCAATCAGGTTTGCCCATTTGTCAGTGCAGGGGTAGCTTAGTGGTTAAGGTGCTGGACTACTGATCAGAAGGTGCTGAGTTCAAGTCCCAGGTCCACCAAGCTGCCCGTTTTCACCTGCTTAACTCTCAACTGTTCAATTATATTTAAAAAAAAATGAACTAAATTGTAAGTCACTCTGGATAATAGTGTCTCCCAAATGCCAGAAATATAAATAAACCTGGAATGATATGACAAAATATGGCGTCTTTCTCAACCGGCTAGAAAAATAATTTGTCTTCTTTTGAAATCTAGCATGGAATAATAAGTATCACCTGAGAAGCCCGGGGTTTTTGAATAATAACCAAATCCAAACACTTCTCAGTAATTCGCTCAGACTTTTGGACCTGACTGTGTACAAAGTGGCAAATCAAATAAAGCGAGACATCAGAAAGGAAAGACGTTTAGTGTTTCAAAACTCTAAAACGTGCGATTCGGATGGATCGAGCCTGGCCTTGATGTGCGGAGGTGCCGTGAGGAGCCCCGGCGTTCCTCTCGCTGTTTGCATGCAGATCAGCCCGAGCGGCCCTCTGATGATTGTCAGACCGAGGCCATGGAAAAGAAGAACTTTTGAAAAAAAAAGCCTCACGCGTCTAGAAAGCTGCTGCAAACTCTGCTTCTCCTTTGTGTTTTTCAATTAAACCACTCCTCCTGATTCAAAGGCAGCCAGATCTAATACGGCTTTGATCTCGTAACCATAGGACAGACTTGTAAATGGAGGCTTTTTTTTTCCCTTCTTTTTTTCCCCCTTTTTCAGTTGTGTGATTGCTTGTAATTCTGCCGCGATGGGGCATCTCTTTTCACTGCAGCCAGGACTTAAAAGTGCCGGAGCCTTGTGGTGAAGAGGCGGCAAACACAAATAATCTCCTTCTCCAACGGAAGCCTTTGAATGGAGCATGGCCCAACAGTTTTTTTTTTCTTTTCTTTTCTTTTTCTTTTTCAATCCCCCACGTGGCCCCTCCTTTTTTCGCCGAAAAACGTGATTAATCAACCTTTTACTGCGTGAATGCAAAAGGATCGAAAGACATATTCTCATCAAAAGGAGAAGTGTGTAATGAGAGGAGAAAAAAAAGGGAAAGTAGCAGGTAACATTGTGTCTTATTGCACTAGAGGACTTGAGAAGTTTTATGCATTCGGAAAACTTTTCGTTTTTTTGGATTCGTCAGCAGTCTGAAAAACATTTTAAGGTAAAAAATACTTTGCTATTGTGCTAAAGTTCCTTCTTTTCACAGTTCAAGTTATGGCACCGTCGTTCTGTTCGACGTTACGTTATCGTGTCTATAGTAACCACTTCGGAGGGGCACAGTGGTTTGGTGGTTAGCATGTTTGCCTCACACCTCCAGAGTTGGAGGTTCGATTCCCGCCTCCGCCGTGTGTGTGGAGTTTGCATGTTCTCCCCGTGCCTCGGGAGTTTCCTCCAGGTACTCCGGTTTCCTTCACCGGTCCAAAGACATGCATTGTAGGTTGATTGGCATCTCTAAATTGTGTGAGTGAATGAGAGTGTGTGTGTGTGCCCTGTGATGGGTTGGCACTCCGTCCAGGGTGTATCCTGCCTTGATGCCCAATGACGCCTGAGATAGGCACAGGCTCCCCGTGACCCGAGAATAGATCGGATAAGCGGCAGACAATGAATGAATAGTAACAGATTCTTTGTACCATGTGACGTTTCGTTCGGTGACAAGAATTTTCTTTAACCTTTATGGAAGGAGTCTCCAGTGCAAGAGCTTTGTACCATTTAGAGATTTTATGACATCTTCAGGACAGAGAAGTTTACACATTCCTTAGAAGCATCATACATTTTTGGTTTTTTGGTTTTTTTCAACCTTGAGAAAGAAAAACAAAAGGAATGACTGTTTATAGCTGCTATAATGTCAAAAATGAATTATTTTCACAAGTGTAACTATATCAGGGTTGAAAATGAATGGATAAAAATATATTGTCTTTGTTATAAAACAAAACTTTAAGCAGTAATCACTGCCTAGTGGAGTGAAACATTTCAGAAGCCACAATAACATGAAGTCTGCTTCATCACACCGCTTCATAATTGATTATTTTTCCATAACAGCACAACCCAGAGCTTTTTATTTTTTTTAATATCATTGTACATAATTTTGATATTTTTTAAAATAATTACGTCATTTTGTTTTAACACGTGGTATATATTTAAACCTGTGGCTAATTCGTTTATATTTTATGAAATATATACGTTTCATAATATATACATTTAATGTGCACTCATATCTATAATAATAATATTGTAGAATTGAATAGAATTGAATGAACATGAAGCTGTAACTTTATTTACATTAGAATATTTACTCAGATGTGTTAGTTCTAACATATAGGTTATTTATTTTTATTTTTTTTTACTGAAGTAAAGCATTTTTATGACAAAAAGAATGAAACAAAATTTTTGTTTTCTTTTTAGTTTTCATTTTTATTTTTAGTATTTCGTTTTATTTCTTTCCCAAACTCTAAACTGTAATGTGTTTATATTTTTATGGCAGAATGTGAGAAAATTGTGGCTGTGTCTGAGAAACTGGGTTCTTTCTTTTGGGATTAAAAAGAATTAAAGAATTAAACCACACACACACACACACACACACACACACACACACACACACACACACACACACACACACACACACACTGAGGAGGAAAACACTCCTTTAGGACAACGGCGGCACCTTCCGAATCCCAGCGACTTCTTTCTTCCTGCGCCAGGACGAACAAACACAAGAGTGTGATCACCACACGAGCTCTCCAAACACACCGCGTCGAGTGAAGAGGGTGTGAGTCAGCGCTGAATGAACACGAGTGGACTTTCTGTATCTTTTCTTTTCCATCTTCAAAGTCTCTCTCTCTCTTTTTATTCTCTCTTGGTGAGATATGATGAGCGTTCGGGTAAAGCCCTTAACTGAGCCATCGTTTATTATGTTCTTAATGCTGTAAAGATCTCCGGAGATTTCTGGAGTGTTGCAGCAGCCAGAATGTTTAATGTGTTGTGTAAAAGATTTCGGCAGATGTATGGATGAAAGGATGGATGGACTGATGGATGGATGGATGGATGGACGGATGGATAGATGGATAGATAGATAGAGGCAGGGGGTGTCTGCAGTGTGTGATTGTGTGAGTGAATGAGAGTGTGTGTGTGCCCTGCGATGGGTTGGCACTCCGTCCAGGGTGTATCCTGCCTTGATGCCCAATGACGCCTGAGATAGGCACAAGCTCTCCGTGACCCGAGTGTAGAGCGGATAAGCGGTAGACAATGAATGAATAGATAGATAGATAAATGGACAGACAGATGATGGATAGATGGACAAATAGATGGAGAGATGGATGGCGGAGCACTTTTTAATCCTAACGTGATCATTTCGCAGCCAAGTGAGGATTCTTATTTTAACCATAACTGATTAACTAGCTTAACTATCCATGTTACTAATGTTAATAACCACAAAATGTAAAAGTCTTTACCTCTGACTCTTATGCTGCATTTACACGTACATCGATTTCTTTTTATCGCTGCACTACGAAGTCGTCAGTAGGCGTTCTTACCACCGGTTGCCATAGTAACAAGGGATGGAGCAACTAGCATTCCAAATCGACTAAAAGAAAAACGTCCAGGATTCGTATTGCAGAAAGAATAGCTGCTACACGTCTGCTAGAGAGGACTGACGATAAACCCGAGGTTTCTGTAGAGAGATCTTTTATAAAAACTCGGTTAAAAAACTCGTTTTTTTTTTAACTCAAGTACTGCAGAGCTGTTTGAAGGAATGAGCTTCTGATTACAGATCTGTAACATGAGAATTTAATAAACTGCCCTCCGTCTCTCCTTCAGCATTAGCTGAAATTTCAAACTGACTTTTAAACCCTAAAAAAGTGTCTCAGTGGTCTCCCAATTTCCGTTCGCTAACAGCTCCCAACAGTGAGGCTGTTTTCAAGAACATTTTTCAAAGGCTTGGCTTCCAAGCACGACAGCTTGTTCGCCATCTTTCTGTAGCTCTTTATTTTCCCTTTCCTCTCCAAGCTTTTTTGAAAGCATGCACCGTATGGACACGCAGATGAAAGGCATGCGGCAGAGCATGAAAATGACTTAATTAGCGCTAATCGCTTTTGATGGAACACATTTCCACTATTTGCCTCAATTAGGTATGGTTAATTTCTCTTTTTTTCCCCTGGCAACTGTAGAGCAATCTGTGGCAGGTGGGATTATTGACATGTTGTGTGTGTATGCGTGTGTGTGTGTGTGTGTCAGGATGAAGGCCTTTGATTGTTCCCTAAAGATGGTGCTAAGCATGTGGTTGATGGCTCTTGGAATGATTTCACTGGGTTTCAAACTGATCTTGTGTAAAAAATCTGTTATAATTATAACAAACGGCTTTGAATTCTTGTCGGAGAAGTCAAAGGAATGCCTCACCCTGAGCATGTAAGTGAAAAATATTTATATTACAATGCTAATTTGTTGGTCAGGTTGCAGTTTTGTTATCGCTTTACAAAGTTGTCTTTTGCAATAATGTTGTTAATGCTAATGCAGTTACAGAATGGAATTCATTAGGAGAAGAGGTTTTACTGTTAGCTCCTTAAAATAAAAACAAAATAGTTTCTTGTCTCGCTCAAAATCTTCCAGTGATCATTTTCAGATCATAAATCCTGTGGTGTAAATGCTAATCTTAAACTCTTAGCTTGCACCAGAGATTTGCTATATAGATATGGTGATATTGAGAGCAATGGTGTTGACGGTGGTGTTAGCGTGAACATTAAACCAGCAGATTAGTGTACAGGTGAGAGAGCTGGACAGATTAAAACACTAAAGCTCCACTGCATCACTCTCTTTATCGCTAGTTAAAGATGAAGCGAGTGCTAAATCCCATTTATCTGCAAACATTCGAAAGGCATCATGGGTCATGGAGGAAGCTATACAGTAAGTGAGACTTTAAACGAATAAGTTGTTATGTGAGAATTTCGTCAGAAAGGCGTCATCTATCTTACAATAACACAAATCGTTAACCTTTTTGATCTGAAACAAAGGACTTGCAGATCACGCTAGTGCTCAAGGCTTCTGGACTCTTTAGACCATGAAGGAAGGAAGAACTCCTGCAGCGCGGATAGTGTCTATAAGTAGCCGCAGTGTGACGAGAGCAGAGCAGATGAGGATAGGGCACCAAACCCAGGGTCATTACAGGCTCTCAGTGAAATACATACTCTGTCAATGTCATTACCCAAATAGTGAATCGATGATATTAACAAATCATTAATCCTCCACTCGATTGAAAAGTGATGGTCATTCATGAGGCATCAATGTGATTTACAACAGCTATTCCTGCTCTGTCAAGTCCACTCACTAGAAGGCCAGCAAATCAATGAGGGCAGTTACCAGTACCACCATTCTGCAGATTTATCCCCAATAAATGATTTAAAGACAGGGAAGGCACAGATGCTTTTATTGCACAAATATATACAAATAAATAAATCTGTTGCTCATCAGGAAAATGATTCAACACCAGATTATAAATGAATCACAATTAAGTCACAATTGGTGTCATTTTTGGTGTCAAAATGATTTTATCCTATAATAATATTATTCAATATTGACGTAAAGTTCTAGCATTTCAAAGCTCTAGATTTTCTCTCCAAAAGTAAAGAGTAAAAAACAGTGTGTGTCATTCAGCTACAGTAAAGCTTCAGCTTTTTTATTTACTGGTCAGAGTTGTTGTGTATCCAGACCTCATCCCAGGAGTGCTGTATGTATATGTATATTAAGAATACGCTCTGTATGTGACACACCGGTTCCTCACATGCTCCTTCACACCTTGGCGCAAGATCTCAGGCTTGAACTGGAGATGCTGAAGCTGTGAGAGGACATTTACAGCATTTGACTGAGAACTTTACCTTATTTTATACAACTGAGCAATTAAGGGTTAAGGTCCTTGATCAGGGGCCCAGCAGTGGCCCAGCAGTGGCCCAGCTTGGTGGACCTGGGATTTAAACTCACAACCTTCTGATCAGTAGACCAATGTCTTAACCACTGATCTACCACATCCCCCACATCAGAGGAGAAAGCTGTGAAGATCATTAAGTTATCACTGCCACTTCGTCTTTTATTTTAAAAATATCTGGTCTTCGTTGACAATCTAATATCTCAGATATTTTGTGGGAGGTCAGTGGATAAGGTGATCAGAAAGTTGTGAGTTTGAATTCCAAGACCACCAAGCTGCCACTGCTGGGCCCCTGAGGAAGGCCCTTAACCAATTGCTCAGTCGTATACATGAGCTAAATGTAAGTGGCTCTGGAGTCAATTCATTCATTGTCTACCGCTTATCCGATCTATTCTCGGGTCACAGGGAGCCTGTGCCTATCTCAGGCGTCATTGGGCATCAAGGCAGGATACACCCTGGACGGAGTGCCAACCCATCACAGGGCACACACACTCTCATTCACTCACGCAATCACACACTACGGACAATTTAAAGATGCCAATCAACCTACCACGCATGTCTTTGGACTGGGGGAGGAAGCCAGAGTACCCGGAGAAAACCCCCGAGGCACGGGGAGAACATGCAAACTCCACACACACGGCAGAGGCGGGAATCGAACCCCCAACCCTGGAGGTGTGAGACAAACGTGCTAACCACTAAGCCACCGTGCCCCCCGCTCTGGAGTCCAATAAATGTATATTATACAATATTATATAGTACAATTTTGATTGGTGTATTTTATTTAAATTTTACTATAACTAATAGAATTAATTTCTTCTAGCGAATTTTACCTCTGGACCCATCACATGGTTTAACTCCAGGCAGATGTGTTGTAAACGCCTGGAATTCAGGCGATGGCTTCAAGTAAAATGTAAAACACTTCCTATAAGCAAGCTTCAATATTTAAATATTTAATCTCCGCCTTACTGTCTGGAGCAAAGGCCTAACTGGAGACCGACATCTGAGCAAGGGTCACGACCTGCTTTCTCCCTTATTGATCACTTTACATGCACGGAGGTGGACAAAAAAGGAAAAAAAAAGAGCGAGGGCAGATAGAGTCACAGGCCAGTGAATTACAGGACATCAGCCATGTTTCATAGCTTGTTTGCGCTGCAGAAAAGACAATTCCCTTATGCTAATGTTAGTACAACATGAATTTCCCTCAAGGCTACGTGGCAGCTTTTTAGTTTTATTACCTGAGTGCTCCAGGGGGCCTAAAGGCTAAGGCGGAGAGTCATTTGCAGGTGGGTGCACTGAATATATTGCCTCATAAAAGTCAGTCTGCCATGCCTGCATAAGCGCAATTACAAATGGCATTATGTAAACTGATGTGTGTCCCTAAAGTAATGGCATTACCTTTTACATTCTCCTTATAACGCTCGTTGCACAACTCAAATAGACTGGCCACTAAACAGATCGTCCAGCCATGGCAAATCTTGCCATTTCTTTACACATGTGTAAGGCTCATGTGTAAGGTTCTCCCTAACATGCGATACTCATTGTATAGAGTAATGTATTTATCTCCTCTTGTTTAAAATGTGAACCCACGTGTATTTAAATGTTAATTAAGCATGCACACACACACACACACACACACACAGTGGAGATGTGATGGCTTTAAGCTACATGGAATGTAAAGGACAGCTCTGTGTCAATAAACAGGACGAAGTGTATGTGCTGAATCAGCGAAACAAGCAAAAAAGACACAGACTCACAAACACTCTTTAATATCTATGTCAAACACCGTAGTGTAAAAGATTCAATTCTACACAGCTAACACACGGTTAACACACCGAGATGCATCCTTGCTTCTGGCTTCTGCCCAAACATCCTCTTATTCATCACATCCTTTCATCCATTTGCACTCTCCATATCCCCCTCTCAGCAGTCGTTTACGTCCAGCTTGGCCACCGTGCGTTTGAAATTAATTAGCGCCCTGTGTAGTATCGAGTAAGTCTCAGGGTTTGGCTGGAAAACTGATGAAATATCAGGTGGACTGCCGAGGGCCAAGATATAAGTATGTGGAGAGGGTCAGGGGTTAATCCTCATTGATTTTTCTCTGTCTACATACAAGTGCTGTTAAAACAGCGAGCGTGAGAGTATCTACTCCACGCAAAGTCTTTTAAAACCTGTGAGTGTACACAAAGCATAGCTTTATCTACAACAGGGTGGAAAAGGCAAAGAGAGTGTTTGTGAGCCATGTTGTTTAAAATCTGCAAATAATTGAGATGCGCTAATCCATCAGGTCACAAGGTCTCATACACAATATAATGACAAGGATAGATAGACATGATTTCCTCAGAATATAGAAAGTTCATCTTGGAGAGCGAATCTAGAGGGCATGTCAGTCTGAGCTACGTGTCACTGATAGGCTGCATGAATATACAGTGTGGGTTAGAAAGAAATCAGCCCTAGCCTTGCTTTTTAATTCTTTATAGCCTTTTGTGTAGTTGACCTTCAACTGTTGGTGGCGCTGTTGTGCTCCATTCCACAAAAATCCCATTTTGTTAAAAGCAACACAAAGTTACAGTTCACTAAAAATTACAATTAGTACGTTCTTCAAGGTCCTTCAAGACTTGTTTAGTTCTGTTATTATTATCACCAAACTTTTATTCGCTCTCATTCTTTTTTCCCACATAGAAGCAGGTTGAGGAGGAGAAGGACAAGCCTACCCGCTGATGAGCGCTTGTGTGTTTTATTGATAGGGCGTGATGGAAAATGCCAGCGTGCTATGGATTCTCCTCATGAGAAAATTCAATAGGAACCTTGTGAGATAAAGCTCCCTTGCAAGCCAACGGAAACAGTGATCAATGAGCAGCAATCAGGCCATCGATCAGTCATTATATCATTGGCCTAATCTAAACAAGTGATATCTAATCAACAAAATAGCTCAGCGCTAACAGGTGGCTCGCGTACGGCGGAAAATGAGTAACTTTATCGCACCTGACGTTCGTTTATTTATCGTCACGCTGCTCGAGAAGACGAATGACGTCGTCCCGTATATCTGTTACGTTTATGCAAATATGTCATCAAGAAAAGAAAAAAAAACGATTCCTACATATAACAAATGCTCCAGAGCCAGCGTTTTTTCGCCAAGCACTATTATATGCAAAGTGCTCTGAGGCAAAAATCATTTTGCAAATTAATTTTCATGCCTGCTCTCTCTGTTTACCTCCTTCTTAGGTTTTTGCACTTCTCTTAATCCCATCATGCAGGGTAATAAAGGTATGCGACATGAGCACATTTAATTTCCCCCTATTAGTCCTGGGCAAGCCCAGAGGTGTGCTTTAATAAGGATCAATGGCACTTTATGTGGGACAGGACCTACTTCACTGCATGCAAATTAAACCCCGACACTTAAAGAAAAAAAAGCACTGGATTTAATTAAAAAGAAAACGTAAGACCGCGGGCTCTGGAAATTCAATTAGAGGGTTTATGCAAAGGACGGCCTGCCTTTTCTGTGTTGCCTTTACTGTTTGTGTAATGGGGTTTTCATATTAAAAATCAATAAGCAGCCTGAATTGGAAGAATCACTGATCTTTATGCGTGTGTTTGAATCAATTTCAGGACTAGTCCATCAGCCCTGCTGTAGTAAAGATGAGCGCCGGCGAAGAGGGCCATCACTCTGATAAGAAATGGCACTTCTCAATGAACAAATTTGGCATGTCGAAGATAAAGAATGGATGCGTTGGTGGAACAGCTTGTTCATAGCACGACTCAAATGATCCTCACTGTTAGTTATGATGACTGTTTCTCCCGACAACGTAGCGAATCGACGGTAGGGTCATTATTCAGGAGAAATGCTTCTGTCCGATAGAATAAGCAATGGAAATGATGAGTGAATGATTTGAGCTCAGTTAGCCTCTTTGATAATGTGGCAAGATCCCCTAGCGAGAGACAGGATGGAGGTATGGAGCTCAGTATGTGCTTCATCGAGGCGAGACACGTGATAGTCTGTAGCAGATAAAGTACAAGCGGTTAAATAATGATAATCCATGAGGAGAAACAAGAGAAACAGGCGGACTTGTCTGTAGTGTCAAAGCAGGCAGATAACAAGAATCCAGGATAGGACAAGGTCCAAATCGGAAGAACAAGGAAACATGGAAAACTGCGGCTCAGAAATGGACATTAACAATCAACAAGAACAAGATGGGGAATAAATAGGCACATGGCAATGAAAAACAAAAAACATGCGAGAATTTGTGACAGTAGACTGACACATGAACAGGTGACCACAAACAGATAACGCATGTTTATGGCATTTAGTAGATGCCCTTATCCCTCACATTTCTATAACCTTGATCATGGGCCCAGCAGTGGCAGCTTGGTAGTCCTGAGATTTTAACTCACAACCTTCCGATCAGTAATCCAACTACTAAGCTACAATTTCTCCCCAAACCAGTAACCAGACTTGCCCAAAAACAGGACTAGAACCTAAACATTGTGACATAAATGAAGAAAAACCCAAAATACATTTCCATGGTGTAGTTCTGTTCTACTACAAGATGCCCCAAAGCAGTGATTCTTGATTTTTCTCTCCAAACATTCATTCAGCTCTGGTATCGACTCATGAGTCTTAACTAAATTCAATTCCACAGTAAACCATCTACACTACGCTACAGGGCTAAGCAGCATCGGTGTGCTGCAGTGCTGTGTGTGTTAGCTTAATAAAACTGTATCTGTATGGACAATACTCCCTATAACAGGATTGAAACTGGACACCCTTATCAATACGAGCAAATTGGATTTCTAATTCGTTCCCATCTACCTTTTTTTTTTGGTTGATGTTCGTTTTGTGTTGTCCAGTTTCTTAAACGACTATCAAAACTAAAGTTGGAAGCTTGGGTATCAATCTTCTCCAGCAATCAGATTAAAAGATTTAATCTTCTCTAAGGTTTTACATTAACAGAGAGCATCTGCACACCGAGCTCTTGGCTCCAGCACCACATACCGGTACAGCGACGGCTGCTGAACAAAACCATTTGTCATTTCATGCGCTCTTTTTCCATCACTCATGAATAATTCAGCATTCACAGCAACTGGGAACTCTGGGATTATTCCCAGAAACTCCTACTTCACACCGTAGAGGCATCTACTGTCAAGATGGAGGGTCGGATCTTTCCTACTGGGAAGCTGGAAACCTCCCAGTTCCCACTTGTTCATGAATACAGTAAAAGATTACATTTACATTTATGACAGTTTGGCACACGCCCTAATCCCTCTTCCAGTGCGACTTTGATGTCTCTATAAATATAAATACACCTCAAACTGGTTCACTAGGTCAGGGACTAAGAGTATAGCCTGCAAGGAAACCACCAATGGCTTCATGCTTAATAAAAACAAAGTGCTAATTGGTTAAGATCCCAAGATTCGTTGACTACGCCATCGTTTATTCTCTGAGTCAGAACCCTTGTCACAAAATAGTTCCATGAACCAGAAAGCGAGAGAGGACTAAAATGACCGGCTGCATGAAAGGTGAGACAGGACGGCCTATTCACATCCTGCACTCTCTAAAAATAACCTAATGCACAGGATTAGCATCAGAACAGGAAGCAGACGGAAAAAAGGCAGTCATTGCTGTGTGCAGACGTCATCTTATCTGCCCTGACGCATTATCTACTTCAAGCCCAGACTCATTCACAAAACCCAATCCTCCCATCAATCCATCTGTCCAAGCGCAATTCATAGAATGCAGTGAGGTTCCTGTTCCACTGCAGAGGATGATTCGCAAAGGTGCAGAACAGACAGAACTAACTACGAGAGTGTGCTCAGAAATATTGTTGGTTTTAAGGGAGAACCCTTAAAGGTTTCATGTTGGACCCACTTTAGGAAGTGAAGAACCCTTAAATACCAAAGAAGAACCATTTGAAGAACCATTTTCTCCAGGTGGATATCACAATTTCTACACATTTAAACTGTAGTACAATTACACAGACACATATGTAACTACAGAATTAAGTTCTAGTCAAGTCAACGTGTCTAGTTTCTTAACTTAAGTTCTGTGAGATTCAGTCACATATGACCGAATTTGTCTACACCAGAGGTAATTTATACACAATTCTGATTGTGAATTTAAGCCAACTGTCAGCTTGAATAAGCAGCAGCATTAAATCCAGAACCACAGACTGACACCTTTTTGATCTAACAACAACATGCCATGCTGAAATTCGTGTTTTAGCTGTAAATTTCTTTTTAAAAAATGACTGAATACCAATCGAGGCCAAAATTAAAATCGATTTAGTGCCTTGTGGCTTGATTAACTCTTAACACGTGATATAAAATAAAAAGCAAAATATTAGCATGTGTATAGTGACAGTGGAAGCCATATTGTTCCAGTGATGAATCTGATAAATATAATCAGAACTATTCAGGCAGAAATATAAAAGGAATGTAATAGATTTTGTTTTGTAGGTTCGCATTTTCTGTCCCGCAATTTTTGTGTGAGCTAGACGGTACTGAAAAACCTCAACCTCAATTCTATTTCTCTTCCTGAAAAATCTGGCAACCTTGGAGGCATGAAATACAAACAAAAAAAATTTATTTGCATAATCATAATCTTAAATGCATGCATAACTCGAATCTAAATGCAAATGGCGTCTGAGTAATTATTGGACTTCATCCATCCCTCCATCCCTGGTTTACGTTATGCCACACGGTGGTATTTAAGGTATTCTGCCCCTGCACACCTTCTTTGGTCCAAATCACCAGTTATGTCTCCATTAGACAGACCTGGCAGCTCATTTGCTCTGGAGGCAGTGTATTTGCCCCGGGGCATCAAACCTTTAGCTGACTAGCGTTCAGCCTCGCTGCTCTCATTGCAACGGTGCCATCATCCTTCGTCTCACTAAACCTATCTGAAAGATTCTTGTTTGCACTAAAAACCAGCCTCTTACCCCTGTAGCTACAGACAACAGGGGGAACCCTGCCCTCGATGGCAACCTTAACACCAAGACACTCTGAACACGGGACGCATAAATGATAAGTCTGTTGACCGAGATGTTAGAGAGTTCATTAAACATTTGTCTCTGCAGTAAGCAGAAACCAGACGGCAAAGCGCAGACCTTGTTAGCTGAACTGGAAAAAAACCATCAGGGGGGTGAATGCTGCTCAGAAGATGTGTGTGTCAGCCTCTCACACACAATATTACCCCTACACATGTCTGATTTAAATCTCCAATGCTCAGAGGAACTTGTTATAATCCACTCCTTCACCTCTTATTAATATGAGCAGATTGCTTGGGCTTGGTCCGAAGTTCATGGCATGCGTATGTAGCCAGGTGCTGAAAACATAAGGAATAACAAAGCCAGAAGACGAGGTGGAGGGTTATAACAACATCTGCCTCAATTAGCAAAACAAACCAGATGTCATCTTATCTGCCTGATGCATTATCTGCTTCAGGGCCAGACTCATTCACAAACCCAATACATCTCTCTACTTCTGTGCAATTTGTAGTACATAATGAGCTTCCTGTTCCATAGCTGACAGTCAAAAGAGAAGGTATGAAAATGCTACAGAGCTTGTCTCTTAAAGATGGAGGTGAATAGAGCCAGATCTCTAGAACACTAGGTGTAATTGGAGAACCTTGAGGAACCCTAGACAGTAACCCAAGATCAGGATCGAAAACCTGGAGGTGTTTCACTAACCACTAATTAACTTATATAATGTTGACATGACAATAACTCAAAGATACAGCATGTTTCTTTGCAATTATTTAATACGGTGGAACCTCAGCATATGAATTTTTGCCATAAGAATTTACATTTTTCAAGAAATTTGCATCGGCATACAAAGAATTTTCAGAATACGAACGCACCGTACCAAACTGGGAGCCGTTCAAAACTTGTTAGCGTCAGTGGAAAGCCAAGCGAAGCCAACCCGAAGCAAGTTTACGAATTTTGTGAATTTTTTTTCAGTCAGCGAAAGCTGTGTGAAAGAGTCGATCCACGATACCAACTTTGCCTTCGGCATGTGTTCAAAAGCTAGGTGATTTTTGGGGCGCTGTTTTGCTGACAGATCGGTGGCGTGGGCGGTCTGTTCTATTTTTAGCCCAAGCTTGGTGGCACGACTTCCTGTGAGGAGCCTTGACATGGAATGCTTGGCTTGGGTCAGTTCTTTGTAAGCAGCCGTACAGTTTACATACGCTTGGTGTTGGTCATAATGCTCATATTTTTGGGAGCTGGGACGGATTATCTGCATTCACATTATTTCTTATGAGAAAATTTGTTTCCCAATACACATCCAGAACAAATTAAATTCGTATGCTGAGGTTCCAGTGTATGAGAAATGCTAATTCTGCTTTCAAACAGAAGCATTTAGTGTACACATTTTAATCAAAATCCTAAAATTGTAAGTGTTAAGGACACCAATGTTAAGCAAACATTCATCTTCTAAGTGTGTGTGTGTTTAAGTTTTGTTCTTGCATTTGGACCCTCAGTCCAGTTCACAGTTCACTTGTTTCTGCAGCTCTGGTTAATCCCCATGAATCCCAGGAGAAAATTCAACCAATTAAAACAACAGCATTATGTTTTTCAGCCACCAGTAAACAAGCTAATCTCACTCTTCTATACAGATACTCATCTTTTAACGCGACTGGATTATACGCTTGCACTAATGCTTACACCACACAGCTATCTGAGGTCAAGGAAAATGTGTTTTGACTTTCAGGACCATGCAGGATATGAGAATGGACATGGCAGCAAATTGACTTGACATATTGCAGCAAATACAATAAACAAGAAAGGTCTGCAGGCTGCATGTACATATCTCTGGGACATATGTGGCGCTTCGTGTTCCTGCTTTAAAGCTAATGAAATGTGAAGCCTAAGGGAAACGTTTGAGATTTCAGATATTCTGAGAGCAATGAGGTTTGTTCCTTTGCACTACTTATGAAACTATGGGATTTTTTTCTCTCAGAGGTTAATGGAAGTTTATTACCACATGTCACATACAGGCTGCTGGTTTTCTGACCTTTTCTGGGTTAGGAGTCCAGACAGGGTGGTGGAGGTGGCGGTGTGCCAGGGGATCTCCAGGCCAGCGTTTGGGTGACCAGGCTTAGCCACAGGTGCAGTGTGGAGCTCTTCCCACACTAAGACTAAAAACAGTCGCTGAGCCCAATATGAAGCAGTCAGCGAAAGTTCTCCAGCTTAATGTTCTCGTCATCAGGTTCCCACAGAAAACAGAAGAGGATGTAGGGATTCATTTCTATTAAACAAAACTTCATGAAATTGTTGGGTATTTTCCCCAGACTCTAAATTCATGGTTCTGAAAGTGAGAAAATTAACAGGGAATGATGAAGTGGAACCAGGGGGTTGCTTGTCTTTCTTTCTTTCTTTCTTTCTTTCTTTCTTTCTTTCTTTCTTTCTGTCTTTCTGTCTTTCTTTCTTTCTTTCTTTTTCTTGTCTTTCTTTTTGTCTTTCTTTCTTTTTATCTTTCTTTCTTTCTGTCTTTCTTTTCTTTCTTTCTTTCTTTCTTTCTTTCTTTTCTTTTTCTTTCTTTCTTTCTTTCTTTCTTTCTTTCTTTCTTTCTTTCTTTCTTTCTTTCTGTCTTTCTTTCTTTCTGTCTTTCTGTCTTTCTTTCTTTCCTTCTTTCTTTCTTTCTTTCTTTCTTTCTTTTTGTCTTTCTTTCTTTTTTATCTTTCTTTCTTTCTTCTTTCTTTCTTTCTTTCTTTCTTTCTTTCTTTCTTTTTCTTTCTTTCTTTCTTTCTTTCTTTCTTTCTGTCTTTCTGTCTTTCTCTCTTTCTTTCTTTCTGTCTTTCTTTCTTTCTTTCTTTCTTTCTGTCTTTCTTTCTTTCTTTTTTCTGTCTTTTGTTCTTTCTTTCTTTCTTTCTTTCTTTCTTTCTTTCTTTCTTTCTGTCTTTTGTTCTTTCTGTCTTTCTTTCTTTCTTTTCTTTTCTCTTTCTTTCTTTCTTTCTTTCTTTCTTTCTTTCTTCCTTCCTTCCTTTTTTCTGTCTTTTGTTCTTTCTTTTCTTTCTTTCTTTCTTTTTTTTCTTCTTTCTTTCTTTCTTTCTTTCTTTCTTTCTTTCTTTCTTTCTGTCTTTCTTTCTTTCTTTCTTTCTTTTTTTGTAATTCATTTGTGTAATATTCATGTAATGTCTCTTTTTTACAAAAACAATTTAGGATTTTTTTCAGAAAAGTGGATTGCAGGAACTCTTTTTTTTTGGACACAGATCACATTTATCAAACAACAAATTCTTTTTTTTTCGCTATCTGGAATGCTAGATATTTAGATCACTAAATGATGTTTTTGAACACTGGATTGCATTTCTGGAAAAACTCATCGCAGTGTATTGCATTGTAACACTGAAACTCAGTAACAGTTATGGAACCCAGGCTACATATTTTTGGAGCGCTTGATTTTATTTTTGGGTCTTTAGATTACATTTTGGAATCCTGGACTATATTTTTGGAACCCCATCTGGAACAACAGATGACTTTTTTGCATGTTTGGAGCACTAAAGTAAATATTTGGAACAATATTATGTCATTTTTAACCTTTCATTTTTTAACAATTTTATTTTTTTGTATCGGAAGATTAGACATTTTTGGAACCCCAAAATTAGAATTGTGTTTTTGGAAGGTTAGGATCCTAGCAGTAATATGATTAGATATATTGTTAAAATTACATGTTTAAGGAAACCTAGAAATATTCTGGAACCTACTTTACATTTCTGGAAAACTTGAGTGCATTTATTTTGAAACGCCAGATTGTGTTTTAGAATTAATTAAAATTAATTGTTTGGACTAGTTTGCATGTTCAGAGCTCTAAATTAAATTTCAGCTCATGTTTTTTTTAATCCTATTACATTTTGGGACTTTAATCCCAATCCTAAATTTAATCCTAAATTACATTTTAGGAAATGTACATTATATTTCATAACCTCTGATTAGGTTTAGGAAATGTCAGATTATTTATTTATATATTTAAGCACTTCATTATCATCTAAGCATTTGAGGCATTGGTGGCTCAGTGGTAGGTTGCTCGCCCGGGTTCGATTCCAGCCAATGCCTCAACCCCAGCCATTGGATGCAGTGCCGGTCCCAAGCCCGGAAAAATGGGAGGGTTGCGTCAGGAAGGGCATCCGGCGTAAAACCTGTGCCAAGTTGTTGTGCGGACCAGTTGGTCCGCTGTGGCGACCCCGAACAGGGAGCAGCCGAAAGCAACTTATTATCATATAAGCATTTATTATTTTAGAACCTGAGATTAGCTGAGTATTAGATGTTTAACGATTGGATTATATATTAGAGCTTACTTTATGTTTCTGGAGCACTAGATTTAAAAAAAAAATAATAAAGGTTGTGCGTTTGGAACATTACATTTTCGGATCGTTGAGTTACATTCTGGAAAAATGCTACATTCTTGAGAGGATAAATTACATGTTTGGCAACCATTGATTAGGTTTTTGCGATGCTACATTACATTTTGTAGCCCTCCATTGCAATTTGTCAAGTAAAAGTTAAATAAAAGATAAATAAATATAAAACAAAACATTTGTTTTGACCCAAGTGTAAGATAAGAATAATAGTAAGACATGAGATTGAGGAGTGTTGGGTCTAAAAAATTCATTTTAAAAATATTTGTTGGAATTTGATGGAGTTAGTAATTGAGATACATTATAAAGAAATGCTACAGTTGTGTTGATGTAAATTAAAACAGATGGATAAAACAGGAGGTCTATTCCTAGGTAGTGAACAGAACCTGAGAGTTAATAAGTTAAAGAGAAACAGAAGAAGAAAGAAATATGTAGCAGAGTGTGGAAACCCTCCAGCCAAACCGAGAGGGACATGAGCTCAGGTTCCTCACGCTGCTGCTTTCTTTGGAGTTTCACCAAAGCTTTAACTTCACTGTCTTTTCACAGAGACTAGCCCTCCTGCTTCCTGTTTCTCCGGTAGGCCTTGGCGTTGCCCCACTCACCTTCTTTTTTTTTTTTTTTTTCTTCATTCCTTCACTTTTTTTTCCTTCTTGTCTGAGGAGATTTTCCTTGATAGCTCAGGTAAATAAGCCAAGCAGCTGAGCAAACAGAAGCGAGCAGCTCAGTGAGCGTGTAGAGAAACGGCAAGAGAAGGAAAGAGGAATCGAATCGGAGGGGGAAAAATCAATCCAAACAGCAGGGGAGAGGAGTTTTGTGGGAGTGTGAAGATGGAGGTTGGGACTAAAGGGTTCAAATGTTGCCTCGGAGCTGGATTTGATTGACATGTGAACCGGTAGATATGAGTCGTGACGATGCAGAGAGTAGCAAATTTAAAAAAAAAGAGAGAGAGAAAACTTCTTTCAAAGATGAGAAACATTTGGAATCTTTTTGTTTTTGTTTTTTTTCTGGACTATAAAAGACTTCAACAGTGGAATGGTGTGATGCGATGGTGTGATCATTTGTTTATAGTTTCATGGAAATTCTACGTAGACGTCTGACGCTCCATCACTAACCTCTCTTGACGCTTGTTACTGAACATTAGCAAGAAACCAGAAAGCGTAACCTCCTCTGTAAAAGGCTATACCTTTACCTCTAACACTGGAGACTCCTTGCCTACATGCTAGACATCTTACAGCAAACTTCACCATATCAATAAATAAAATTTAACAGATTATGTAGAGCAGTAGAAGTCCACGTGAATGAGCTGTTGCTATGGAAACGCTAACGTATACTTGTTAATATAAACTGGTGATTTGCAGCTATGCTACTGTCAGAGCTGCTGGTATAAAAAATGAAGCAACACTCTCCAACCAATCTGATTACAGAATTCAACATTGTTATGGTGTAGTGTTTGCTTTTACAACCCACTTTCCCAGAAACCATATTTCTTCTTATATTCTGAAAAAGTCACGTGGTGCAAATTGAATTGTGATGGCATGAAAGTGTTTCGAGCGCCATGTCTACATCTGTACCCTCCAGATGTTTCCAGTTCATGATTCTACCTAGCCATTTATCAGTGCAGCGTCACTCTTGTTCGACCTTCACCTCATCATTCTCCCTCTTTCTCCTGTCCTAAGGTGAAGGATCTGTCCCATTTATCAACAGAGGTGCAAGATGAGACCATGAGCCTTTGTGACACATAACCTCTTTTCTTCTTCTTCTTCTTCTTCTTCTTCTTCTTCTTCTTCTTCTTCTTCTTCTTCTCTCTTCTCGTCCAGCATGTATTGAACAATCTGGAACGGACACATGTTGGGAAACATGTAACCAAATCTCCTCTTCATTTCCCAGATCCCTGACCTTCATCTGGGAGCGATATAGATCATGAGAGGTAGAAAATGAAGAGTAAAAGATAAAGTGAGAGCAGATAGATAGAGTGAGACGTGTAGCATGGTAAAAGCTCATTCTCGATATCCACAACTATATTAATCCAAATCAAACGGTAACCTAATACCGAGGTCTGAAATGTTATTTACTGAATTGCAGGAAAATATATCTGACTCATATCCATGTCAACAGATTTCACAAAAAGGCACCAGACACTGAGTTTATTTTTTTTTATATATATATATATATATAATTTCTGTTGATCTGCACATGCACTGAAA
Organism: Hemibagrus guttatus; assembly: GCA_033459395.1. NCBI lineage: Eukaryota > Metazoa > Chordata > Actinopteri > Siluriformes > Bagridae > Hemibagrus > Hemibagrus guttatus. The sequence continues at coordinate 29,443,126 of JAUCMX010000004.1, read as the reverse complement.
ATGCTTCCTGCACACTGCAGGTTTTCGTCAGTATGTCAGTATAATGCTTGGCAAAGGCATGAAGGCCCTTCAGGGGTTATTGCATGGTCAATCCTCCTGTGATATCTCATCTGATCCAATCAATCTCCACTCAATCCTCGGCCAAAATCAATCCCCCTCCACTGGCGTAGCCTGCATGGGATGCTTGGTTAAGCCGCGGGGACGTGAGCGGGGCTGCCCCGTGCCTGCCGAGCGCCAGAGCAGTCCAGCCAAACACACACCCTCAGAGATGGAGGCCTCCACCACACGCCGCTCTGGATAAATGATGTTGATGAGCTCATCAATCAACGCTGGGCTTGTCTTCAGCTTCCCTCCCTCTTCTGTTGATTTGGTAACAGACCTCTGGGAAGGGAATTGTGGAATGTGGCTCCTCGCCCCAAATGGGGTGTAATTTCTCTGAAGGGTGTTTGCCTTTTGTTTAGTGTGCACTCTCGCTGTGAGGTCCCTTACGCTTGCCACTTTGAATGGATAAAACCTAAAATTAGGTTAAGTGCTAATCTTATTTGATAAGCATTAATGACATTTCCATTCGCCCTCTCTCCAGGCTGAGAGGCAGTGCAGGCTCGCTTTAAGAGGAGTAAGTACCACCTGAGAAAATAACACTACACTAAATGAGTGCTTTAAGAGGTCTGTAAGTGGCTACATGATCATGGTCCATCTACACCCAGCTATGAGGAACCTCCTCCCATGGATTTCCCCCCTCTTGCTCGGACCTACATGAGCTGAACAAGGCACACTTCTGTTTGACTAAAATCTGAAGTTTTTCAGATGTTTACTTTAAACCAACAACCTCAGTAGTGTATATATTAATGGATAGTCAGTTTAATGCTATTTCTAAGAAAATATGAAGATTATTATTATTATTGTTGGTGTTATTATTATTATTATTATTATTATTATTATTATTATTATTATTATTATTATTATTATTATTATTATGTTTTTTTACATTCTCAAAGCAGCATCTCCCTAGTATATATTGTTTAAATATCTATATACAAATTCCAGATGAAATAATAAGAATTAATTAATTAATTAATTAATTAATTTTTTTATTTATTTTGTTATAATTTTTTTTAACATTCTCAAAGTAGCATCTCTCTGGTATATATATTTAAAAAATAATAAAAAAAATATTTTTTATCATTGCCTAATCTTATATTTATTTTTATTTAAATCAACTCTCTCAAATCTCTGTTGCTGTAATAATTAGGCAATGTCATAACCTGTAAAAAAGACACTAACCTTTGCATTCAGGTTTATTATTATTATTATTATTATTATTATTATTATTATTATTATTATTATTATTATTATTATTTTATTATTATTATTATTATTTTATTATTATCATTATTATTTAAGGAGTCTCTGGAGCTGCCATCATCCCTTGAGGTTAAATAGAATAGAATAATAAAGTTGTCTATAAACATGGGTTTTGACTAGTCATTATACAAGAAGAAGTAGGAGGTAAGAATATAAAATTTGAGCGCTGAGAAGAATTGCCTTACTTTTAATATTTAATATTGTAGCTGTGGTTATGCTGGTGCTGGACTGTAGTTCAAATCACACTAGCAACTCTATGAAGAAACAATAAGAGGAGCCAAACATCAGGCAGGAAATAACATGAAGTGTTAAATGATAATGTCGCCATGTCAGGTGATCGTACGGGAAGCCTGTCATTGGAGAGACTTTGTCACTCAGCTTAAGCTAAACTTTCTACTGTAGTTAAAAGATGCTAATCGGGTGAAGTTACAGATGAGCAATCATAATCTGGAGTAAGATTTAGATTTCATATGGAAGAAGGCAACTGTAGAAAATGATACCAAAAACAAATGTTTAAGGTTTTTAGCAATAAATATCACAAAGAAGCTTTACAGAATTATAGATGGATGAATGGATGAGTGGATGGATGAGTGAATGGATGGATGGTTGGCGGGATGGATGGATGGCGGGATCGATGGATGGATGGATGAATGGAAGGATCTGGGTGTCAGTTATGAGGAAAAACATGATTCTGAATTGAATGATGTAGATGTGTGGGTTTGATCTTCAGCTCAGGTCTAAACTTGTTTGATTTTATTCAGAAATTTGGAATTCCACACTCAAATCATGTTTCATGAAACAAAAAAAAAACATAATCGTTTTAAAGTTTCTCATCCTCAATCTCAAGTCATTTCTCCAAGTATATCCTAGTGCTTTTGCTCAGCAAAGATGAGCAAGGTTTTACACCGTGGTTTCTGTTTCTTTCCAAGACACCACTGAATGAACAGGAAGCATTCCTATAGGTCACATGACCATTACATGGATATACGCTGGACCTGTGCTAGAATCTCAATAATTTAAAAAAATGCTGCTAGTCCTTAATAAAGGTTGTGTGTTTTTTTTTATATATCTGCTATATATATATATTCTGCAGCTATATATATTTTATAATCTGATATATATATATATATATATATGTTCTGCAGCAGGACAATGATCCAAAACACACCAGCAAGTCCACCTCTGAAAGGCTGGAGAAAAACAAAATGAAGACTTTGGAGTGGCCTAGTCAAAATCCTGACCTCAATCCCATTGAGATGCTGTGGCATGACCTTAAAAAGGTGGTTCGTGCTCGAAAACCCTCCAATGTGGCTGAATTACAACAATTCTGCAAAGATGAGTGGGCCAAAATTCCTCCACAGCGCTGTAACAGACTCATTGCAAGTTATGGAAAACGCTTGATTGCAGTTGTTGCTGCTAAGGGTGGACCAACCAGTTATTAGGCTTAGGGGGCAAATACTTTTTCACACAGGGCCATGTAGTTTTGGATTTTGTTTTCCCTTAATAATAAAAACCTTCATTTAAAAACTGCATGATGTGTTTACTTGTGTTATCTTTGACTAATATTTAAATGTGTTTGATTATCTGAAACATTAAAGTGTGACAAACATGCACACCACTGTATATATATATATATATATATATATATATATATATATATATATATATATATAAAATAATATAAAACGTTATTCAAAAATGTATACGTACAATATCTGGGGTTATTTCTACTGGTCACTTTAGAAATAAAAACATGGCCTAAACTATACATGCCTGTACAGTCCATAAAGATTATTGATATGAATGGATTTGAATGTATCTGAAATCCCAGAGATATTCTCTAAATTAAATAATAGCATAATAATGTTATGTTATTATATACATCAGGCATTCATAACAGACTCTGGCTGTTAGACTTTGTTCTTAAAAGTAAAACAAATCAAAATATACTTTTGTGGAAATGGATATCATTTGCCAGAATGGCTTTAATAAGAGCTTGACGTACTAAAAATAATCAAAATGATGTGGTGTCAACGTTGTCATGGTCACATGACCTTGTGAATGTCTTTCTTCAAGAAGGTAATTGATAAATTATCATCTCACTGCTCGCGGTCACCCTCCCCCTCCTCGTGCCCCTATACGACTGGATAATTAGCTGTGCTAGGCTTTAGGCTGCTACGTACATTACTAGACGCTGGAACGTACTACTTGAAATGTTTCTGTAATGTGCAAACAATTATGCAGAAATGCTTGAGTGGAAGCGAATATGGGTGATTTTGTTGAAATATGATGTCCAGGTTTTTCCGAATGACACTGTCCAGCCTGCACTTAAAATGTGTTTTGGACTGGAAACAGACATCTGGGTGAGGTGGTGTAGGTGTGTCCATGCAGCTGTGAGTGGATTAATGGAGTGACTGTTGTGGAGAGCTTGTGTGTGTGTGTGTGTGTGTGTGTGTGTGTGTGTGTGTGTGTGTGTGTGTGTGTGTGTGTGTGTGTGTGTTTGAAGGCTATTGTCAGAAATAGTGACAAGGGAATATTTTCAGAACTCAGGTTTTACAGAAGACCCAAAGTCTTTCAAGTCGTCCATCTATCTGGAGGGCGTGTTTTGACCCCAAGCAAGTTCCACCCCAAGGGTCGGTTCTGTTACGAGAACTTAGGTATGGTTCTCTAAGTGGGAGGTTGGAAAAAATACCTTACATTTGGTGGTTAGCACGTTTGGTGGTTAGCATGTTTGCCTTACACCTCCAGGGTTGGGGGTTCAAGTCCCGCCTCTGCTATGTGTGTGTGGAGTTTGCATGTTCTCCCCGTGCCTCAGGGGTTTCCTCCGGGTACTCTGGTTTCCTCCCCCAGTCCAAAGACATGCATTGTAGGTAGATTGGCATCTCTAAATTGTCTGTAGTGTGTGAGTGTGTGTGATGTGTATGTGTGTGTGTGTGTGTGATTGGGCCCTGCGATAGACTGGCATCCTGTCCAGGGTGTACCCTGCCTTGTGCCAGTAGTCTCCTGGGATAGGCTCCAGGTTCCCTGTGACCCAGTAGGATAAGCAGGTATAGAAAATGGATGGATGGATGGATGGATGGATGGATGGATGGATGGATGGATGGATGATGGATGGATGGATGGATGGATGGATGGAAGAGTTACTGAGCAGTGTTCGTAAGGCTTCATTGTACCTACATAAGCACCTAACTGTAATTAATGTATATTTATAGAGGCTTATTCTAACATTTTTATGTAAATGTTGTTGTATTAGGCTTTTGATCTGACTTAGGTCATTTAGGCCACAAAAAACAGACATAACCCTGTCATTACAGTGTCATGACATTTTCATAGAGTTTCATTTGAAATAATTTTGTCTAATGATGTACCATGAAGGGTTTATGAAGGATCATAGCTTTATAAAGACTACTGATTTCATGTATAACTCATTTACTAGTTATGTCAGTTAAAGAAGGGCTTATGTAGATGTTATGAACTCCTATGAACCATAAGTACTGATTTTGTCTATAACTGTTAACTGTTTATGCTACTTATGCTACTACGTTAGGTGCCATAAAGGGCTTATGTAGGTGTCATGAAGCCTTATTAAAATGCCCTGATGTTCTAATTGCATTTAACTGTTTATGACGGTCTAAGACTTGAGCTATGGATGGCTTATATGTGTGTCATGTAGCTTTTTGAAAATCTTCCTTAATCACTCATGAGTTCTGGTATTGTGTATAAATGTTTGTTTATGCAGGTTTATGTGAAATGTCATTAAGGACTTATGTAGGTGCCATGTAGTCTTATGAATGCTGGCATTAAGCACTCATTTAATATATAACTGTTTATGTAGGTTTATACCTTTAGCCTTGAAGAACTTATGTAGATGTCATTTTGAAAATCACTCTGAGGTTCTGATTTTGTGTAGACCTTTGCCAGTTGCTATGAAGGGCTTTTGTATACATTGTGTAGCCTTATCACAATCACTCTTAAGTACCAATTTTGTGTAGACCTGTGCCAGTTTCTATGAAGGGCTTATGTATGCATCATTTAGCCTTATGACACTCACTCTTAAATACTGATTTTTTGTAGACTTATGTAGGTGCCATGTAGTCTTATGAATGCAGGCATTAAGAACTCATTTAGTCTATAACTGTTTATGTAGGTTTATACCTTTAGCCATGAAGGGATCACATAGATGTCAAGCGGCCGTATGAATATTACTCTGAGGTTCTGACTTTGTGTAGATCTATGCCAGTTGCTATGAAGGGCTTATGTATGCATTGTGTATCCCTATGACAATCACACTTAAATACTGATTTTGTGTAGACCTGTGCCAGTTTCTATGAAGGGCTTATGTATGTATTGTGTAGCCTTATGACAATCACTCTTGAGTACTGATTTTGTGTAGATTTACACCAGTTGCTATGAAGGGCTTATGTATGCATTGTGTAGCCTTATGACAATCACACTTAAGTACAGTTTTTTTTGTAGATTTATGCCAGTTGCTATGAAGGGCTTATGTACATATTGTGTAGCCATATGACAATCACTCATAAGTACTGATTTTGTGTAGATTTATGCCAGTTGCTATGAAGGGCTTATGTATGCAACAAGTAGCCTTATGACAATCACTCTTAAGTACAGTTTTTTTTGTAGATTTATGCCAGTTGCTATGAAGGGCTTATGTATGCAACAAGTAACCTTATGACAATCATACCTAAGTATGGATGTTTACCTGTTTATGTAGCTTTATGCCAGTTGCCATGCAAGGCTATGTCGATGTTAAGTAGCCTTATGAACACTGGCCTAAAGTACAGAAATAAATGCTGGAAATGATCAGTTACTGTTCTGGACTCTGGCTGTTCCTCTCTCACGACCCAACAGCACTGGAAAAGATTCACAGATTTAATGAAGTGCCCTACAAAGCCCTTTATAATTTACTTAATTCAGCAGGACAATTTCTGAGGCAGAGCAGAAGATTATCTTCACGGCGCATTACATAAAATCACATCCAATATCAAGGCTGGAGATCCAGCCAACCTCGTTAGACACAATTCCCCGTGATTTTAGCAAAGAGCTCAGAGCCAAGAATTGTTCTTGGCACTCGAGACAATTCCCTCTCCAAGGTACAGATAAACAGAATGAAACCGAATCTGTAGAAATCGAGAGAAACTCTATCAAACATAATTACTTATTTGTAAAACGAGACAAGGTTCCTGTTGTAAGTCTTTGGGGGAGAACGGTTCTCCAGCATGCTTCCGTGTCTCTATGCGAGGCGAATAAACTCCTGCCTGTGTTTCCAAGATCATTGCGACGTAACCTTGAGAGAGCCACGTTCACCTCCTTTTCCAACTCCTTCACTTCCTCCACTCTTCCTCACGGGACTCGGAGTGTACGCTCAGCGCCAAGCCACCATCAAGAAACATTCTTCACAGAGCAAGACGTTTACAGCAATGGATGTGAAACTCGGACTGACATTCATCATCTTCTGACTCGTCTTTTTCTCTAATTTCCTGTCATGCCCCCCGTTCGTACCGTCCTGCTTTTTTATAACAGTCCTGCTTTCTGTTCCAAGGCTGTGAACTGTTGTGGCTCGGTTCTAAGATTGCTCTAAATTCATCAAGGTGTTGATGATGTTTTTTGCAAGAGCAGCATTTAGAACGCGTATACTCAATGGGGCATTGGTGGTTCAGTGGTAGGTTTCTCGACTCTCATGTGGAAGGCCTCGGTTCGATTCCCAGCCAATGCCTCAACCCCAGCCACTGTATGCAGTGCCGGTCCCAAGCCCGGAAAAATGGGGGGGTTGTGTCAGGAAGGGCATCTGGTGTAAAACATTTGCCAAGTTGTTGTGCGGACCAGTTGGTCCGCTGTGGCGACCCCGAACAAGGAGCAGCCGAAAACAACTCATACTCAATTCTAATTGGTCATAAGGTGTTGATTAGATTTCTGATTGGATAAATCCAGCCCACTTTGAATAATGGCTCATCTCACGCTTTTATTTTATCAGTAAGGAAAAAAAGTCCAGGTCTCTGCTTCTGCACTTGAGCAAGTTCTGTTATCTTTCAAAGCTTCAGCATCTTTTTAGCCCTTGTTAAGTTTGTCGTCTAGTCCATTAGATGTTTGTTTGTTGACATCCGACTTCCACTAATGTTTATCCGTGATGTTCCCAGTGTGTTTGACTGTCTGACTCTATCTACCGAGCCGTTTTTGTTCACCGTTGTTCAGTTAAGTCCTGGTTTTCATCTGATATGAGCTTGAAGCGCCAATCACTTTCTGATTGGGTGTCTGTTGCTAGGCAACGAGTCGTAATGTTCTAACAGCGCATCGTTTCACACTGTACACGTTCAGCACCGCCATGTGGAGTTAACACCGTAAAGAGCAGAGTTTCATAAATTACAGGTGTGAAACATTGTTCTAGAACGTTCCTCTAGAGTTCAATTGTCGTTGATTATTTTCCTAAAACAGTAAACTTCAAGGTTTCCATACATACAGTTCAAATATCCAGAGTCTTTTACGAATTCAACTTCTATAAAGTATACTCAAATTTTATACGTTTTATACGTTTTATATGAAAATATTTGGGGGAAAAAAAACAGCAGAATCTAAGGTTAGTCACAGTTTAGACCATCATTACTGACCCTTTTTTTCAGACCAAGAAGCCAAAACTCAAGCAGGACTTTCTGTAAACTCGACCAAAGCAGAGAAGTAAATGTTAGCCTTCGTCAGTCAGCCTTTACTTAATAAATGACAGAAAAATGAAATGTGCCCTCGCAGTGCACTTTAAACAGAACCTCCAGTGTTCTCTACACTTTATATTTCTTTGAGCCCTGCTGTTTTTCAAGCTTCTGGTCGGATCTTGGATGGAGAACACATTCCTGACCCTGATGAAGGTCACCAGGGAGCACCACGTTCCAAGGGCAACAGAAACTGGGCAGGAACAGGTGCGGTGGAGAAGAGGGATGAGGAGGTGAGCTAGGTGTTTAGCACACGTTTGGCCTCCTGCCAGCTCCATATGCATCCTTCAGTTGTGGAGAAGTGGAGAAAATGAGAGGTTTTAGAGGTCTGTAGAACTTCTTGTTTTGTACTTTTTACATAGCTGTTTTGAAGACTAGGGCAATTTTTTAATAAATTGAAATATAACATAATTATTAAACTTCTTCTAATATATATATATATATATATTTGTTTTGTTTTGTTTGTTTATTTGTTTGTTGTTGTTTTTTTTTTATTAACGTGTGAATTTTTTTATTAACTTTTTTTCTCCTGTGAGTCCTACCATAACCCCAGGAAATATGTGCACTATTGCACAAGTCTCATGTTCAACAGGAAGTTGCATCATCTAAATTTCTAAAAGGTCATGGGAAAAAGAAAATTAGTTATTTAGTAATTTAATTTAATTTAATTTAATTTAATTTAATTTAATTTAATTTAATTTAATTTAATTTAATTTAGTTTAATTTAATTTAATTTAATTTAATTTAATTTAATTTAATTTAATTTAATTTAATTTAAATTGATTTAATTTTATTTAATTTTATTTATTGTTTTCAAGTATATTTAGTGATATTGTGATACTGACTGACTTCGAAAGCAAGACCCTGTTACACAAACGATCGATTAATTATAAATAATTAATTCTAAAGTATACATTTATGTAAATAATTAGAATGCCCTAGAAAATCCCAATTCTGTGCTAAAAACATTTCAGACTGTCATCTTTTGCTAATCTTAGAGCAAAATGCCGCATGGACTCAAAAAAAAAAAAAAAGTTTTAGTTTTATTAACTAAATGGCAGCACGATTATGGAATCAGTCACAATCCACCTCTTTAACCGTCTTCCGAGTGTAAAGACCACTTTAAAAACTTCACGGATTCCAAAATAAGTAGTGATGTCTATTTTCTCTGTGTTTCCACACACTTTTCATGAACGCGCAGACGCTTTTTACTTTGGCAATATTTTTAAGTCTGCTAAGTGCATTAAGTGGTGCGGAGGCATCCGAGCTATAGATAAACATGAGGAATTGGAAAATTAGGGAACGGAAAGACGAAATAAAGCACGATGACAAAATGATCAAGGAAGAGAGAAATCCTTGTGGACAGCTTTTATGTATCCTGAATTTCATATAACAGGCATTTAGGCTTGTCATGGCTTTTAACAACCGTTATTTGAAAGTGAAGGGGGGAAAAAAAGAAGTAGGGGTGGTTTTAAAAGTGGGGGTGTAGGGGTAGCGGGGGGATTGGACGGGATCTCTGGCTTGTAGCTTGGTCCCTGATCCTTCCATGGAACAAACTGCATTAATTAACAGCTTGTCTGTGCAGCGAACTTTCTGGCAGCCCTGCAGAGCTGAGTGAAAACCTTAACGAATGGTTTTAATAGCCAAGCCAAAGCTCATATTATCTTCTGTTTCCCGTCTGGTCTTCGGGGAGCGCTCAGCGTCACTACCACTGTGCAGATATGAGCAATTTGTATATGTTTCTGTCGGGAACCGTAACAACCACACTGGGAGAAATTATTTCGCATAATTACTAAAAGAGAGAGAGAGAGATTAAAAAAAGAAAAGAAATGGCAGATGTACTGGGTCAACCTCTTCAGGCTGAACGGTAAGCTGTGGGTTTAGAGGAAAAGTGATTGATTTAAAGCGAGCGAGTCCAAGCTTTGGTGGTCGTTGCAGGCTGCCTCGAATTGTCCTTCTGGCAGTTACTAAGCTAGCTACTGAGTTTGAATTTGTGGAAAATTATGTTTGGACGTCATTTAGTTGGATGAAAGAAAATGTGGCGAACGCTGTTCATTCGTACAATTAGAAAAATTTACAAATAATCAACAAATAAATGAATATTTTATTTATAAACATTTTTAATAAGCATTAAAATATCAATATTCTATCTAAATAATACAAATATAAAACATTTTAATGAATAGAAACTGTATTATGTTATAAAGCATTTATAAATTATTATTATTATTATTATTATTATTATTATTATTATTATACAAGTATATTATGTAATTATCATATTATTATATTATAAAATATTATTAGATCTTTTTAATTGCATGACACCTTGTAGCAATATTCATGATGCATTATAAATTGTCAACATCATGAATTATAAGTAGAGCTTATAACATGTTATAGCGCTATTAAACCAAGAGCATATAGTCACACTTTATATAAACACCATAAGCATAAGGACCTATGACTACATTCATTATCTGTTATTATGCATTATATATTATTAATGTATTATTATACGCACTATTTGCATCGTTATAATATGTTCCAAATAGCCTTTACACTTTATAGCAATGTTTACGATGCTTTAGAATCACTGTTTATAATGCATTATATCAATAATGAATAATCACAGACATTCAGGACCTGGTTTATAAGTGCAGTAAGACCTTCTATAAGCGATGAATGTGTTCGTTTCATATATTCGTTATAAAGCATTCATTATACACAGCTTTATAATTTAGACAGATTTTCAGTTAAACATGATGCAGTATAAGTAGTGCTCATAAGATATTGTAACCTTGTCGCACTGAAGCAGAATTTCTTTAGTAGTGATATAATGTGTTATAACCAGTGTTTATAAAGCATTCTGTCAAGAATTTATGAATGCATTGTAAACATTGATAAAAGACTGTAACGCCATTTCGTAAATAATTATATCTGAATATTGCTTTAGGGTTGCATTATAACATAGTTATTACCATACATTCATGGGTCATTATAATTATGTTATAAGCTCTATTTATAATCCATCATGTTAACCATTCATAATGCATCATGAATATTGCTTCAAGATGTAATAATCTTTTTAAAAATGGAAGGTATATTTATACACATTTTATAACAATGTATACGACTCTTTATGAATGCTTTATAACATGATATAGAGTAGTTCACTTTTATTATCACCTCTATAGAAAGTGTTTATTTAATTGATTAATATTTTTGCATTTTTCATGTTGTACCTAAAAGGTTTTGCCTCCTTTTTTTTTCTTTTCTTTTCTTCTTCCTCCTTTCCTTTTTTTAAATTATTATTATTTTATTATTATTTTAATCACAGCAGTGGAAGCAAGAGTTGAACTGTACATGGCATCAGTTCTTTTTATACATCCTGATCAATCGGGTAACAAGTTGTATAACTTGTTATAGGGGTGGTGGTAGCTCAAGTGGTTAAGGCTCTGGGTCGTTGATTGGAAGCTCAGGGGTTCAAGCCTCAGCACCGCCAAGCTGCCACCGTTGGGCCCCCAACCCACCTTGCTCCAGGGGCGCTGTATCATGGCTGACCCTGCACTCTGACCCCAACCCCCAAGGATGGGTTATGCGAAGAAAAGAGTTTCGCTGTAATGTATTTGTGACAAATAAAGGCAACTTACTTACTAAAAAATAAATAAAAATGGAGAAGTGCTGAAGAAAGTTTGTATTTCTATTTTGCGAAGTAACTTAAAATTACAGTGTGTTCATTTTCTGTACATGACGTGACGGTTAAATCAAACAACCAGCAAAAATTCTAATTTAAATTGTAAATGATAGATAATAGCATTTAGCTGATTCTAGTTAGGAATAGCTAGTATCAGTTGCTATGGTTACAGTGCATCCATCAAAAAGGAAAAAAAAGAACTCTCAGTGTGAAAGGTCTCAGGCAAAATAATAATAATGTAAACTCTTAATAAAGGTAGAAGCAAAAACGATGTTCATGACATTATCTTCCATAGCATCAGGTAAGATATCTGTCAGTTTTCTCCATGTGAAATGGAAAAGGCACGGCAAAGTCGGTGTACTTTAAAAGGGCAACGGTTTCTGCTGAGAGAAAGCGTCTTTGCGTCCGCCGCCTCTCGGTGACAGCGGTTGTGTGCGAATGTGCCGAATGATGTATGAGCTGTTTTAAGGTTGAGAGAGTCCCATCGACAGCTGCTCGCTGCCATTCACACCTGAGAGCGTCTGGGTTCTGATGAGAATTAATGTACTCTGACATCCACAGGGACTTCCCTCTCCACCCCCACCCCACAGAGAGCTCCAGCTCCAAACACAACTACAAGCAAAGAAGAAGAAGTAGAAAAAGAGGGAGAGTTAGAGACTTGGAAGCTAGAGATGGGGAAAATAATCAATTCTTCAATTTCCAGCTTGTAAAATCTAAAAAAAAAAAAAGAGCAAGCGTATCTCAGCTTGGGATGTGAAATTCCTTCAAACGTATAAATTGGTGAAGGAACTCAACATCACATTCTTATTCTACATATTTGTCTCTGATTTATGATTCAAAACCATGATTTATTCCCAGTTATTTTTCATTTATTTATTCCCCATTGTTTTTCTATTACTGATACATAGCTTCTCCCAAAAGACTACAGGAATAATTTCATTAATCACGATATATGCTCACTACATTGTGTATTACATTACTCCTGGAAATATTATGACTCTGAGAAGCTTTGGTAAGAATTAACACTTAATTGTGTGTAACGTCTAGACTTACATTAATTTGCACATTAATTCATGTACAAGCTTGCAAATATTTAATTTTTCTCCGCCTTTTAAATAAACCAGTAATGAAACTGAGGTACGTTTGGAAAGCCAAAGTGAAAATATGGATTTTAATTTTATTAAAAAGATGAAAATGATTTCACTTTATCTTTTAAAAGCAGAGAGTGTTCTTATTGGGAACGATTTATAATTTAAGGCTCACTGGTCAAACTACTACACTATTATCTAGTAGAACAATCTATAAACTAATATCTTAGTTTTTAGTTCATCTTACAGAGGAACCTCGGCATACCAATGCCCTCAATTACAAATTTTCACCTTAAGAATTAAAATTTTGCAAGAAATTTGCATGGGCATACTAAGCATTTTCGGCATAAGAACAAACCGATCCGAACACCGGCTAAGTTGCGCGTACTTCCAGGGAGCGGTTCAAAACTTGTTAGCATCAAAGGAAAGCCAAGTGAAGTGAGTTTACGAATTTCATTTTCAGTCAGTGAAAGCTGTGTGAAAGAGTCGACCCACGATACCAACGTTGCCTTCAGCATGCATTCAAAAGCTAGGTGATTTTTCGGGTGTTTTTTATTGACAAATCGGTGCCTTGGGTGGTCTGTTTTATTTTTAGCTCAAGTTGGTGGCACGACTTCTTGTCAGGAGCCTTGACATGGAATGCTTGGCTTGGGTCAGTTCTTTGTAAGCAGCCATACAGTTTACATACGCTTCGTTTTGGGAATATCGGTCATATTTTTGGGGGGCTGGAACGGATTATCTGCATTTACATTATTTCTCATGGGAAAATTCTTTTCACAATACACATTTCCACCTTAAGAACTCGCCTCCAGAACCAATTAATTTCCTATGCTGAGGTTCCACTGTAATTTAGGAAAATATTTTCACCTAGGCCTAATATTATACATACAGATGAACAGAGTTGTTGTTTTTTTCTTGAAATGTCATTCACTACAATAGGAAATGTGTTTTAAAAAAAATTAACAGCCTTAAATTATGGCTTTTCAAGAGCTTGCAATAATGCTTAATTTGACACTACTGAAGTATGGCATTGAAATAAAGAAATGCTACAGATGAAGTATTGATTTATTTGGAATTTAAAAGGGTGTGTTCTAATTAGACAAAATATAACACACTCCACATCTTTGTGTGAAAAGTTATGACCTTTACTTCAATTAAATACTTTTTTATTTTATCTCATTGTTACATTTTTGAAGAAACAGAAGTTAAAAGAAGTTCGAGCCCCGGGTCAGCATCCTGACAAAGGGTACTCAAAGGTTAATATGGACCACTTGGCTCCTGGGGCCTTTCGGACAGGTGAGGGTAATTTCACTAACCATGCTGAGGGCACGCTGCACATGGCCATATGTACATGTTTACCCCAAATGGTGTTTAAAAAAAAGGGAAAAGGTACAGATTCTATGGCCAGTACAAACAGCATGTATCCGTAATGGCAGACAACTTACTTCCTGGAGCCATATTCTTTTCCATTACCTCCTTTTCCACATCCTTCCTTCAATCCATCACCTTCAAAGAAAGTTTCCAAAAGGCTGACCAATTCTGTCAGCAGAGGTCACTTTGACCAGCAAGGTATTGAGGCTTTAATCCTTCGAAAAGATGAGAAACCACTAGAGATGGGAAGAGGGAACAGAACGTAGGAAGGACTTAAGAAGGGAGGACTTGGCTACAGACCAAGGAGATGGCTTTTGGCAGGATGGTCACCCTGCCCGAGGGCAGCCGGTGGCTAACGGTGCCCTGTGACTCCCAGAGGACCTTTCAAGGACCAGGAAGGTGCTGGAGGACGAACACTCGGCCTACTGCCAGAAGAAAAAGTGCGGAATTCAGGCAGCTAGGCCCGTGTAAACCACTACTGAAATTCCACCAGGGGCTTGGCTGTGTGTGTGTGTGTGTGTGTGTGTGTGTGTGTGTGTGTGTGTGTGACGTCAGTACGGTCCAACAACTATCATTAGCACATTCAGATGGGATGCGGTCATGTCATCCAGACCTCAAGGGCTAGCGATGATGCCCTCTGTTTCAGCTTATAATAAGCACTGTGGTCATTCGGTGCAAGTGGCTTTGAGGTTCTGAGGCACTAGCGACTAGCCGTGTGCCTGTTTCACTCATCTGATGCTCGCTTTGGCTGCTTGCTTTTCCTGGGGAGACAAACGGCTCGTGTAAAAGATACACCGTGCCAAAACCAGACCGCTGCCCTAACACCAGAAAATTACCGACCTGTCTGTGTTCCATTCGAGACTAATTAGAAGTGGTTTTTTAATATAGTTTGGAGATTAGTCTTTCTATGGCACAGTGGCACTGTGGGAACTGTTGATGGTTCACAGATCCTGTGTTCCCTCTTATGGTTACTGTATGTTTGGATTTTTACATGTTATGCTTGAAGGTTTTCCTCTGGGTTCTCCGGTTTCCTTCCACAGGTCGATTGGTTACTCTTGACTCAGTTCTAGGTGATGTGTGATGGACTGACGTCTGGTCTAGATTGTATTCCTGCTTCAAACCCAGTGCTCCTGAGATCCACCATGACCCTGACCAGGATAAAGCATTTGAAGATAAAAACTAATAAATAATTGTTTGTGTTTTGTGAAGTCTCTTAAATTGTCTAAAATTCCTCATCCCCACTGGATGGTGGAGTCATGTCATATTCTAACCAGAAGGTAAACAGACCCTATCTCTAACCCCTAACCCTAAATCCTTTTTTATTTTATTTTGTTTTATTTTATTTTATTTTATTTTATTTTATTTTATTTTATTTTATTTTATTTTATTTTATTTTATTTTGTAAAAAAAAAAAGAAAAAAATGTGAACATTTTACCTAATTACCTAAACCAAATTTTTGCTTGCTTCCATTTATACAAACTGCCCTTGTCTATATCCCATTCCTATGGAAATTTTAATTTCATTAAATTTTTATTTGCTTGCTTATTTAAAAAAAAAAAGTTTATTGCTCTTACCTTATTTTAAATACTACAGACTCTATAAGTATTCATATATGATTATTACAGTAAAAAAATTAAATTATGTCCCAAAACAACAGGTAATATTGAATCAAAAATAATAAATCATATTTATATTTATTAAAGCAGAGCATTATCCTCTATTCATATCTCTTATTTTAATATTTACATTTCATCGGTCGATGGTTGATGTACATCAGTCGGTCAGGTTTAAATAAAACATAAAAAGGAAGGGAACGCCCGACACATTGCTTGCCAAAATATGGAATATTTAGAAATAACTCCTTCTTTCATCTGCCATTAAAAATTCCCGCATATTTCTGTCCAAACATTTCCTTTAAAGTCCCTGCTGGACCTGTACGAACATCAGAAAGTCACTTACCCCGCCATCCAGTGGGCAAACACTGTTCACAGCTGAGCAAACACAGCCAGGCCAAACAAGACGTATATTACAGCCTCTCTATTTTCCTTCTTTAAGTTGTTCAAATCCCTATGCTGCATACACACACACACACACACACACACACACACACACACATACACACATTCAATCTGTCCTCCACCCTCCCATTCATTTGTCTCCTTTACTCTATCAATATTTCAAACAAGCTCAATTTATTGATGAAAACCAGACCACTTCAAGCTGCTTGAAGATAAATGTCAGTGTGTAGATGATGAGGAAAAATTCAATATGGCTGAAAAAAAAAAAGGTCCTGATTAGGCATGTAACTAAATCTAAATAAATGATTTGTACTGAACAGATAACGGATACAAATGTTATAAATGTGTTATAAACGGATACAAATACAGCTATGACAAAAAAAAACCCAGGTTTTTGCTTTCATGCTGCATGTGCAAACGTTTGACGTTTGTTAAGAAATGTCTGGCAGCATGCTCATTTTTTCAGTGTAGTTTGTTTATATTTCTGAGAACTAAAATTAGAAATGATCAAGAGATTAGCTAGAAAGCAACAATAAATTAGGAAACATCTCTCCAGTTGTGGACTTTTACTCAGTTGCTGTTTTTGCACACATTTCAAACTAGCACTAACTGCTGCTATTACATTAGTGTATATATTTAAAAGAACCTTTGTTGTTTACAATTCTCTTATTTGTGCACATTGTACTGTATACACACCGATCAGCCATAACACTGTGAGCAGTGAGAGGTGAAGTGAATAAGACTGATGATCTCCTCATCATGGCACCTGTTAGTGGGTGGGATATATTAGGCAGCAAGTGAACATTTTGTCCTCAAAGTTGATGTGTTAGAAGCAGGAAAAATGGGCAAGCGTAAGGATTTGAGCGAGTTTGACGAAGGGCCAAATTGTGATGGCTAGACCACTGGATCAGAACATCTCCACAACTGCAGCTCTTGTGGGGTGTTCCCGGTCTGCAGTGGTCAGTATCTATCAAAAGTGGTCCAAGGAAGGAACAGTGGTGACCCGGAGACAGGGTCATGGGCGGCCAAGGCTCATTGATGCACGTGGGGAGAGAAGGCTGGCCCGTGTGGTCCGATCCAACAGACGAGCTACTGTTGCTCAGATTGCTGAAGAAGTTAATGCTGGTTCTGATAGAAAGGTGTCAGAATACACAGTGCATGATGGGTCAGTGCTGATTTGGCAGCAAAAGGGGGACCAACACAATATTATGCAGGTGGTCATAATGTTATGCCTGATCAGTGTATATGATACAGAATGTATACTTGTCGGTGCTATTTTGTGTATTTTGTGTGTCTGTCATGTAGTGTTTTGTTTTGTATTGTCTGTTTGCACTGTCTGTGTTGTTTTATGACGCACCAGGGTCCTGGAGGAACACCATTTTATTTCACTGTGTACTGCACCAGCTATATATGCTCAAAATGACAATAAAAGCTTCTTGACTCAACTGGAATGATGTTGCTAAAGTCAAGGAACTATCAGAGACAGAAATTACACTCCATGCTGACTCTGATGTGTTTCCTAGGGTTTACAGGGGCATAATGGTAGGGTTTACGGGTTTAGGCCATGCCCACTTCTATTTTAAATCTATATAATACATATATAATATATATCAAAATCTTTGTTTAATTGGTTCAGCTTTGTTGTCATCAAGCAATGAAGTACCAAGTCTCTGGATACCAGTTTGAAATAATAATTTGGTGAGCTTGGGTCAGATGTTCATTGACCTTGGGGGGTTGCTATGGTAATTATAAGCATAGCCCCATTGCCCTCTATGTCATTACACTGCCCTCTAATGCATCCCTTTCCATAGCGGGACCCCAAACGTTAAAGTAATCAGCAAGCCTGCATGACAAGTGCGTTATGAGGTTAATGATGGATTTCCACCACTGCCTCGCTTTTTATTGAAATTTCCGAAAAGGGAAAGTGAAGAAAATTAAAGAAGCAATGCAAGCAGTCACTGCATGGGGCACTTATTAGTTACGTCAAACACCACATCCTGAGACTCAGAGCGTTATTTTCTCCCTTTGGATATGAAAATGAGGGCAAGACCACTATGAAAGCACCTCGGCTCCTGATCTAATTAAACTGACCGGCATTTATGATGCTGAAAGCGGACAAAAGCAGATTGCACAGAGGTGCTGTAGTGCTGCAGAAATGCTAAGCAAGTCTTAAAGTTCAGGAGGCCTGTGAGTTAAATAAAGTGGCAGAAGTTCACTGGAATTCATTCACGTGTGCCAAATATGAGGATGGCACCATAAGACTGAGTGTAAGTTTAAAGTATTAACTTATTTAATGCTGTGGATTGTGACTGGTCAGAATGTATTGAACAATTTTATTTAATGCAGGTTTATATGAATGACAAGATCATGTTAATAATCTTGATATAAGACCAAGTCATTTACAAAGAGTTAGATGGCAAAAATTCCATGTAAATAGGTATATAGTTGTTGATATGGTCTTTAAGGAGGAGACATTTATGTGTGGAAGGAGTCTCCAGTGTCAGAGCATTCATAACTATAAGGGATAAAGCTACAACCTTTTCCAAGACAGTTTTCTGACGTCTTCAGGACAGAGGAGTTTACAATTTTGTGCAGTTTCTCTGGGATTTTTTTTTTGGTCTTTTTTGCAGTTTATAATATAAGAGAGAGAATTTACAACATTAACTGCTGTAATAATTTACAACATTAATTCTGTAAGAATTGTCCTTCTCTGCAAATTATTGTCTCATACGTGGAATTAAACGCTTCAGGATGAGTCGTTACTGGAAAACAATCAACTTCATCACACCATCATGTAGCAGATTTTTTTTTATTTCGTTCTTAACAGAATGATATGAAGTGGGTTTTTTTTTTTTTGCTTACATCATAATTTTGAATGAATTAAGCTTGATAAAAGGCTTACTCTTTCATTATAATAGTCTGCGTCTACTGACGGAAATTTACTGTGTGTTTTTGTTTTATACGCAGAAATGCTTTATGATTTTTTTTTTTTTCTATCAGAGCCAGAGGTTTGGTTCCAGTTTTGTGGCTGTCTGTGTGAGTCACCTGAAAAACAACGACGAGTTCATACAATTTACATTTTGTTCATTTAAAAAAAAATAAAATAAAAGTAAGGGTTAAGGGCGGGGCCAGACCGTTTTGCCCTCGCACGCTCAAATTTGTACAAATTTCTCATTAGATCTGTTTGGAAAGTGAAGCAAAGTGACTCGCACTATCCGGTTTCTTCCTCCTTCGGGAATGCGGTCGGTTAATTCCCATTGGCTCCGAGACGCAAGAGACGAATAATGTGGTACGGATTTGGTCTGAGCTCTAGGGTGTTCCTCAGCTTTGTGGTGTTTTTCTGGCGTCCCAGCATTGTTCAGAAATAGAAAGCTGGCATTTCTGTAGCTCATCAAGCTAATCGAATTTTCTCCATCACACAGCTTATTTGTTTTCCTAAAACGGCAGAAAAAAAGCTACACCACATTCATATTTGGTAAAATAACCCAGCCTGAGAACTTCGGAGTAGATTATATTGAGTAAAAGATGTCCCCCGAGGTCTGGTCTGGTCTCGTCTGGCTTCCACAGCTGTAAAGTTCGTGCTAGTCTCACACAGACGTTTCTGAACGTATGCTGGAGAATGCACGGGACCACAGCCATTCCAACACTCCAAGACCACCATAATAGCCCAAGCCACAATGCTCCTTTCAAATGATTTACTCCTGGGGCCAGGACGGGGCTCCACTCTGGAAAATTACCACTCCAAATAAGTGCTTCCCAACGCCAGCCAGCAGCCTGAGATCCCGTCATTATAAATGTGGATGTCTCTACCGTTCGAGCGAGCTGTATCCCTGTTATTTTGCATCTCTCTCTCTTTCTTTCTTCCCTTTAGCATTTCTTTCTTTCTTTATTTATTTATTTATTTATTTTTCATGGAAAGCAGTAAGGGACGCATCCTGCAGTTCACCGCGAGTTGAAACCGAGCTCCGAGGATACTCCGGGTACTTATTTAGAGCCCATTTTCACCAATGTGCAACCTGAGATGTGACTAAGGAGCTTCCTTACACTTTACTACCCAATTAGAGTGATTTACACACGGCTTCATTTCGGATCGGATCGTGTGCGAGTACAGACAGCGAATGCTTGTACGATGGGGGAAAAAATAAAACTGAAGAGCACATTCTAAATATTTAACATCAATCAATCCCTAAAGCATCTCTTATGAAAATAAAGCATTAAGGAGTGTCTCTCAGTCCTTTATCAAGACCCAAAGGGGATATTTGGAATGTGTGAATAGACTAAATTGATATTATAAAAGAGATCTTGTCAGGTTGCTTTCAGGTTTCTGGTCCTGCTCATTTCCCAGGAAAGGGGCGGAGTTCTGAGATACTGTTTGAAGTTAATATTCATGAAATAAGCTCTTTTGTGTAACGTCTCCTTCTGATGGTCTTATCTCACATTGGTTAGGATGGAGACAGAAAGGAGCGGTCATTTGTACTTAATTTTAGCTTTCGGTATTTGTTTAGGTTTTTGTTTATTAAGACATGCTTATGATTATTTGGTTAAAACAATCATTATTCTCTGATCATCCAAATGTATATATACTGTATACTGTACAGGATAATATATACAGCATATTTATAATTTATTAATTATATTAATTTATTATTATTCTCCTTTAACTTTGTCTGCAATGACTGATGATAGATAGATAGATAGATAGATAGATAGATAGATAGATAGATAGATAGATAGATAGATAGACTGTCTAAAAATAATGGAAATTATAGAATCCGATATCCATTAACAATATCCAATAAGAATGGAATAATTAAGCCACAATTATTATAATTAAAATAATTATAATTAATTTAAACAAACAAATAAACAAACAAATAAAAAATAAATAAATAAATAAGGTTACGTTGCCCGGATTGGCGTCACCGGGGCCCCACCCTGGAGCCAGGCCTGGGGTTGGGGCACACAGGCAAGCGCCTGGTGGCCGAGTCTTTGCCTCTGGGACTCGGCTGGGCACAGCCCGAAGAAAAGACGTAGGCCCACCTTCCCGTAGGCCCACCACCTGCAGAAAGGAGCATAAGGGTCCGGTGCAATGTGTTTTGGGTAGCAGTCATGGGCGGGGGCCCCGACGACCCAAATCCTGGACAAAGAATCTGGCTTTTGGGACATGGAATGTCACCTCACTGGGGGGGAAGGAGCCCGAGCTGGTGAGGGAGGTTGAGCGGTACCGGCTAGAGATAGTCTGGCTTGCCTCCACGCACAGCCTGGGCTCTGGAACCCAACTCCTTGAGAGAGGTTGGACTGTCTTCTTCTCTGGAGTGCCCCATGGTGAGAGGCGTCGGGCTGGGGTGGGCTTGCTTATAGCCCCCCAGCTCAGCCGCCATGTGCTGGAGTTTTCCCCGGTAAACGAGAGGGTTGTTTCCCTGCGCCTTCGGGCCGGGGATCGGTGTCTCACTGTTGTTTCGGCTTATGGGCCAAACGGCAGTGTGGACTACCCAACCTTCTTGGAGACCCTGCGAGGGGTGCTGGAAGGTACTCCGACTGGGGACTCCATAGTTTTGCTGGGGGACTTCAACGCCCATGTGGGCAATGACAGTGATACCTGGAGGGGCGTGATTGGGAGGAACGGCCCCCCGATCTGAACTCGAGTGGTGTCCTGTTGCTGGACTTCTGTGCTAGTCACAGCCTGTCCATAACGAACACCATGTTCAAGCATAAGGGTGCCCATCAGTACACGTGGTACCAGGACACCCTAGGGCGGAGATCAATGATCGACCTTGTGGTCGTGTCATCTGACCTTCGGACGCATGTCTTGGACACTCGGGTGAAGAGAGGGGCGGAGCTGTCAACCTATCACCACCTGGTGGTGAGTTGGATCCGCTTACGGAGAAGGATGCCGGACAGACTTGGCAGGCCCAAACGTATTGTGAGGGTCTGTTGGGAACGTCTTGCTGATCCCTCTGTTAGGGGGGTCTTCAACTCCCACCTCCGGGAGAGATTCAACCAGATCCTGAGGGAGGTTGGGGACATTGAGTCTGAGTGGACCATGTTCTCCTCCTCCATTTTTGACGCAGCCATGGCCGTAAGGTCTCTGGTGCCGGTCGCGGCGGCAATCTCCGAACACAGTGGTGGACACTGGAAGTAAGGGATGCTGTCAAGCTGAAGAAGAAGTCCTATCGAGCCTGGTTGGCTCGGGGGACTCCGGAGGCATCTGAGGCATACCGGCAGGCCAAGCGAACTACAGCCGTGGTGGTCTTGGAAGCAAAAACTCGGGTCTGGGAGGAGTTCAGTGAGGCCATGGAGAAGGACTATTGGATGGCCTCGGGGAAATTCTGGCAGACCGTTTGGCGCCTCAGAAGGGGTAAGCAGCGCTCTGCCAACACTGTTTACAGTGGCGGTGGAGAGTTGCTGGCCTCGACTGGGGATATTGTCGGATGGTGGAAGGAGTACTTTGAGGATCTCCTCAACCCCACTGACACATCTTCCGTAGAGGAACCAAAGGCCGAGGACTCAGGGGTAGATTCATTCATCACCCAAGCTGAGGTCACTGAGGTAGTTCAGCAGCTCCTTGGTGGCAAGGCACCAGGGGTGGATGAGATTTGCCTTGAGTACCTTAAGTCTCTGGATGTTGTGGGGCTGTCTTGGCTGGCACATCTCTGCAACATATCGTGGCAGTCAGGGACAGTGCCTCTGGACTGGGCGACCGGGTGGTGGTCCCTCTTTTTAAGAAGGGGGACCGGAGGGTGTGTTCCAACTACAGGGGGATCACACTCCTCAGCCTCCCAGGGAAAGTCTATTCCGGAGTACTGGAGAGGAGAGTCCAACCGTTAGTCGAACCTCGGATACAGGAGGAGCAATGCAGTTTTCGACCTAGTCATGAACACTGGACCAGCTTTATACCCTCCACAGGGTGCTCGAGGGTTCGTGGGAGTTTGCCCAACCAGTCCCATGGTTCTCAACCGGAAAAAGGTGGCTTGCACCCTCCAGGTTGGAGGGGAGGTCCTTCCTCAAGTGGAGGAGTTTAAGTATCTCGGGGTCTTGTTCATGAGTGAGGGAAGGATGGATCGTGAGATTGACAGACGGATCGGTGCAGCGGCAGCAGTAATGTGGTCTATGTACCGGTCTGTTGTGGTGAAGAAGGAGCTGATCTGGAATTACCAGTCAATCTACGTTCCTACTCTCAACTATGATCATGAGCTCTGGGTCATGACCGAAAGGGTAAGATCCCGGATATAAGCGGCCGAAATGAGCTTCCTCCGTAGGGTGGCGGGGCGCTCCCTTAGAGATAGGGTAAGGAGCTCTGTCACCCGGGAGGAGCTCGGAGTAGAGCCGATGCTCCTCCACATCGAAAGGGGGCAGTTGAGGTGGCTCGGGCATCTGTTTCGGATGCCTCTGGGACGTCTCCCTGGAGAGGTGTTCTGGGCATGCCCCACCGGGAAGAGGCCCCGGGGAAGACCCAGGACATGCTGGAGAGACTATGTCTCTCGGCTGGCCTGGGAACGCCTCGGGGTTCCTCCGGAAGAGCTGGAGGAAGTGTCTGGGGAGAGGGAGGTCTGGGCATCCCTGCTTAGACTGCTGCCCCCGCGACCCGGCTCCGGATAAGTGGAAGACAATGAATGAATGAATGAATAAATAAATAAGAGCATGTGAACAAACATGATAAATAAATAAACATTATTTTTAATTAATTCTAATACATTGGTTGGGGTAAAATGTGTATTATATGCATATAAAAATAATTCTTTAACTTTATAGATCTAAATTATATAAAATGTTGAGAATTTAAAAAAAAAAAACAGGATAACAAAAAGAAGAAGAAGAAGAAGAAGAAGTTATTATATTTTGTATTTCACCAAATCTATGATGGTTTTAAATAATCTGTAGAAAGTGTGACAGGTAAAGTTCACATTTTATATGAAAGTTTGGGTTTCTAAAACCCATTTATAAGAGTTATATGAGTTTAAATCTATACAATTATGAAAAGTAAATATTATTTTAATTTATTATTTTATTTTATTTTAATTATTTAAATATTATCTTATTTTAATTTAACCCTAACCCTAACCCTAACCCTAATCCGAGTGCAAAGGTATCACACTGAATACAATGTACACATAAAAATTTACAAAACCATCAGAAAGTGTCACAAGAATAATAAAAAATGCTGAATAATTTTGCTAATATTTGTATCTCATTCAGTCATGCAGCTCAAGCACCAGTTAAAACGATGAACTGAATCGATCACCACAGCCTAAGAGCACTAAAGGAGGCTGGAGGTGATAAGAACTGAAAAAGTGAAATGAATTAATCAAAATGGCAAACGCTGAGGGCCAGGCGCTGACCCCTTCTTCCTCTCATTACTCCTCCATTACCAGCATTCTCCTACGCTCGTCTCTTCCTCAGCTCCCTAATTAAAGATCACACCTTCCAGCGCAGGCCTCGGAGAGATGAGAGAAGAACCGCTTGTTAGATTTATTATGATGAGAGTGATATCTCCATCCTTCAAGCTCATAACAGCTAATCTGAGAACATCCTGCACGAGCTGGCTGGAAGTTAGCATGAAATCTTCAGGTTCTCCATGAGAGTCATCAGAGACATTGACCAGCATTTTGGACCACAGAGGGGAATCCTCATTTATGGTTTCAATTTCTACTGAGATTATAAATGTGTTTATAGCTTATGTTATAATGCATAATTATAACTGCCTAATTCTGTACAAATGCTCATAGTTGCATTCATAAGAATATATTTTACTCTGTGCTAGCTTTATGTACACTTATGAACCACTTACGTATGTAAGTAAACACTTATGAGCTTTAGTAGCTATTTATGTAGTCAAGTATGCAGCCATAAAGTTATGTAGCTCTATGAGTATCCTTATAGAGCAGGGTTACTGGAGTGAGCTTATGAACTCAAGTAACCATATGAGCACTTATGTACTTAAATTGCCATACATAGTAGCCACTATGTAGTTAAGGAGCCATATGAACACTTAAGTACTTAAGTGTAGCCATATGAGCACTACAAGTACTTAAGTAGCTAAACAAACACTTTGTACTTAAGTATCTGTATGAACACCTATGTACTTAAGTTGCTATATGAACACTTATGAACTTAAATAGCCATATGAAACTTAAGTAGCTCAATGAACACAATGTAGTTAAGTAGCTGTATGAATGCTTAAGTCCTTAAGTAGCCATATGAACCGTTACTTATTTACTCAAGTAGCTAATTGCAGACTTTTTTTTCAATATAAGTAGCCATATGAACACTTAAGTACTTAAGAGTAGCCATATGAACACTATATACTTAAGTAGCTGTAGCTGTGCTTAAGTACATATGTATGAACACTTATAAACTTAACTAGCCATATAAATTCTTATTTAATCAAGTAGCTACATGCAGATTTTTAAGAAATATAGTTAGCCATGTGAACATTTATGTATACATAAGAGCAGCCATATGAACACTGTAAGGGTCAGACTTTAGTAAATACTTTTATTTAACCCTGAATGTAATACAAGGGTGTACGCAATACCATTACCTGCATCTTTTACTGTTTCATGATTCATGAATTCATATCTGTCATTATTGAAATTTAAACCTAAACCAGGTGTGGGTTAAACAAGATAACTTATTATTATTATTATTAGTAGTAGTAGTAGTAGTAGTAGTAGTAATAAAAGTATTATTTATTTATTTATTTATTTATTTATTTATTTATTTATTTTCTGTTACTGTTTCATGATTCATGAATTCATATCTGTGTCAGTATTGAAATTTAAACCTAAACCGGGTGTGTCCTAAACAAGACAAATTATTATTATTATTATTATTATTATTATTATTATTATTGTTGTTGTTGTTGTTGTTTTGTTGTTGTTGTTATTATTATTATTATTATTATTATTATTATTATTATTATTATTATTATTATTATTATTAATTAGTTTGTTTGTTTGTTTCTTTATTCCTGTTACTGTTTCATTTTTGTCAGTATTGAAATTTAAACCTAAACTGGCTGCTGGATTTTTATTATTATTATTATTATTATTATTATTATTATTATTATTATTATTATTATTTGTATTTATATATATATATATATTTTATTATATTATATTAAATATATATATATATATATATATATATATATATATATATATATATATATATATATATATATATATTTTTTTTTTTTTTTTTTTTTTTTTTTTTTTTTAAGATAAGCAGGGTGAGCAGGTTATTAAAAAAATACCTTCCTCAAAAATTTTACATTTATTTTGTTCAGTTTCCCAAAATATAAACAAACTAGTAGTGTGATTGAAGCCCCTGCGACCCTGACCATGCAGTTACTAATGATGAATGACTTAAAGCACTGTCTGCTGTAAAGAAACACGATTTTTCTTTGTCCAATGAGTTTCAAATCCATCTGCTCAATTGTATTTAAAATAAAAACCTCCATCTTGTGGGACTTTTTTGTTGCGCTCATATGAAGTTTTCTAGCAAGCTTTCTACAGAAACCAGATTAGAACTCAGATTAGAACCCTCCCCAACATGCACTCTGCACCCTCATATGTCCAGTTACACTAAGATCATAGTGACCATTTGTACGATATGAGAAAGAAAAACGATTATACTCCTAACGATCATGGTTAAATCCAGCAACCTATCCGAACGCGACTCAGTTAGGTCCGGTTCTATTAGAACCCAGTCCTAAAGAAGTGAATAGAGATTTGGATCTCTAATAGCACACCACAAAACAACACATTTTCCTCATTAACTTCTAGGTATAAGTGCGTCAAAGCATGAAATTGCCACATTGGCTACATCTCGAAACAAGCTAATTTGCAAACGAATGATCCGTGCAGCAGAGAAAAAAATGCTGATTAGGAGCTAATGGGAAGATTATAGGGCTTTTTCTTTCAAGCATACCGTCGTGAAATGAAAGTATGCTGTCAGATAGAGCTCCTGGAAATCGTTGTATTCAGAATCAAAGCCTGAATTTTTAAATCTGTGATAATTATATATATATATATTATTCACATTCTATTCTTAATATAATATAGAGATAAAATTCAAAACCCAAACAAATCTTAAAATAGTTCCAAGTTTTCAAAGTTAAAGTTAAAAAAATCAAAAATATGCAATATTTGCAAATTTTTTAGTAGATTTTTTTGATGGATATCCTCCTGTCTTTAAGAAAAGAAAAGGCCAAGATGTTCCGAACCGGGGCGATGCCAAAATATTAGAGGTCGTCTCTTTATCCTCCTCGTTCTCCTCTTTTTTCTTTTCTACTTCTCTTTGTTCTCCCACAATAAGCAGACATATCAAATGAGAGGCAAAAGCAATAAGGGAAAGCCCTTCTCACACCTGCCCCGACGTGACCAAATGCAGAAAAATGACAGGGGTGTGACGGAAAGCTCTGAATTATTTTTGAGTTATCTGGACGATTTGCAATTCAAAGTGGACTCATGGAGTGCTGACCACACCAAGTAGGGTGTAAGGTGTTATAAGTGTTGGTCCACAGGGTAATCAGGCACAGGGGCAATTTGCAGAGATCCTTAGAGGGGGTTATTTTATGATAGAGAAGAAAAAATTGTAGAGAAAGTATATGTATATATATGTATATAGTATATATATATATATATATATACATTATTCTTTTTTCTTTTTTTGTCATAAATGCAAAGTCAGCGTTAAAGTATTATATTTAGATTTTTTTGAGACCACCTCATATTTATAAAGATCATTTATTAATAATATATAAATTCATTATTTAATCCCACATTTAATGTCCTATTTTTTTAATCAATGTCCCCAATGTCCATTGTCATAATTTATCATCTTTCTGCAATCCAAATGTCCCATTTGGACAGTAAAGAATTAAACAAAGCATCAATTTGTGCAAATGATTCCTCAAACAATTCCTTGACCGATCCGTTTGGCCGACAGAACTCGAAACGCTCGAGAGACCGGAAGACATCAACATCTTCCCTGACGTTGCTTCAATTAGAGCATGATGGAGTGTGTTTCACATCTTCACTTAAATGTTAATAACAGAAAACACCCTTTAAATAGATTAGCACAATTTATTTATAACATATGTCCCAGATCATGTTAGCTAATATATCCTGCGTGTGTAATTGCTACAAAATCGTTAATCAAATTCCTGCACAACCAGATGGAAAAGATGCAAACTTGCTGATCCACTCGAACAGAACTCAATTAATTCAGCCTCACATTTCACGCAGCGGGGAACTGAAACATGTGCAGCTGAGAAGGAAAAAAACAACAACAACAGCAGAGACGATTCAGAGAGAAATGATAATGAAGTGCATTTTCAACAGGTTACTAGCAAGGATGCTATTTTACTACAGGAATTGATCCTAAAGTTTGCCAATAATTCTGGAGCTGACCACTTATTCACTGAAAAGATTATTATTATTATTACTTTAGGTAAAAAAGAATTACTATACACCAACTTAAGCTTAAAATATGATCCATTTTAGGCTACATTTTGAATTATTAATTATTATTTCTATTTCATTTTCCGGAAGGGTGCCAATAGTTTTGGACTCTGCCTTATTCATTTGTTTAGGTTTTAAAAAGTATCATCTTAAATATATTTGCATGTTTGTGTTTGAATATCAAAAATTATCTTTAGAAAAGTTCTATATTTTCATATACATTAATTTTACACATTCTTTACCTAAAGGGTGGCAAAAATTCTGGACTTGACTGTATTCATTCACTGTGAATATTCTTATTTATTTATTTATTTATTTATTTATTTATTTATTTATTTATTTATTAAATTTTTTGGTATTTATTTATTTATTTATTTATTTATTTATTTTTATTTATTTATTGTGTTAGCTCAAACTATCATTAATTGCATATTTTATTTATTATATAATCCATATTTTTAACGTTTTTTTTCACTGAAGGGTGCCAAAACATCTGAATCTAAATATATTTAATAATTTTATTTCTATTTTTTTATATTTGAAGAAAAATGTACATAGCGTGTATTAGCTCACAAAATCATTCACGGAATGGTTTATTTATTTCATACATATTTATTTAGTTATTTATTTTATTTTTTTTTTACGGGCACCAATAATTTTGTTTGTTTTTGTTCTGCATTTATTCTTTCAAATAATTCAGTAATATTCATTTAATTAATTAATTAATTTTATAGTAATTAATTAAAGTTTTGAGCAAACTGAAATAGCCTGTTAAGGCTAATCATGTGGTATATAAATAAATAAATGAATACAGTTATGCGTTTTACAGTAAACACACTGTAGCATTAGCTCTGTTTCCTTGTGGTTTGTGTGGAACGTGCAAACAAACCATGTCTCTTACGGTAAATAATCACAACACGCGTTCACAACGTTTGCCAATTTGGCGTTTAATTACAGCCTGGTGTGCATTTTGCTGAAAGTCGCTCTGATTGTGTTTGACTTCAGCAATAACTGAAGTCGTTGGAGTGGATTGGAGTGGATTCTCTACGCAATCGTCTGTAACCGAAACCGTCGCTGCCTGGGTTTGGACGCAACATCTGGCTTTCACATCATTTTTTTTTTTTTTTTTTTTTTTTTTTAGAGGAACCTGTGAAATGTGTTGGATTTAAATTAAAACCTGCCTCCTCCTGTGTGCCGAAATGGATCGTTTCCAAGAGTGCATTTCACACGCCATAAACACTACGTGAAATGTTTAAACGTGTCATGACTAAAACAGGGCTTTCATGCAGATATGCGAGCTAAAATATACGGCAATATTCCTCCAAATAACCTAAATATATACATTAAAATAAAATAAAAAACACTTTCTATGAAGGCGATATGTCTAGTGGCCTATTAATGCATCTATTAATAAACATTTCTGAATGATATATTTAAAATACATTACACATGGTTACTTTTACATGTTCACTCTATTGACTTAGATTTAGCAATGGTTATAATGCATTATGAACTGTTATTCACATAGAACTTGGTAACACTTTCTATGAAGGCCATATGCTTAGTGAATAACATATTCATAATAAGTTACACTTTGACTTCATAAGAGTTACTCATGAAAAGAGATTAGACTTTATGGCAATGGTTATAATGCGTTATGAACTGTTACCTGCACTGAACTTGGGAACACTTTCTGTGAAGGCCATATGCTTAGTGAATAACATATTCATAAGAAGTTACACTTTGACTTCATAAGAGTTACTCATGAAAAGACATTAGACTTTATGGCAATGGTTATAATGCATTATGAACTGTTACCCACATAGAAATTGGTAACACTTTCTATGAAGGCCATAAGCTTAGTGAATAACGTATTCATAAGATGTTACACTTTGCTATAGTTACTTATGAAAAGACATTAGACTTTATAGCAATGGTTATAATGCATTATGAACTGTTACCTGCATGTACCACTTTCTATGAAGGCCATATGCTTAGTGAATAAAGTATTCATAATGAGTTACACTGTGTTAGAGTTACTTATGAAAAGACCTTAGACTTTATAGTAATGGTTATAATGCATTATGAACTGTTACACGCATGGAACACTTTCTATGAAGGCCATATGCTTAGTGAATAAAGTATTCATAAGAAGTTACACTTAGACAGTTAGAGTTATGAATAGAATTTACATCAGTGGTTATAATGCATTATGAATTGTTAACCAGATGCCTTATAAGTAGACGTCATAAGAAATGTCACCAACACCAAAGGAACTTGATAATACTTGCTATGAAGGTCATATGTATTAGGAACATATTCCTGAATAAAGTGTCTATAAGAAGATAAACACTTTGTAATACTTACTTATAAAGCAGCATTAGACTTTATAGCAATGGTTATAATGAATTGTTAACAGGCGGTATTAATGGTTGTTCTAAGAAGGCCATACATACTGTATGATGACCTGTATTCATTAAATGTTATAATGCAATCATTGCACATTATACACATCATTATAATCATTTATGAATAGGCATTACAGCTTGTCAGAGTGTTCATAAACCATTTATTAACTGTTAATAGGTTGCAATCTAATAGTGCTCATATCACCATTAAGTGGGATTTGGTGATGTGACCTGTTATAAACACTACTTACAATGCAGCATGTCAACAACCCATAATTCATAATAAAGATTCTATAGAGTGTAGACCAACAATTATAATGCCTTATAAATGCCTCATAAGATGCACTCAGTGGTTGTAATGCATTATGAATTGTTAACAGATAATGCATCATATTTATCTGTTATGAACATGTTCAAGGAATTTATAGAAAGTGCTACTCTGGAATTGGACAAAAAAAAGATTATAAGAAATGTAAATAAAAAAATATCCAAATAAATTAAAATAAACAATGACTTTAATGTATTTTATGTACAGTTTGATATTTTAAAAAAAATTATATTTTGTTTTATTTTATTTTATTTTATTTTATTTTATTTTATTTTATTTACTGTGATTAATTTATTTGTATGGGATTTAATTCTCTGTTTTTCTTTTCTTTTATTTAATTTCATTTAAGTCAATTAATCAATCAATTAATCAATCAGTCTGTCCTTCTGTCTGTTTATTATTTTGTTTATTAGTTTGTTGATCGCTTTGCGATCCCAGTGCTTCAGATGAGTAAGAAGAGGGCATAAACTTTTGCACTCCCCTCCAACGTATGAATATATGACTCTAAATGACGGCCGCAATGATTAAAACCTACACCAGCGACTCTGAAAAAGTAATAGAGATGTAAATATCTGTAGCACTTTCAATTTCTGCTGGAGCTTCTTCCTCTCAGATCCCTGCTCCAGACTCCAGCCGTAATCTGCCGCTTCAATTATCATCGCCGTGAGCGAGACACGTGAAACGCACATGATTACATTTTCAGAGGCTTGATGAAAAGCATGGACACAACCCGAGAGGCTTCATGAACTACTTCTTTCTTTCCTTATTCTAATCACTCCATCATCCATCATCCCGCAGAAATCCGAATACCTGTAAATGATTTCCACAATTTATTCATGAACTTTGAAAGCAGCGTTAAAAACAGCGGTCTGCGCGTAAATCTCCATTTTATCCCATAAAGTTATTGCTCGAAACTTTCCAAAAAACAATCCAAACGCCGCGTCAAACACGATCCCCGAGGTCCTCGAGGTGTTTTAGCCTAAAAGCCATTGCGTAGAATAACAGAACATTGCAATATTATATTATGATATGATATGAAGGACAAACCCGGGGTTCAAGATCCGGACAGTTTCAAAAGGTCCATTCAGAGCTGTGACCTTGTCTTGTTTTTTCTTGCTGTAGTTAATCCTGTCAGATAACAAACGACACGGCGTAACTCGCTCTAACAGGA
This sequence comes from Hemibagrus guttatus, assembly GCA_033459395.1. Classification (NCBI taxonomy): domain Eukaryota; kingdom Metazoa; phylum Chordata; class Actinopteri; order Siluriformes; family Bagridae; genus Hemibagrus; species Hemibagrus guttatus. The sequence continues at coordinate 29,410,493 of JAUCMX010000004.1, read as the reverse complement.
TTAGGAGTTGGATAAATACGTCCGCTCGCAGACCAGAAACATTACAATGCTTGCTTTTACAGACTAAACACATTCCAAGAGAGAAAAAAAAGATGAAATACGCTTACAATGTAGAGTCAGAGCTTTATTTAGTGTAGATCTCTATTTATTGCAAAATTGCGCCAATATTTTGAATGTTCTTCGATCTGATGTTTTTTTTTTTTATGTTAATCAATTTATCATATCATCAAATAAATACCCCTGGGTCAGTGGTCAACCCTGTGAGAGAGTCAGCTCTGACGTCCTTTTCCCCCATACCTTTAAAAATTGGTGTAAAGTACTGAATTAATGCTAAATTAATGGATAGCGTAAATACAGAGCAACAAACTTGCGTAGAGAGAGAAAAGTTCTGGTTACCGACGTTGCCTTCGGCATGCGTTCAAAAGCTAGGTGATTTTTCGCGCGTTGTTTTGTTGACAGATCGGTGGCGTGGGTGGTCTGTTCTATTTTTAGCCCAAGCTTGGTGGCACAACTTCCTGTGAGGAGCCTTGACATGGAATCCTTGGCTTGGGTCAGTTCCTTGTAAGCAGCCGTACAGTTTACATACGCTTCGTACTGGGAATATTGCTCATTTTTGGGGCGGCTGGAACAGATTAGCTGCATTTGCATCATTTCATAGGAAAAATACCTTTCACAATGCACATTTTCACCTCCAGAACAAATTCAGTTCGTATGCCGAGGTTCCACTGTACGTGTAAACTTATCCATTAAGTCTTCTCCATGTTTGACGCCCCTTCAGTAAACGGCATGCAGTAAATAGCGGCTGCTTCTGCCATAAAGCATCTCTTACCTCCGTCATTACCATTAATGGCTCTTTCCTATTAACAGTCACACTTTTTTTTGCTGTATTTGCCTTGGCAGAGGTGCCGTGCTTTCCTGAGTGGTTACGGCCCTCGACTGAGAGTCCAGGAACTGCTGACGGCCAGAAATGTACAGCTCCTATGGAGATATTACCAGCACTTGGCAAAGAAGCGAGACCCTGCGCTGTAAAGAGAGAGAAGTGAGGGAAAGAAAGAACGTGACCATAATTTTGACTGTCACTTCACATTATGAGAAATATTATTCTAGTGCCAGTGCTCACACACACACACACACACACACACACACACACACACGCACACACACACACACTCTAACAGATCCCACCAGGTCTGAAATAGTGATCTGATGGTCAGATGGGTGGCAGCGCCGGACCACCAGGTCTGTCTGGACCAGAGAGATCACGCTCATGGAAGTGGTCCAGTCATCACTAACAGGTGAGGCGTCATGACTCAGGGTGAAATTCATGAGTTCCCACTAAGTCATAAAAAAAACCCACCAAGATGAATGAAAGCGTTAGACTTAGCAATGTGATGCATGGTGTTATAATGCAGCTATATGCTCAATATACCTCAGAATTCATTTACTAAGAATCAAACAGTTAACACTTTTTTTTTTCCTAATTCTGAAATGTAAGTATGAATGAAATGTCTCTATATATGAACACCTTTATAACATTTTATAACACGTTCATAAAGCAATAGACACTTTACGGTAACCTAACCCTTATAATAATATGGTATAATGTAATAGTAACCATAATAACCATTTATAGCATAATCATATAATAAAATAATATAAGGTATCATAATGTGTTATAAGCAGTTTGAATAACGCATTATAATCACCTATGTCAAAGAAACCAATCCCCTCTTTGTCAAATGCAAATTTTTAGCTTATTACCAAACATAATAAATGACATATAATAACTTCTTGTATTTGTGAGCTAAAAAATAGATATAAAAAATTAAAAGTAAAATAAATAAAATAAACAATTTACTTCTCATATTGTTATTAATTCCAATAATAGAGAAATAAATTTACAAAAAATAGGACATAATGTGTTATTAACTCTTGCATCCTGTTCATAATTCATAATGCAACATAAAAATACCTGCAGTATAAAAATATAATGATTTTTTTATTAGAATTATAACAATGTATATAATACCTTACAAATGCATTATAACATGATATGAATGCTCATAGAAAGTTTTTCCTTTCAAATTTAAGATCACCAGAGAACATCAACCTCAGCCTCAAGCTCCTTCTCACACGTACTGTAAGAAATCATTCTGGTCCAAATTTACTGTGCTCAATTATGTCGTTCCTCCTCATGGGTCATTTCTTTCTTTCTTTCCACTCCACAGCCACATGTACGTGAGATTTCCATGATTCCTGACTGCTCGCATGGCTGGGAACCGTCCCAGTGGCTTGCACACGTGACGGCTCGGGCTGCGCTCACGCTCAGTGCATGTGTGTGAATATTTGCGTGTGGATGTTATACAGTGTGTGAGGCGGCCTGCGAAAGCCCATCAGATGTCACTGGGTTGTTTTTCCGACCAAATTTAATGTTCAGCTTTCTTCACTTCTGAAGTTGATGAACTTTGAACTCTTCAAATTGTTTTTTTGTGTGTGTGTGTGTGTGTGTGTTGTGTGTGTGCTATGCTCAGTAATTTTGTATAAAAGCAGAATTTCAGATAAAGGAGTGCTTGAGAGCAACAACAGTGATAAGAAGCTATTTTATTTATAGATGAAGCTGGCTGAGAGTTCAGTTTGTTAATTTTTTAATTAATATTTTTTAATACAATTTTCCAATTTGTTTATTCTTTAATGTTTTTATTTATTTATTTATTTATTTATTTATTTATTTATTTATTTATTTTTAATATAATGTCCAGTAAGAGTTCCAGTAAGGAAGCACTATGAGTACGGATGCTCCCTGTTTTGTTTTGTTTTTTTGCAGTGCATTCTGGGATTTTTAGGGCGTGGCCGTTCCAGTGCACTAGACGAATTTTGCAATTGATTGAGAGACAGAATTTCAAATAATCGACTCCCTGATCAGCTCCCTGACTAGTGAACTAATAGCTGATTGATCCTGTCCTCACCCCACATTTCATATCCATCACGTTAGAATAACAGCAAACCAAATTTCCGAACGCTGTAATGTTCTTGCACCATTTTGTCTTTCCACACTGCCTTTATTTAATTACCAGCATAAACCCACTCGCCTGTGCAGATGCTAACGAGAAGTGAAAGCCGCTAAGCTAACGCCGAAAACGTAATAACGAGACACTTTTTTTTTTTTTTTTGATAAATCATATCAAGCAGTTTCTCAGGACTAGCTTTAACCAGATTAGTTCCTGTTGTTGTGTCTAATCTGTAAGCATCCCTGCACCTTGATCATCCACTTCAACCGGATCTCTGTTCTCAGATCTCTCGGGCCATGCCGACTGAGTCGTCCCCATGGTCCCTCATTAGATTTTCACAGACCTCGCCGCCTGTGATGGATCGCTAGTATTTGTTCACTGCGGGGCGTCATTTATGCTAATGACTCATTTAAAAGCATTACATATTCATGGTCAGGGATATTTTGGATTGTGTATGGGAACTCATAATTAATGGAGCAGGTGGAAAGGGAGGGTTGGTTTGAGAGAAGAGGCTATATGGGACTCTTGGGTGGCGCTTTAGAAGCCCGAGGTGCCAAGAAAAGCACTGCAGCACAAGATATAAGACTGTTAGAGCTGGGAATATCCAAAGTCACGCACTGGACGTATGGTGGCCTGGGACAAACTTTCACCTGGACAGGTTGCGACTAGTTTACACTGTATAGTTCTAGAAAAAAATGACAGACTTTATTTATTTGTACTGCAAAAAGGGAAAAAATCTGATTTTAAGATGCTGCACTTATGTCTAGATTCATAACCTCATGTACTGATGGAGAAACTGCTGAAGTTAACAGGAATTTGATGAACTCTGAACTCTTCACACTGTGCCTGAGTAAGGTTTAAATTAATACTATTTCACACTATTAATTTAATATTATTAAATCAATAATGTTCTAATTATAGAGATACGGGTTTCACGGAGTCTTGTGTGGTGGAGATGTTTATTTAATTCAATTAAATGTATTTGTTACAGTGCTTTTGGCAATGCACATTGTCTCAAAGCAGCTTTACAGAAGTATAGAAATATAGAATAAAATTTATAATAAGTTTAAAAATTAAGTTACTATTTATCGCTAATATTTAACTCTAACGAGAAGACTGAGGTGACGGTGATGAGGAAAAACTCCCTGAGATGATATGAGGAAGAAACCTTGAGAGGAACCAGGCTCAGAAGGAAACCTCATCAAGGAAGGAACAGTGGTGACCCAGACGGGGGTTTTTCCAAATTGGAAACGGTTAAGGGTCACTGATAAAAAGGGTGGAGAATCAAGGCCGGCCGGTGGTGAGTATATAGGCATGTACCAATATAATATTATGAGGTGGTATAATGTTATGCTATATATATATATATAAAACAAAGAAATACACACCAGGACACTGTTATTGGAAACTAATCACCTTTCGGCGATTAACAGTAATCTTGATTATTTTCCTTGTTTTACTGCTTTCTACTCTGACACTTCGGTCAAGACGCATATCCAGACAGACCATCAGGAATCTGGATAAATAAATTTGACCACAATCTGGAAAGGTTTAACAGTCTTTACATGCGATTAAGGCTGACAGAATTACTTCTGTTATTGAAAATCTGCCATGTTTACCGAATATGTAAACTCCAATCACGTTCAATTTTCGCTCCAGCTAGCCAGCTTCAGATCTAGCCGAATGTCTCTTCACCAAAATCCTGTTCAGATAACCGGAATACCGAGTGGACGAGGGAATTCTGAGGAGGTCGTTGAGTTATAAACGATATAAAGATATAGATATAAAGCTAAATCTCCATGTTTACATAACTGTAGATAAAGCTCAGAGCTCTTGTTCCTATTCCATAGTGCGAGTGCGGTATCTAAACCTTCGAAACATGTTTCCAATTTTTTTTTCTTCTACTCCAGTTTATGATCAGATCAGGAACCACAAACCAGGATGACTTATTTTCAGAGAAACCATATCGTGACTGGAATAATAACTTGACTGTTTGACTTAAATAACATACCAGCTCTGTGTTTTTACACTGCTCCACAGTTATCTTTCAAAACAAAGTCGTGAGGTTACATTTTTTAAATAAATGTAAAAAAAAAATACGTCTCTGTGTCTATATGTTGTAAATTTCACGCTTGTTTGAGATCCTTGTCTTGTAAGCGCACATGCATCGAGTGAAGATGTTTTAGCATGGAATGTTAGGAATGACATTTCTGTTGCATTCTCAATTCTGCTTGGTCAGAAGATTCCTTTTCAGGTTTATATTATAATTATTTATAACAGCCATGTTTTAGTAGGTTATAATAACAGTTTGTCATGTTAGTGGTAAAGTTGAAATCATCCTCAAATGACCATCAAGGTGTTTTTGGGGATTGTTGTAACCAAAAATACAGCTTTTTTCAAATTCTGTGTATTTCTTTGTGCTTTTTGGGGAAGACTTGAAGTTGTGAAATTGCAAGATTTTTATTTTATCCTCCTCATAGTGAAGACACGTACGTACCTGTCTGTGAGAGCTGTTCTCATACTTCACACATACACTATATTGCCAAAAGTTTTGGAACGTCTGCCTTTACATGCACATGAATGTAATATGGAGTTGTCCCGCCCTTTGCAGCTAGAACAGCTTCAACTCTTCTGGGAAGGCTTTCCACAAGGTTTAGGAGTGTGTTTATGGGAATTTTTGACCGTTCCTCTAGAAGCACATTTGTGAGGTCAGGCACTGATGTTGGACGAGAAGGTCTGGCTCGCAGTCTCCGCTCTAATTCATCCCAAAGGTGTTCTATGGGGTTGAGGTCAGGACTCTGTGCAGGCCAGTCAAGTTCCTCCACACCAAACTCACTCATCCATGTCTTTATGGACCTTGCTTTGTGCACTGGTGTGCAGTCATGTTGGAACAGGAAGGGGTCATCCCCAAACTATTCACATAAAGCATGAAATTGTCCAAAATGTCTTGGTATGCTGAAGCATTAAGAGTTCCTTTCACTGGAACTAAGGGGCCGAGCCCAACCCCTGAAACACAACACCTGAACTCAATGATTTCCAATATAGTGTAATAGTGTATAAATGAAAGAGTGGCTGAATCACTCTGGTGTTACATTAACACGTTACATCAACATGTCCTTACAGACAACTGTACACACATTTTACCTTTTTAATCTCCTTACAAAATCCAAGTGAATGATTCGTAGCTATAGAAATGCTAAAGTATTAAAACGACAGTGTTGAGTATATAAACCTAGTGCTATATGTTTTTTTCCCCCCTCTAATTCGATGTTGAAATGTAAATAGCTCTTGTTCCTGGACTGTAGAATTCTGTTGTAGGTTGTAAATTGTGTCGAGGAGTCCAAAGCGACTGAAAATCTCATCTGTCAGCCGTGATGATGTTGTTAAGATCTGTAGGAATAAAAGCTGGCAATGCAGCGACTCGGCTGCTCCAAAGCTGTCAGATCAAACCCGAGCTGCTCTGGCAAACAATCCCTTCTCTGTTCTCTTCTGTCTATCCCTCAGCCACAGGGTGGGTCTCTCTCTCTCTCTCTCTCTCTCTCTCTCTCTCTCTCTCTCTCTCTCTCTCTCTCTCTCTCTCTCTCTCTCTCTCTCTCTTTTCACTATTCTGTAAAAACACCTCCACACCCGGCCTCCTCATCAGCAGGTCCAATGCTGGGCGACAGGCCACTGCAGGGATCCCAACCTCAGTCCTGCCACTTACAATTAAACCCCCGGCCTCTCGGATTTATTAGAAACACCTGGAGTTGTGTGTGCGAGAAGGAAAAAGAGAAAATAAGACACGTGAAGTAGTGAAACGTGGAGCTTACACCATGCCATCATGTCCTAGATCACAAATTAAAACTTTAACAAAAGCTCAAACATTGTCCAATTAATTAAAATCCGCATAAATCCCACTTTTTCTTTACTACTTTGGTGTTCATAACCTTTTATAAGCCTTTCATGACCCCAGACACAAGCCTACACAAATCATAATGATATATAAATGACTTACCGTCTAATTCACCCATCAGGCATTAAACACAGTATGTCATTGCTATTACTTATGAATTATTATGTTACTGCAGTTTATAATGCATTATGAGGTGTTTAAGTGTGATATAAGAATGACATAATCATTCTTATAGCACCATGAACATGTCCATTATATCTTCTTAAAATATCAATTTGGGATTAGTGATATTGTGTAACATGTGCTTGTAATGCATTCATAATGCATAATAAGCTTCATAATCAGCCATAACAATATGTGTAATGTCTTATGAATGCATTATGATGTGATATGAAGGTGTTCATAGTGTGTTATACTATACCTTTCGTTTACAGTATAAAGTGTTAACTCTTTTAACTGTTTTATGTATTACACGTGCTGTAGTTGTTTATAAAGGGTGTAGATTAATGAAAAGATTCATAGGTCTGTTATTACAGTACAGAGGCATCGCTATGGCGATTCATAAAAATGTTATAATCCAGAATTTTAAACTTCTTTTTTAATTAATTTTTATTCGATTTTCCAAAACAAGATGAAATCACTCTTAATACAGTACTTCAGGATGTGGTTTATGAGACTGCATAACACCTAAATAAGTCCTTTATGACACATGACATAAACCGTAATAAAAGTTCAAAAAACTCATTGTAACGGGTTTCAGCATCACTTTTGACATGAAACCTCACGTGACAGATTTTTGTTATCATAACAGTTTCCAAGTGACATTAGAGCATCATGCCAACTGACTTTGCATATCAATGAACTTGAGTCATAATGATGATTATGAGTGATCATAAACACTTTATAGCACTTAGTAACACTTAATCACCAGGATCCATTAGCAACGCTTTCTATAAACCAAATATTTTTCATGAATCATTCACAGATCCTCATAGCCGTGCTTTCTAAGTTGGTAATGACACTTATTAACACTTCATAATGCTTCATAAACCATGTATCAATATATGAACACCGCATAACACTGTATAACACCACATAGTCCACTACAGAACCTTTTTAACTAATAACAAGATGTGGATAGTTAAAAGAAAACTGAAAATATAGAGTAACAGTTATAAGCGCATTATGAATGTTTGAAAAATCATCAGTCCGCGATTTCAATAATTCCGTTTTTAGTTTGAATTGATTGTATTAAGTAATTAATTTCTTCCATATTAGAGTAACAAAATAAAGGTAATAGTGTCTTATAACCTGCTTATAATGAAAATATTTCCTTGCAGTATTTAGAGATGACGTTTTAAATGTTTATAATGTTTCAATAATTATTAAGATGGAGGTATGGCACATCACATGGCTTTATAACATGATTATAAGCCTTTTTTGTTTTGTTTTGTTTTGTTTTTACAGGACATTGTTATTACAGTTCTATGTGGCATTATTAAGGGTTACAAGGAGTCACTGGCAAAGTTATGACAGTTATGATCAGTTTTGAATATGCGCCTCGTCTAAAGCGTTATGAATCCCTCCTTTCTCTCGGATGGCGTCTGGAGCGTGTGGAGGTATTTCTGACGAGAAGGCTGCCCGTCTTAACGACCATAATCACGGAGCCGCCACGGAATCCGCAAGCTCCCGGTCATTTATCTTTTAAGGAGGCGCCGTTACTGCGGTATAACCATAATCATCCAAAAAGCGTGAGTATTAGTGTGTAAAGAAAGTGCTTCCACCTTGAAAAGAGAAATGTGCAGGATGATACAGAAGATGTATCAAAATGTGTGTGTGTGGGGTGTGTGTGTGTGTGTGTGTGTGTGTTAACATGGGCCAGACAGTGTGGGATGTTCAATAGGCAACATATGTTTCTGTGAATTGCGAATGACATTGACATATTGAGAGCTGAGCTTGAACAGGACCCAAGTCAAAGAGAGAGAGGGGGGGGGGGGGGCAGAGGGAGGAAGAGAGAGAAACAGAGAGAGGGAGAGAGGGAGAGAGAGAAAAAGACGGGGGGAAACGAGAGCGAGGGAGAGAGAGAGAATGAGGAAGAGTGAGAAAAAGAAAGGTATCGAGAGAGAGAGAGAGAGAGAGAGAGAGAGAGAGAGAGAGAGAGAGAGAGAGAGAGAGAGAGAGAGAAAGGGGGAGAGAGAAACAGAGAGAAAGTGATAGAGGGACAGAGAGAGAGAGAAAGAGGGAAAAAAAGAGAGAGAGAGAGAGAGAGAGAGAGAGAGAGAGAGAGAGAGAGAGAGACAGAAATAGAGAGAGAGAGAGAGAGAGAGAAGAGAGAGAGAGAGAGAGAGAGAGAGAGTGAAAGGGGGAGAGAGAAACAGAGGGAAAGTGATAGAGTGACAGAGAGAGAGAGAAAGAGAAAGAAAGAGGGAGAGAAAGAGAAAGAAAGAGGGAGAGAGAGAGAGGGAGAGAGAGAGAAAGATAGAAAGAGAAAGGAGGAGAGAGAAACAGAAAGAAAGTGATAGAGGGACAGAGAGAGAGAGAGAGGAAGGGAGAGAGATAAAGCAAGGGAGAGAGAGAGGGGGTGAGAAAGAAAGCAAGAGAGAGAGGAAGGGAGAGAGAGAAAGAGAGGGAGAGAAAGAGAGAGAGAGGAAGGGGGGAGGGGGAGGGAGAAAAGAGAGAGAGAAGAGAGAGAGAGAGAGAGAGAATGAGGAAGAGAGAGAGAAAAAAAAGGTAGCAAGGGAGAGAGAGAGAAAGAAAGGGAGACAGATAAAAAAAGAGAGAGAGAGAGAGAAGAGAGAGAGAAAGGGGGAGAGAGAGAGAGAAAGGGAGAGAGAGAGAGAGAGAGAGGGGAGAGAGAGAGAGAGAAAGGGGGAGAGAGAAACAGAGAGAAAGTGATAGAGGGACAGAGAGAGAGAGAAAGAGAAAGAAAGAGGGGGAGAGAGAGAGAGAGAGAGAGAGAGAGGGAGAGAGAGAGAAAGATAGAAAGAGAAAGGAGGAGAGAGAAAGAGAGAGAAAGTGATAGAGGGACAGAGAGAGAGAGAGAGGAAGGGAGAGAGATAAAGCAAGGGAGAGAGGAAGGGAGAGAGAGAAAGAGAGGGAGAGAAAGAGAGAGAGAGGAAGGGAGAGAGAGGGAGAGAGGGAGAGAGAGAGAGAGAGAGAATGAGGAAGAGAGAGAGAAAAAAGGTAGCAAGGGAGAGAGAGAGAAAGAAAGGGAGACAGAGAGAGAGAGAGAGAGAGAGAGAGAAAAGGGAGAAAGAGAGTCTCAGTGTGTTGAGGGTCTCTGTGTGGGTTTCTTTTCTCACTGAAAGTAAATGGGGAAATGTTCAGACATTCTTCAGAGCGAAGAGGAAGGTGGTGTGAAACTCATCTTAGTGGCTTGAACCTCAGGGTGGGCTTAATAGGCTTTTAACTTAGACCACACACGTCTTCACACACCTACACACCACTTATATACAAACACAAAACCAGATACACGCCAGAACACACACACACACACACACACACACACACATAGGGGCAGGGTCTCCTTTCTGTGAGGCACAAATCACACCAGAGTGCGAGGCCGCGTGAGGTGATGTGATTTGTCTTTGATGCACATTTTAGCATTAGGAATCACATCAACGCCCAGATGAGACCGAAGCCCTCTTCTGGTGGAGTTCAGTCCAAATAAGCAGATCTTGTTTCTCCTGGAGACGAATAATAAGGACCCGAGACAAGCGGGAGAACTGCCAGAGCTCTCCTCCCTTTTCCCTTTTCCACACGCACACTCTTGCGCTTTTGCACTAAAGTGGACTTCCTGTTAACATTCCTGGCACACAACAAGCTATCAGTGCGTTTGAGGTTTGCCGGAGTTTACTCTGTGCTCGCCGCGAGAACAGGGGAGTGCTTTGTGTCACTCGGTGCATACCAGACGCTCTGGACGTAGTGACACCCTCCGTCTGCGCACACCCGCTCGGCCTGGCCGCTTTGATCAAGCTAACCGCTAATGCATCATAACCAGCCTCACTCACCACAAGCCAACACCTAAACTAACAGCCGCCAGGGATTGGGTTTCTACACATCACAGGTATGCGGCTTTGAGTGGGGCCTGAAGTCCAAATAAGCAAGACCTTAAGATCCCAGAAAGCCTGAAGTGTGTAGGAACATTTCGGTCATATTATAATCACTGTAAAAAAAAAAAAAAACAACTGTTTTTTAAGGGGCAATTTATCAAAAAAAAAAAAAAAAAAAAGGAATATAATATGGTCAAAATAGAGTTTTCTAACAAGAATAAATCATTCGGTGAAACGTTCCTTAAGGGTGGTGCTCGCTGAGATACATGACGCCTACAGAGCCACACTAATATTTTCTGCATAAGTGGTTTATAAAATACTTCATATCCATACTGCTATGACTATTCATATAAGCATTATAGCTACTTTGTGATGCATAAGCGTTATATTCCTCAGACAAGATCAAATCATTTGGTAAAACTTGACTTTAGGGTGATATTCAATTCAATTTTATTTGTATAGCGCTTTTAACAAAGAGCATTGTCTCAAATTTACTATACATAGTAATCGAAAGTGCGCTTTCGGCTGCTCCCTGTTCGGGGTCGCCACAGCGGACCAACTGGTCTGCTCAGCAACCTGGCAAATGTTTTACGCCGGATGCCCTTCCTGACACAACCCTCCCATTTTTCCGGGCTTGGGACCGGCACTGCATCCAGTGGCTGGGAATCGAACCCAGGCCTTCCACATGATAGGCAAGAAACCTACCACTGAGCCACCAATGCCCCAGATAGTAAGAGAAACTGTAATATTGTCAAATTATATTTTCTCCGACAAATCATTTGGTGAAACTATTCATAAGGGCTACATGACACCTAAATACATAACCCTTTATGACACCTGACATAACCCTACATAAACATTTTAACTCTGTCAGGACAGTGTTTTTGCATTTGTCATGGCAGTTTATAACCAATCTTCATATTCATATCGTCATTACAGTGCACTGACGTTGCTATGGGTATATTTAGAAAAATGTTATAAGCGCTTTACTATACATAAGGGTAAATATTGTCAAATTAGATTTCATAGACAAGATTAAATCATTTGGTCAAACTACATTAGGGTGCTATTCATCGGGCTACATGACATAAACATAAACCCTTCATGACATCTGACATAGACCACCATAAACATTTTAACTCATTTGCCAGAGCTATTTACATTACTTTGCATGACATGAATATTCATAAATATGTTATAAATTATACATAATGGAAATAGAATTTTTTCAAAAGTGTAGATTGTAATATTTTTTTATTGTATATTTGATATAAGAATAAATTAAAAAAAAACTTAGCTTCAAGTGATATTCATAGCGCTACATGACACCTGGAGTACATAAACTCTTCATGAAACCTGACATAGACCTACTGACTACTGGATCTCCAGATACACAATCACTTGAAAGATTTTTCTTCATCTGATTCAAATCTATTTTATTTTATTTGCAAAGCAAATCTTTGTAGAGCGGAGCCTCAGCATACAAATTTAATCCGTTCTGGAGCTGAAACATTTGTATTGCGAAACGAATTTCCCCGTAAGAAATAATGTAAATGCAGATAATCCGATCCAGCCGCCCAAAAAAATGACCAATATGACCAATACGAAGCGTCTGTAAACTGTATGGCTGCTTACAACTGACCCAAGCCATGTCAAGGCTCCTCACAGGAAGTCGTGCCACCAAGCTTGGGCTAAAAATAGAACAGACCGCCCACGCCACCGATCTGTCAACAAAACAACGGCCGAAAAATCACCTAGCTTTTGAACGCATGCTGAAGGCAACGTTGGTATCGTGGGTCAACTCTTTCCAAACAGCTTTCACTGACTGAAAAAAATTCGTAAACTCACTGTGTTGGCTTCGCTCGGCTTTCCCGGACGTACGCGCAACTTAGTCGGCGTTCGGTTCGGTTCGGCTCGGTTCGTTCGTATGCCAAAAATGCTTCGTATGTCGATCCAAAATTTCTTGCAAAATTTCAGTTCTTAAGATGAAAATTCATAAGGGAGTTCATTCATATGCCGAGGTTCCACTGTATTTGTACTGAGATGATGATTGTGAAGCAAACCTCCTTCAGATGTTTGGAAGAAGGAACCTTGAGAGGAATTAGACTCAAAAGGGAACCCAAGTTCATCTGGGCGACTCCAGAGAGAGCGATTATACTATAAATCATTTCCCTTCTATAACTGTGTGCTATAGAGACAGGAAATTGATTCTAATTCATATGAAGTCTGTCTTGATGAAGTTATGAAGAACTTGAGTGCAAAACTTATCCTGATTGTCATGGTTTAAGTCCAAATCCATCTTCATGGTTTCTTAATCCATATCAATCCCATGTATCTCCAACTCCAGGCTGTCCATGTGGTCCAGCAAGTGATGTGTGACTCCAACCAGAAGCAGGTCATCAGAAGAGGTCAGGAAGAGTCGCGGGTATATTTCTAAAGTACAACATTTTTAGAATATCTTATTATATAAAATTGACAGAGTGATTTAAAAAAAAATAAAAACAATCTATAAATATAGGTATATACTACAGCATATATATTGACATTCAGCGTTCGGCACAATTCACCACGGCGCCGTGTTTGCATCTCTGATACGGTCAGTTCCCCACTGATCAGACACCTGAATACATAATGGCTGCTCTTGGAGCCGATCCTGTTTATATTAATGTTTTATTTAGTGTTTCGCATTATCATAATCAAAATGGCAATAAAAAATAACAAAGTGGAATAAAATATACATATCAAGTGACAGCCTGGTTCGGTAACCTGTCCCGTGTGGAATCTTGATGTTATGTTAACAAACAAATTAGCATTTAAATGAGTCCGGCGTTGTATTCTTCAAGGTTATGTTGTTATGAATATTAAATTATGGTGTATGGTGTGTGTGTGTGTGTGTGTGTGTGTGTGTGTGTGTGCACTAATATTGGTATTGGGAGCAGGGGGATAGAACAGAATGGGGGTAACATTGCTGATGAATGGTTTTCATGGCGATGAGTCGCACACCGAACATGAAGATGGAGTCATTTACTTCACGTCCTCAATAACACACCTTGATAAGTAAAGATAAATAAATGATAAATCTCTAAAGTCTAGTTCAGTCCTCAGCTGGAAAAGTAGTGAAAGGAAAAGCTGCCCTTGTTTTCTGACCCAGTGTTTTGGTCAAACTTCAGTCAAAATGTTTCAAATGGGGACAAAAATCAATTGGAATTTTTTGTTTGTTTTGTTTTGATGCAATATCTTATTGTGTCCTATTACTGTGCTATTATTATGTTCTAGTTTCCTAGCACCTTTTTTGTATACATATAATATTTAATTTCATTTTATTCTCCAGTTATATTTTATATTTCACCTTAATTTTTCAACACCTTTGTATATATAGATCATTTTATTTATTTTTCATTTATAGTTATTTTCTTGTTATCTGTAGCAGTCTCTGGCAAATAAATTTCCTTCGGGATTAATAAAGTTTTATCTTATCTTATTTTATTTTATATAAAAAAAAAAGATTAAATTCTTCTGTAACTTCCAAATAATCTTCCAAAAAATAACACACAAAAAAAAAACGTTACTTCATCCTCAGCCCATGGATTGTGCTCGCAAAACAATCAAAACAATATGGTGTCGATCGGCTAACGTTAGCTATATAACACACGCTAAAATAATTTAAACATGATCATGTCTGCAACGACAAAAAATCTTTGGACGACAAAATCTTTCCGATAAAACACTTTCCACTCGATGATCATGTCAACCTGACTAACACTTCCATGCTAAACAATATCTAGCTAACGATTTCTAGCTAAGTTAATAATATGTTACTATAGCCACATGAATGGATCTGATTCCAATTGAAATTCTACCTAGTGATTGTGATTTTTACTGAATTTCATACATTCGTTCCCGGATTTCAAAACGAGGGTTCGCTAACCCTGTGGCTAAACGATTTTATCTTAAAATTCAAACAATTCTGCTAATTTTCCACTCTTGTACCATTTGAGCTTCATTGCTTTGTTTATTAAATCCAAGCTTCTGAGGTAAAGATCTTTTTATAACACCTCTCCCTGTTTTCCTAACGATATATCAGAAGCTCTGCGCTAATCTCGAAAGCAAACTAATCTCTACCCCTTAATATATTTGATTCATGAACCTGCTGAAAAAAAATATCATGTTGTTTTTAATCTTCTCCTGTCCAGCTGTGCAGCTATAATAAAACGAGGATTAACTGGTAAGTCGTATGATATGTAGGTTTTTTTTTTCCCCTCCTGGTTCCTTCTTCACGACACGCTCCACACTTTTCCTCTGGTTCATCAGAGTAAATGTGAATGCTAATACATTATCTCATAAAGTTGTCAGAACTGCTCAGTGAATTAAAAGAAGTGTTTTTGGTTCAGGCCCAAAGACGGAGATTTCTCTCCAATACGCTGCCTAAATGGATTGTTCTCATTTATTTAGCATTTCATCCATCACTTCATGAGATCCATTTAACATGACGACTACAGTCAATAAATGTTTCCTTCCTATTTCAGGGGAAAATGTTTTAACAATGATAAATATGTTTTACATTCATCTTTTATTAGTAAAAACAAGCAAAAAAGAAAAATAATAATTTTAAGAAATTAAAAATGTAAGAATTTTTTAAAAACTAAGCATTTTGTTTCAATTTGATTGATTTATTTATTTTTGGATTTATTTATTTATTTTATATTAATTTATTTATTTTTATATTCAATTCATTTATTTATTTATTTATTTATTTATTTATTTATTTATTTATTTATTTATTTACTTATTTATATCAGAATCTTTCAGGGAATCCATTTGAGCCAAAGTGCAGAATTTTAGTCACATGCTTTTAAGAAACAAGTCACTGAAAGTTAAAGTAAAACAAGTCTTATTGCATCACAAAACACATAAGCCAATCATTTTGCAGTATGCAAACAAAGGCCAAATACAGGCCTAATGTACCTTTTTACCATATTGTTTAGTGCACTCGTGTGCAGTTTGGGACGCAGCCTTTAAATGACCAGCTTCTTACATCCTTCACTTTGAACAGGTGTCAGAAAGAGCTTATGTAGGTTTTATGTAGCCTTATGTACACCAATTATAACCAATTATAATTTCTAAAATGAAGCTGTTTGGCTTCTTTGCTGGAAAACACGGCTGTTGTTGTAGATATAAATTAACACCTTCTGACCAATCAGAATCCAGAAATAAACAGCCTTCGGGAATAATGAATAATATTTTCTATATGATTTTTTGTATTTGTTTATTTGTATATTGCGTTTCGGATATCTGGTAAGAATTCTACAGCAATGTTTGTATGACTTTCTTATTCATTTCTAATCTAGAGTAAAAATCTATTCTTTCCAACAATAATTACACATGATTTCTAAAGACAGGTTAGAAGAAAAAAGTAGGTCCTTCAGCGAGTAATCCGTGCTGAGCATTCATGAACATTTTATGAAGAAAAGAGACTTTTCACTTATGTAAATTATAGGACAAAATGTCCTCCTGGCCCTTTTAATCCAATTTCCAATTACTGAAATGGAGGAAGAAAAGCTGCAGCATGGTAATTTTTGTTCTTATTTGTTTTTTAAATCAGGTATTTTTTCTTTCCTGAGCTCAGGGTAATTAATCATGGGAAGATTCTTCAGGTTTTAAAACAACAGCCTTTGGTAGCTGTTCAGGTTGTTTTTGTTTTTTTTTTTATTTTGCTTCTATCGATGAAATGTGGAGCTGATTAGCGCAGCCGTATTACAGATTCCACAAGCAAACAACATGCGGAGGAGAAAGCTTTTTATTGAGAAGCAATGTACAGGAAAATATTTAACAATAAAACACAAGAAGGAGTGCACAAGAAGCAGCGAGATGGAACGATGAGGCACCTTTTCGCAACTGCAGCCACATTATTACACTGTTAGCTTGAGTCGATTCAACGAGCAATAACACGATGTGATGGAACGAAGCCTTGGATGCTAAAACTCCTCCTGGAGGTTCAGAGAAAAATGAAATAAAATAAAATAAAATAACAGTAGATGATTAACTGAGTGGAATTTTTTAGAATTTCAACAGTATGTCATTGTTTAGAATGGATGGGAAATAAAAATAAAATGTAATGTAATGAGAACGATCTTGTCGAGAAAAACAATGAGTTAATGAGAGAAATGTTGAATTTTATGCAAAAAAAAACAGTTATGATTGTTAAATGTGTCGTTTATCCAAACTTTATGATTTGTAGATTTTAGTCTTTTTCAATTTACAGTCATTGTACACGTTCTTTATGCTATCTTCCCCTGCTTTCCCTGCGGTTTTCCAAGAAGAAGTGGATAAACAATATATATATATAACAATAGGAATAATAAGACACACTGAATCAAGTGCTATTTTATATGCTGTTGAATATTTTGCACTTTTTGCAATTTTTCATGCCAGGGTTTTTATTATTAGCATTATTGTTGTAGTTGTTGTTGTTGATTATTATTATTATTATTATTATTATTATTATTATTATTATTATTTTTAAACTACAAAATATCACCTAGTGCTAACATGTGCGTGATTTTCTCTTTCCATTTCTTTTCCTAGAAATGTTCTATTCTAGCTATTATTAGTGTTAATCAATAGAATAGATAAATATGCTAAAAATAAATAAACAGCCTCAGTTTATGGTCATTTAAAGGCAAAATTTGAGCTGGACATCCCTGACTTGTGAATACTCATGATGGAAAAATGACCCAGACAGAAATAACACATATGCACTACTCATACACACACACACACACACACACACATACACTTCCGACATCCTGCAAATATTTAGTTTCGTCCCTGTAACCAATGCCATGAATGTAGTTCTGAAATGCAGAGGATGTATCCGCCCCGGTTCCTGGAGCATCCCGCTCGTAATGGCAGATCGCTTTCAGCTCTCCTCCTCCTCCTACTCCAGACGCCTGCCTCTGTTTTCTATGTAGAGGTCATGATGTCTAGAAGAACCATATCATCGAAGCATATCAGCGTATAACGTCCAGATCATATGAGGCACATCAGCTCTCCTGAAATAGAAGAGAACCGGATGCCTGGCTGTCTCACCTGCTTGGGTGCGTGTGAAACAGAGAGAAAAGAGGAAGGAAGAATATATTACCGAGCTAAAAATACATATGAATTATTGCTTCTGAAATCAGACTTACAGTTTTGTCCTTTACAGGGTGGCAGGATGCACACAGGTCAGAGGAGTTACTGTGAAAATATGGACGGAAGCAACTTTTAACTTTATTTATTTCATTTCTTAAAACAGAAAGAATGTACAAATATAGATATTTTCCTAGTGATGTAATAATTCCTGCTGGAATTCTCTGCCCCATTAGGGATGCTTCATTGTTCCGCCGAGGACGACATTACGGCTCACGGCCTTGTCATCGCACCGTTCCTTAGCTACAAGGAGAAGATCGCTTCACCTCACCGCTCTGTGGAGAACATCACGTCTTCTGTCAGCTCAACTAAGGCCTTTGTTAACCTAAGAGCCTCCAGAAATGGAGAGACCGGTTGCTTGGTTCTGCCCTGTGACTGCATTCAGCGCTGGACGACAATACCCATCATCCATTTCACATCACATGCTTGCTGCACATGACCATGAGCATCTCAATAACACTCAGCCCTCTTCCACATACCCAAACTCACAGACCTCCATGATTGGCTCGTGTCCCTGTGATTGACAGGGGAGAGAAAGAGAAAACCCCTCCCACCTTGAGAGCATGACTAATTTTCCTTTTACTACCATAGGAGTTGTTTTTCAGGGGTTGGGCTCGGCCCCTTAGTTCCAGTGAAAGGAACTCTTCATGCTTCAGCATACCAAGACATTTTGGACAATTTCATGCTCCCAACTTTGTGGGAACAGTTTGGGGATGACCCCTTCCTGTTCCAACATGACTGCACACCAGTGCACAAAGCAAGGTCCATAAGGACATGGATGAGCGAGTTTGGTGTGGAGGAACTTGACTGTCCTGCACAGAGTCCTGACCTCAACCCCATAGAACACCTTTGGGATGAATTAGAGTGGAGACTGCAAGCCAGGCCTTCTCATCCAACATCAGTGCCTGACCTCACAAATGACCGCGCTTCTAGAGGAATGTTCAGAAATTCCCATAAACACACTCCTAAACCTTGTGGAAAGCCTTCCCAGAAGAGTTGAAGCTGTTATAGCTGCAAAGGGCGGGACAACTCCATATTACATTCATGTGCATGTAAAGGCAGACGTCCCAAAACTTTTGGCAATATAGTGTATATTTTCCCTGATACACTTTCCCTGGCTCGTGTCCCTGTGATTGATGGATGGAAGATTCATTTTAGTTTCCACTGCCACGTTGATTGATTGATTAATAAACTTAGCATACTCTACTATATTCCTTGTAGTGGAAGCATCTTTTGTATCTTTCAGTATGTATATTTTTCGATGATTGGCTCGTGTCCCTGTGACTGATGTGAAAGAGGAAAAGAAAACACCTCTCACCTTGAGAGCATGACTAATTTTGCTTTCTACAGCCAACTGATTGATTGATTGATTGATTGATTGATTGATTGATTGATTGATTGATTGTATAATTGATTGGTTAATTGATTGATTGGTTGGTTGATTGATTGATTAAACTCCCAAAAATAAAGTTAGCACAATGTACTAAATTCCTTGAGGTGTTGTTAGCACCAAGGATGCATCTTTTGTACCTTTTAATCTGGATATTTTACCTGAAACTGTAAAGATAGTGTGCTTTAGTAAAGGGAAGAGTAGAGTGTGTTACCTGACCTTAACTTTAATCCTTTATTCGTTTGTTCGTTTGATCGAGACACACTCCTGTCATACAGCTTCTACAATTAAAAAAAAAAAAAAAAACAGTTCTCGAGTGCAGAAGCATTCGTGCACTGCAGTGCAGATGAATATGAGCTTATAGCTAATCTCTCCTATTTAACATAGTGCAACATGTTCGCAGCTTGCTGTGGCATTGGGGGAAAATAAATGCTGCTTTAACTCTGCAGTAATTACGCTGAAATGTTTTCAGATTCATGTTGCACAATGCGGCGCTCAATTAGCGCGTGCTACATCTACACTTTAAAGCTTCTTTCATCTTCATCTAAAGCCAAGCGTTCAGGATCGCCTCTCCATCATGAGGTTGTGTCGAAGTGCTTAGAAACTACTGCAGATTTTAATCACTTTCATCCATTTTAAATGAAGTAGATAAAGTGCAAAAAAAATGGGGGGGTTTCTGTTTTTTCACCTTCATTAAGTGCATTTCTACCTTTTGGCACCGACATGTTTACGCTGTATATTTGTGTAATTGTGAAAGCTGGAATTAATCAAGAGAACTCGTTGAAATGGGTCGGCCTAATAGTGGAAAATATTAACCCCTTCATCTCTGGTTTATCATTGGTTTATTGATATGTTTTACTCCTGTGTATTGACACACCTGAGCCTAGCTAAACATGAACTAGCATGAAGCATGGCTACTGATCCGGCCACCTGTCTATAGTAATACACCATTAGTAGTAATAGTAGTAGTAGTTGTTGTTGTTTGTTGATGTTTGTTGTTGTTAGTTGAAGTTTGTCAGTGTGTGTAATGTTTTGCAAAAATGTGGCTAGTTAAGCTATTGAACACTGCAGTGAAGTACAGTGTAACCTGGGCATACAAATTTAATCGGTTGACAATGCTGGTATCATGTGTTGACTCTTTCCAAACAGCTTTTGCTGACTGACAGAAAATTTGTAAACTCGCTTTGCTTGGCTTTCCACTGACGCTAACAAGTTTTGAACCGCTCCCGGATGTACACCCAACTACAGCCGGCATTCGGTTTGGTTCGGTTTGTCCGTTTGATGAAAATGCTTCATATGCCGAAAATTTCAATTCTTAAGGAGAAAATTCATAAGGGAGGGAATTCCTATGCCGAGGTTCCGCTGTATTCCACGGCCCAAATGAAACTGACCACAGTGAACAAACCAGAAAGTAAAGTTTATACAATATCTATCACAAAATTCATTATTTGTTCTTCGCATTTCATGCTGAAATCATAATGCTGGCATATTTCATTATATCTAGCATCTTAGCTACAATGTTACAAAATCCAAGCTAATGACAACAAAATTGCGTCACATTCTGTCATTCTTCTGTTTATGCAGATTAATATTTCGCTCCACGCAAGATTTCCACTCCGGTAACATCATGATCTTTAACCTGGTCACCCGTATTAAAAGGTCTGACTTTGTTCCTATATAATTCTGCAGGACATTTACTGATAGATAGGTTTTAAGTTTGTTCCCACATTTTGAAAGGGAGAAATAATCACAACACATACATTACAGCACAATGGAATTCTTTTCTTTGCATATCCCAGTTTAGGAGGCTGGGGTCAGAGTGCAGGGTCAGCTATGATGCAGTGCCCCTGGAGCAGAGAGAGGTAAGCGCCTTGCTCAGTTGCCCAACAGTGGCAGCTTGGCAGCGCTGGGGCTTAAACCCTGAACCTTCTGATCAACAACCCAGAGCTTTAACCACTTGAGTCACCACTAACTAAACACACCCCCACTGAACTAAATCCAAAAATAGATGTCTAAGAAACTCAGTCATATCCAACAACAAATCTTGACCCCAAAACTACACCATTCATTCATTCATTGTCTACCGCTTATCCGATCTATTCTCGGGTCACAGGGAGCATGTGTCTATCTCAGGCGTAATTGGGCATCAAGGCAGGATACACCCTAGACAGAGTGCCAATCCATCACAGGGCACACACACTAGACAATTTAGAGATGCCAATCAACTTACAATGCATGTCTTCAGACCGGGGGAGGAAACCAGAGGGAACCCCCAAGGCACGGGGAGAACATGCAAACTCCACACACATGGTGGAGGCGGGAATCAAACCCCCAATCCTGGAGGTGTGAAGGCAAACGTGCTAACCACTAAGCCACCGTGCCCTCCAAAATGCACCATGTGACATGTCTCATGTGACATATCACGATCCCTACTCTACCGTCCCCTACCGTCGTTCTGCCTGCGTCCTGATATCACTTTAAATCCTCCATCTGCTGCTCCTTTGATGACTTTTTAATGCCGCTTTTGGGAAACGTAGCTCTGCTTGTCCTATTGTCCTAAATAAAAGTAGAAGCTTTTACACAGAGAACTTTTTACTTACACTGCGAGTTCGACTTGGGTTGTTTTTTTTGTTTTTTTTAGCATTATTGAATGTTAATGAAAAGCAGCAGGTTGAGAACCGCTGGTCTTGTAATCTAGCAGGATATCAGGGGACATTGTGCTATGTGGAGAAATTATGACACACACAAACACACACAGAAACACTAACACACGCACACACACTCTAAGCTCAGCCCAGTACCGAGGAGTTAATGTTGTTATTCTGCACCTCTTTTCATTTCCCTTCTGTCTCAAAAGACGGAGGCCTTTTGCCCTAATTGGCTCCACAGCACATTTTAAAGCGACAGTCTTAAGCGGATCTGAGTCGCATTCATCTCAGCTCGCTTGTAACGATCATTCTGCAAACAAAACCATCGCCTTAATAAGAGACCAGGTGGGTAATTGATGTGGTTACTAAGTGGCTCATTTGCATCCTTTACTCACATAAAACAAAGCAGCAGGGGAGGGCATTAAAAGGCATCTCAGACTTTCTGACGAGCCTCGGGTCTAGCTCCAATCGGTAATTAAACTCTTCAGGGGTTCCACTTCGCTTTTCTTTTCTCTCACCCCCTCTGGGGACGTTCAGTGAAAAGATAAGCAGAAAACTTACAGGTAATCGGGGAAATTAAAACATGCTTCCGAGGCGTTCTTCGTTAACCATCAGCTTAACCCACATTTTCCGAGTGAAGCGCTGATCTCCCCTGGGCTGTGGCCAGTGAAATGATGTGCTGGCTAAAAGAGGTTCTCGAGTGAGCCAGCACTGAGGTTCTGGTCTCTAACGGTGTTAATGGCGGAGGGGAACGGGGACACTCTTGTCCCTAATCACAAGCAGTCAGCAGAGGCGAAACGCAGTGCTGATAATCATAACACAGTCCAGAACCGGGTTCCTAAAATACCTCAGGGTGCATTTTGAGGAAGCAGAAATACAGAAGTTTAGCAAGTCTAGCATTTGAGATGTTGAGCTCAATAATACAGTCAAATGCAAAAAAAAAACTTCCTTTAAGGTTTATAAGGTTTATATTGAGGGAAATGGAACATGTGTATCTACTTTACAATTTAAAACAAACGCTTGTAAGTCGTTTTTGGATAAAATCGTCTGCTAAGCGAATGTAAAGCAATGGCACAAAAATCCAACTCTTTTTCTATGTGGCCTTCTTGGTGTTCAGTACTGATTTGAATAAGGCAGTGTTGTGTTTGGAACACACTTCTAACAAAAACTATATTAGTGTTTAATAAAGTGATGAGATTTCTAGTGCACACAGATTTATTTTTAAGTTATATGAACTTATTCCTAATCTTCATCTCCAATGGTCATGACAAATTTTGGATCTTGAACTTAAAGTCGATGTTCTGACTCCTCGTGAGTTGAAGCAAAGCTTATCTTTATCTTAAATTGCAGCTTAATCACCTTGAAATGTCTTATAGTGATATAGTACATATAGAAGCTAATCTAAAATTTCCATAAATCACCTGTTTTATGCTAACTTGTGCTAATTGTTTAGAAGGTGTTGGTTAATTTTCTTTAACTGTATCAGTACTTTTCCATAGGGTCTTTTTTGGTGGATGCTACAAAATATATACATACAGAGTTTTGAAGATTAACAAGATTTACCGTTTATGGAAGGAGTCTCCAGTTTTCTGACATTTACAGAGGAAACTGAGATGTTTAAAGTTTGCGTTTTCTTTGTAACAATTGGATTTTTGTCTAGAGAGAAGAAAAAGGAAAGAGTATTTATAGCTGATATAATGTAACTATAATGAGGGTTGAGTAGAATCCATAGGTGGTATAACACATTAATGACCAAAGCAGAATAATCCAAATCGTGAAACAAAGGATAAGACAAAAACACAGGCAAAAAGATAAAAAATTAGCCAATCGGTCCATGTGTTATTGCAAATGGCAATAATAAGGGCTTGGTATGCAGCGTTAAAACTGACAATACTTCGCGTACAGAATCCGGTGTGAGCCTGTTAAATGTTTCTGAAAGTCCGGAAGTAAAAACCGGAACTTGGAAGTTTCAGAACTCCAGCGAGAGTTGCGGATGAGTTCGTGACAGTAACTGACCCCAGGAAGTAGCTTTCATGGACATACCACAAACGTAGCCATATCAGTGACCAGGCATTCTTCCTATTAAAAAAGCATACAGTTGTACAGGTTTAAACCAAAAATCTTGCAATTTCCATGCCAGTGGTTCTGAAGGGGTTAATAAATCAAAATAAAGCACTTCAGGTTGTGGTGTTATGGGAAACTTCATCACATCACTGATTATTTTACTATAAGAACCTGACACATTATCAGCAAATATCTAGATTTTTTCCAGATCTGCAGCTCTTGACTTTGGCCGCAGGATGATATATCGCTGAATCCGCCTGGCGCTAATGCTGTAGCTACGACTAATACGTTGGACCTGGGGTTTTTTTTTTTGGTTTTTTTTTTTTTGTTCAGGAAAATAAAAAGCATTTCAATAAAAATAAACGAGAGGAAAGTCATCCACACCACCCTGGCTTTAGTCTGTCATGCAGGAGAGCAGCTGCTGTGCAGTGATCGCCGGCTGTCTGGGTAAAAGCATGCGGTGGAGGCCTGCTCGCGTGCAACTGTATAAAAAGTGATGCTGATGGATGCAGTCAGGATGAGTGATGGAGTAAATGGTGGTGCTGAAGGTTTCACTCAGCCTCGGTGCTGTGCCGAGAGGGAAAATGTGCAGCAGTTACCAGCTCATCTTAAACTTTTCTCCATCACGCCGGGGTTTCATGCAGACTCTGTTGTTTTGTACAGTAGATGAGAGAAAAACACACCCATTCAAATGTTTATGACGTGTCCTGATGTATAGCATCTGCTCTTTTTGTTGAAATAATTTCATTCAAATGTATTTTCTTAAGAAGGTTTGGGTCCAAAAGGCCAGATAATTCATCATCTATCTCAGTTCTTCTTATTATTTAATACTTCCTTATGTACAGGAGAGAAAGAAGTTGATTATTTTTCCTATAAGAGCATGTGGTTAATTCTGCCAACTTCACAAAAATGTTCCAACTATTACAACTGATTAAAGAAAAACAAATCTTGCTTATAGATTGTGTATTTTACGGCTCATGATGCGGAACCGTTCCTCTTCTCGCTTATGTTATAGCAGCTATAAACAGGCGTAGCCTTGCCAGCCTCTTTAGGACTTTTCTTTAGGACTGTGTGATTTCTAAACTAAACAGAATCCTGTGTTTATGTAGTTAGAGGCTTCACACTGCTCATACTTTACCCGGGATTAACACAGAATCCTGGTTGTTCATAATCTGACCTCTCACACTCTACATACCTAAACACTGAATTAATCTTCTTCTAATTTGCATAGCGGTGACTTTAAATAACAACTCATCTCATGCTTTTAGTGTTATCAATGAGGAAAAAAGTTCAGGCCTGTGGCTCTGCCCTCGAGCAGGTTCTGTTATCTTTCACAGCTTTAGCATTTGTTTGTCATCTAGTCGATCAGCCGAACGTTTGTTGATATCCGACTTCTGCTAATGTTTTGCTGCCTAACTCTCTCCACTGAGCTCTTTTTTCTTGGTTTTCAACTGATACTAGGCTGTTCACTTTCTGATTGGGTGTCTGTTGCTAAGCAACAAGCCATAATAAGATTTTGTTAAAATCATATGAAAAGTGTAAAAAGAATCCTGAAATTGGTTCCCGGGGTTGTCGCGTGAAAACAACCCGTTTTGTGGCTAACGTTGAATGGAATCATTTTTTGTTCTCTATACTGTCTGTATAAGTTTCCAGTTACAGACTGAGGGTGCAAAGTACTCGAGCTGGCTAATGGCACGTCTCCCGAGAGCACATCTGCTGTTTAATGTTCTGCTGTGGTTTATGAAGGCATCACTTTGGGCCATAAGAACTGCACCTGCAGAACCGTCCAAACAAGAGAAACAGCGCTCTTATTGTAAAGTGCCCTCGTAACGTAAATATTTCTCTTCTCCTCACTCTAAACTCCCGTAATGAAGCAGACAAATCCTAACCACATGGGTCTGTAGCACGGAGCAGGGAGATAGATTAGGAGCCAGGGACGGAGAAAAAAGGGAGCTGTGTTATGAATCAAATAAGAAAATGAAAAAGGAGGATTGGAGAATAAATGGAAAGGACATGATGTTCAGAAAGTCACAACACAATGTACGATGTACAAGTGGCAACTGAAAGCTAATTCAACTGTATAACGTCTCAAACAAAAACTTGAGTAATAAGGTGCTTTAACTTTATATTATGGTCTTTTACTTGATTTGTTTTTTTATCTTCAGTAAACACTTCAGAAAATGTCACCTGACTGCTTATTTTACGATATCTTATCTTATTATAGTGTATAGAGTGTATACATTACCAAAAAAATAAAGCTTAAGTAGGAAGTAGATGAAATTGTTTGTGCCTCTAGGTAGGTGTTTATGTAGATAGCTAGATAGCTAGGTGTTAGCTTGCGTTGCTAAACTGCCAACGATCCCTGATACATGTAAACAAGCCATTAGTACATGATTAGGGGTTTAAGTGATAAGCCCTGAATTGTTATTGTATGGATTTTTATTATTATTTTCATTTATTTTTTATCCGCCCTAAAACTGACTGTTGAGACCAAACCTTGAGGCCTAGAGACTTGAAGCTTTGAGGTGTGGTGGAATTCCACCAGTTCCAACAGAGCAGAGACTCAGCTACACGGTAGTGCTACAGCGATCAAACCCTGGAGTCTTTGACTTAAGTGTCTTAGACTTTAAGTTTGTCTTAAAGCAAAAATTGTTTAACTCCATTTTCATTTCTGTCAGGAAAAATTTTTGAATTTTTTTGGAAAAACAACGCCTTCAAGATCGTTTCTCAGAACGTAAGTTTATTCCTCTGCAAAACTTTATGTACTGACACCAAACTTGGTGTGTTTTATAACAACGAGCAGTTTCATAAGAGTGCCACCTACTGGTCGAGAGATATAAAAAATTTCTGCTTCTAACTTCTGTATAATGTGTCCAAAAATCACAGACTCGTGGAATCATGACCCTTTAGAGTCTTGTTCCATCTCCAACATAAGTGCTTACCTGCTTGATAAATAATACATGGCATCTTTTTTACACATGCACTTAAAGCCATTAAAGTGCTTGGACCCCGATAATTGCTGCTAGCAGCTATATTTTGATTTGTGTTTACTTGTTTACTCGAAACAACCTCAAAAGACAAACTACAAGCCAAATTGAGTGACTTTGTATTTTGGTAGCGTGAACGTAGGGCAAAAATATAAATCCGTTCATGCACACTGCAGCCTGAGACATTTTTATGAGCGAGTTCTTCAGCGTGTAGTGCAACCAGTTTCACTCCATATAAAACAACAGGTAGGCAGTTATCCGTCTCCTCCTCCCCCCCGCCCCCTTTCTTTCCTCTTCTTTACCAGAGTCATTTCTGCTTGGTTTCAAATATGAGTGGAGCAAATCGTCCACGTAGCATGAAGGACGGAAACCTCTACGGCTGAGCTAGCCCGACCGGCCATGTCTATGAGATGGACTCTGCAGGACATTTTCCTTTCTCAAGGATGTACTTTACCTACAAAAGAGAGAAAGAGAGGAATAATTTGCTGTCATGTGAGCCAGGTTGGAAATATATGGAAATGTATTTTTTTGCAACACTTAATAAGTACTTAGTGTGAAAAATGTGATATGTGATATGGATTGTGTCTTCTAAAGCATCATATTACATACACAATAAACTGTTCATTTAGAATGGAATAAAAAATTTACACCCATGGAATGTGTATTATATTGATATATTTCATTACTTTAACCTAATAATAAAAGTTTTCTGCCCAATCCAACCTAGTTCTGACCAGTTCATTCTGCTCTCTGAGGAATTCTGACCTAACCTGCACACTCCACAATCGCACTATTGAGCAATCCTATCTGCTTCTGGTGGACTTTTGACCAATTCTACCAACCTCTGAATGAATCTTCTTCTGAACAATCCCTTCAACCCCCATGGAAAATCGGACCAATCCCATCCCATCCCAAAGGAATTTTGTCCAATCCCGTCCAATCTCAGGAAAATTCTGAACAATCCCATACTATCCCAATGGAATCCTTACCAATATCTTCAAATCTCAGAGAAATCCTGACCAATCTCATTTCATCCCAAATGAATTTTGTCCAACCCCATCTCCTAGCAGAGAAATTCTGACCAATCCTATTTCCTCCCAGAGAAAATTCTGACCAGTCTTTTCCACTCCCAGAGAAATTCCGACCAATTCAGTGACATCCCAAAGGAATTTTGTTCAATCCCATCTCCTCCCAGAGAAATTCTGACCAATCCAATGACATCCCAAAGGAATTTTGTCCAATCCCATCTCCTCCCAGAGAAATTCTGACCAACCCCATACACTCCTGTAGAAATTTTGACCAATCCCATCCAACCCCAAAGGAATTCTGACCAATCCCAGCTCATCCCAGAGAAATTCTGACCAATCATGCACACCCTTGAAGGAATTCTGACCAATACTTTTTGCTTCTAAAACACTTTTGACCAATTCTGCCTGCTCTAAAAGGAATTCTGACCAATCCTACCGCCTCTTATAGGAATTCTGACTGATCCCACCCACCCCTGCAATTATGCTTTTTTTTCCCATCCTGTTTTCATTATATTAAATAAAATAAACAAATGAGCCGATTAGACAGTGACAAAGAGACAAAAACAATCAGTATAAATCGGTTATTAAAAATGAATAAATGAGTTCATCCCACTTTATACCAGGCTTCCTTCTGAAATGCTCCAATGTTAATCAGTGTGGCATTTCTTTGTCTTTTCTAAATAACCGGTCAGCTAGTAAATAATGCATCATCATGCAACTGATATATTAAAGACATACATATACACCTCTTGTGCATATCTGCATCATAAGCTTCCTCGCTCTGTTTGAAATGCTCTGCATAGCCAAGCACCAAACAAATGTGGGAAATTGCATGGGATTTTATAGCCTCTAAGGAGCACTGGCATCGATCGCTGATTTAATGAAAGCTACTGTTCCTCCTGGCTCCCACTCCCGGCTCTCATTCCTCACTCTTTCGGGTCACTCCGCTTAAAATGCCTCCCTTAATCAGATTTCTGTTAAAAGCTGTAAATAGAATCTGGGCTCGGCTGCCAAGACACGCTCGTGGTGCACGGTCCACAGCCCACCAACCTGTTTCTCTTTCGATGCAACAAGAGTGCAGGTGCATAGTTTCGGTTACATCTTTATTCCTTTCAGAGAGTGAGAGCAGGAGAGAGAGAGAGAGAGAGAGAGAGAGATCTTTACGTTTCACATTTTCTTGTCCGTCAGCCAAGAGTGCTGTAAGACCAGAAATTGGCAGCAATCAAGCTTCTGCAATCACTGTGATCTGCAATCACTGTGATATGAGATAGGACCGCTGTTGTGTAACACGCTCATTTTCCGAATTTATTGTTCGGGTGCGTCGAATAGATTGATTGAAATTGTATTTAATTTTCAGCTGCATAATTCAAGCTTGGTGAGGTGTGTAAAAAAATAAATAAACAGAGGCGACGTGTGATGTCCCTGATGCTTCATCTTAATGCTTTGAAGGCTGTTATTAAAATCCGAAACGTTCCGAATGTTCATTTTCCTGTCATGGTGGAACCAGAACCTGTTCCCAGGATGGAACGCCAGTTCATCAAACTCTGTGTAGTGAAACCAATCTACTTACGGGTGTTTTTGGGAGATGGGAGGAAACCAGAAAACCCTGAAGAAACCTGATATGGACATGAAACTCAGCATAGACACTCAAACCAGGAAATCTGGAGACATGTTTTGAAATATTCCTAGAATTAGTCTATTCCATTATTTCTACACTTCCTGGAAATAAAGCTACCAAGCTTTACTTTTTCTAGTCGCTAACATGGTACGAGGTAGCGGACATCAATTGTGCCTTTAGTATATACATTTCACGTTTAAAAATAATTTAAGATACGTACTTTAATTGGACCACAAGGACTCCTGGTGCAGCTTTAAAGCTTTACTATAAATACTATTCAGCTCCCAGTTGTATAATACGCTATAAAGGTGAAAAATCAGCCCAGCTCAAGATCACTGTACTTGTGAGAGTGAAATAAATAATGGCAGCCACTGTTTTTCTCAATACACAAAAGTAAACTTAATATCCAGTTAACACACACACATAGTTAATGGAGTGTTAATGGTCTTACATGCTTCAATAATACTCTGATGCAAATGTTTAACACTCCTAATTTTCTCTGTGTCACAGGTTTGTAAAAATATAAAAATCTACACTGTATGATGTCTGTGGTGTAAAAATCTCAGCCGTTTCACTCTGACTTTAGTTATTGGGGGGGGGGGGCACAGAATCTCTGAGATTATTCTATCAGCCAGAACATTACGAGGTCCACAGCTCGAGGTTGAGGTTTTTTCTCTGAACATTTACTTATAAAAGAGTGTTTTGAGGATCTCAGGAGGATTTCTTCATAGTTCTAGATCTTTAGGATACATCAAAATTAATCAAAAGAATATTTTCCCTTTTCTTTCTTCAGCATTGCTGAATTCTCAATCTTGTTGGTCAAAAGGTGTCTGTACCGCTTATCCGATCCACATCGGGTCATGGGGAGTCTGACATCTCAGGTGTCATCAGGCATAAGGAAGGATACATCCTGGACGTGCCAACACCTCACAGGGCACACACACACTACGGGGAATTTAGAGACTCCAATCAGCCTAGATGCACATCTTTGGACTGTGGGAGGAAACCCACCAAGCACGGGGAGAACATGCAAACTCCACACACATTGTGACTCGAGCCCAGGATGCTGGCGGTGTGAGGCGAACGTGCTAACCACTAAGCCATGTTTAATTCCGAATTCCTGTTTAAGGAAGGAGTCTCCAGGGGAGGTAAAGCTATGAAGCTTTACGTTTTCGACATGTTCAGGACTTTACGTTTTGTTTTAATAACATTAAGAGTGACAAAGTGCCGACTCCTTCCTTAAACGCTAACTAAACATCTCCTTACAGAATTACATGCTTTTTTTCAATAGAAAATTAATAGAAAATTAATCAACACCTTCTGACCAATCAGAATCAAGAAGGGAACGAGTGTTTGTAGCTGCTATAAAGTCAAAACAGGAAATAACTGGAATTGTTTCAGGAAGCTTCCACACCATTAAACGTTACAATGAATGGGATTAAAAAAGATATTTTGGTTTTCTTTTTAATAATAACAAATTAATATATTTTATAGATTGATGGATACACTATATTCCCAAAAAAGTTTTGGGACACCCCTCCAAATCACTGAATTCAGGTGCTGTTTTTCAGGGGTAGGGCTCGGTTGGTCATTTGGGGATGACCCCTTCCTGTTCCAACATGACTGTGCACAAGTGCACAAAGCAAGGTCCTGACCTAAACCCCCATAGAACACCTTTGAGATGAATTAGAGTGGACACTGCGAGCCAGGCCTTTTTGTTCAACATCAGTGCTTGACCTCACAAATGCTCTTCTAGAGGAACGGTCAAAAATTCCCATAAACACACTCCTAAACCTTGTGGAAAGCCTTCCCAGAAGATTTTGAAGCTGTTCTAGCTGCAAAGGGCGGGACAACTCCATATTACATTCATGTGCATGTAAAGGCAGACGTCCCAAAACTTTTGTCAATATAGTGTAGATAGATAGATAGATAGATAGATAGATAGATAGATAGATAGATAGATAGATAGATAGATAGATAAAAAAACCTCATTGATCTCATAAGGGAAAATTCTTGTGTTTGATGGGAATTGCTGTAAAAATAAAACCCTTCAGGACATCAGTAACTCGAGTGTGGGGGTGGATGAAATGATTTTACTCTTAACATCACAAAGTTTTTTTCATTCTGAAAGTTTTTTTTTATTCTTTACATATCAGATCACGACTTCTTTCAGCCAGGCGAACACAATCCTCTGACATTCTCCAGTGATTAGTTGAGGGTTGTAGTAGCTGCTATACATAATGATCAGTGACCAAACTGAGAAAAAACTCTCCTGCGTTTATTACACCCTCCCCGCATAAACGAGCCGACGTGATTATACATTTTTACATATTTCCAAATAATTAAACCTTCACGCGTATCGCAGATGCCCGCTTCACCGGACTTCCGACGTGTCTCCTAGTCTTTTAAGGCAATTAAAGGATGGGCCTTGAATAATAATTTCTCCTTTCCTGATGCATTCCTGCGCATTCGTGATGCATTCATAAGTCTTTACACATTAGAATTATTGATGAAAATGCTTTACACTTTATAGCTTTCTTTTTTATGCGCTGTACATTTTTAACATGTTCATTAGTATTCATAACACGTTTCACAGCAAAGAAACAACACACCTTTGTGACCTGAGTGGATTTTTTTTTAAATCATTTTCACAAAGTATATGTTTCTGACTATAAATAATGCGCTCAGCAAACTGCATTCTGGTATTTGTGATAAAATGCGTGCTGTTAACATGTTATAACTGCATTATAAACATTGCTATAAACTTTATAAATAGCAATAACAATGTACTGTATTAATTATAACTGCATATAATGTTCGGTATGTTTTGGGTTACAAAAACTGTTTATAACACACTTCTACTTGTACTAAGAATTATAAGCACAGTTATAATGATTTATGAATCATGGTCTTCGAAGAAAATGAAACGCTGCTTCTTGTTTGATTCAAATAAATCAATTAATCGATTATCATGACTTTTATAAGCCTCTGATGATGAGATGAAATGCGAAGAGATTGAGCTTCTTTTTCAAAACTATAGAGCGAGTATTAAATGATTTCGTCTCAAGACGTCTGTTTCTGTAAGAACCTTTATAACATGTTCATATCAGTTCTCCGGGGACAGACTGAGAGACGCGATGCCGAGTCTTTAAACATGGAGAACAGCTCCACCTAGAGTTTAAACACTGACTATAAACCTCTGTCATGGACAAGAAAGAGCTTTGATCTATGAACATGTTCATACCAAAACAGGCATTACAATTATTTATGAAATGTTATTACACTTCATATATACTGTCATATTATTATATGATCATTTACTATCTCTATTAATAAATTATAGCTGTATTATATTAATAACTGTATATCAATTTGTTTTATTAAAAAAAGATTTTAAGTGTAATTTTGGATTTGTGAGGATTGTAATATTGTAAAATGTGGGGTTTTAAATTTTTTTTTTAGTTATTTTTTTATAGATATACGATTATTTATTTATTGTAAATATGTCTTAATTATTCATATTGTCATTTTAGACTACAATAGAATATTTAAGATTTGCTGCAAATCACAGCACATTCCCAAGGAGGGATGTTATTTCTGGTGAGTTCAAGAAAATACAAAAATTTAGCTGGAAAAAAAACAAAAAACAAATAAACAAATAAAGAAATGCAAAGCGAATGCATTGTTTCTTTGACCTAAAAAAAATTTTTTTAATTCTACAAATAATTCTATTATTATTATTTTATTAATGCACATAAAATCAACATTTGCTTATTTTGTGCTGTAATAAACATATAATAAAACCTTAATAAAACCCTTATATCTGGCCCTTTAAAAGGAAGTGTAGATATAACATTCCTAATGCTGTGGAACGTCGTGAAAAGAGTTTTATGAAACATTTCTATTAAAAAGTGTAAACTCCTCGGTTCGACAGAGCCAGAAAGCTAAGGTTCTTTCAGCTTTACCGCAGAACGTTACAAAACACTGACACTGGAGACTCCTTCCATTGCTGCTAAAAAAACATCTCTTTGCAGACATTTGTCCAGTGTGAACCATTTGTAACTGTGTGACCAATCAGAATCCAGAATCGAGGGTTCTATAGAAAGGGGTGTAGAAAGCTGTATAATGAAGGATTGAAAACTTTTTTTTTTTAAACATTGATAACACTCCATATTATCTTCATGTGCATGTAAAGGCAGACGTCCCAAAACTTTTGGCAACATAGTGTACCTGTGGTACTGCGAGAACCACTGAGAGTTCACACGACATTGGGAGCGGGAAAAGATCGTTTCTCAGAGACATGTTACTATCCTTAATAATAGAAATTGTACTACTTTCCAAATGTTATAAATAACAAAAAAATGAACTTAGAAATGAAAT
>JAUCMX010000004.1:29333738-29368738 GCA_033459395.1 Hemibagrus guttatus | reverse complement strand
ATTATTAATAGTAACTGTTTTATTACTAGCATTACTCCCAGCAGTAGCACTCGCTGTTACAGCGGTATTACTAGTACTAATAATCGTACTACTACTAATCGTAGTAGTATTAGTAACAGTAATAGTTGTTGTAGCAGTAGTTCAAATTTACTAGTACTAGTTACTAATAGTGGCAATAACAGTAGAAATAGTAGCAGTTCTTGTAGTATTACGATTAATAATAATATTAGTAATAGTAGCAATAGCGGTTGTAGTAGTAATAGTACTAGTTACTAGTATTAGTAGTAGTAGTCATTGTTGTAGTATTATTACTAGTAGAAGAAGTATTAGCAAAAGTAGTAGTAACAGTTGTTGTAGCAGTATTACTAGTATGATTAGTACTAGTATTAGTAGAATGGTTGTTTTAGCAGTAATAATAATTTACTAGTACTAGTTACTAATAGTGGTAGTAGCAGTACTAAAAGTAGTTGTTGTAGTACTAAAAGCAGTTTTAGTAGTAGTAGTAGTATTTACTAGTAGTAAAAGTAGTAGTAGTAGTTAGCCATTGTTGTAGTATTATTAGTAGCAGAAAAAATATTAGTTAAAAGTAGTAGTAACAATTGTTGTAGCAATATTACTTGTATTACTAGTAGTAGTAGTAGCCATTGTTGTAGTATTATCACTAGTAGAAGATGTATTAGTAATAGTAGTAGTAACAGTTGTTGTAGAAATATTACTTGTATTACTAGTAGTAGTTTTAGTGGTAATAGTACTAGTAATAGTAGTAGTAATAGTTGTTGTAGCAGTAATACTAATTTACTAGTACTAATTACTAATAGTGGTAGTAGCACTAGTAAACGTATTACTACTAATAATACTATCAGTATAGTAGTTACAACAGTTGTAGTAGTAATAATACTAGTTACTAGTATTACTAGTAGTACAAACAGTAGTATTCATTGTTGTAGTATTATTACTAGTAGAAGAAATATTAGTAAAAGTAGTATTAACAGTTGTTGTAGCAATATTTTTAGTATTACTAGTTCTAGTATTAGTATTAGTAGATGTAGTAGTAGTAGTCATTGTTGTAGTATTATTACTAGTAAAAGAAGTATTAGTCAATGTAGTAGTAACAGGTGTTGTAGAAATGTTACTTGTATTACTAGTACTCAGTTTAGTACTAATAGTAGTAGTAATGGCAGTAGTAATAGTTAGTTTTACTATTTTACTATTTTACTATTACTAGTAGTAGTTTTAGTGGTAATAGTAGTAGTAATAGTAGTAGTAATAGTTGTAGCAGTAATACTAATTTACTAGTACTAGTTACTAATGGTGGTAGTATTAGTAGTAAAAGCAGCAGTTGTAAAAATTACTATTAGTAGTAAAAGCAGTTGGAGTAATAGTACTAGTTACTAGTATTACTAGTAGTAAAAGTAGTAGTTGTAGCCAGTGTTGTAGTATTATTACTAGCAGAAGTATTAGTAAAAGTAGTAGTAACAATTGTTGTAGCAATATTACTAGTATTACTAGTAGTAAAAGTAGTAGTAGCCAGTGTTGTAGTATTATTACTAGCAGTATTACTAGTAGTAAAAGTAGTAGTAGCCAGTGTTGTAGTATTATTACTAGCAGAAGTATTAGTAAAAGTAGTAGTAACAATTTTGTAGCAATATTACTAGTGTGTAGTAGTAGTAGTAGTAGTAGTAGTAGTAGTTGCTGTTGTTGTATTATTACTAGTAGAAGAGGTAGTAGTAAGAGTAGTAGTAACAGTTGTAGCAGCAATACTAATTTACTAGTACTAGTTTTTAATAGTGGTAGTATCAGTAGTAAAAGTAGCAGTTGCTGTAGTGTAACTATTAATAATAGCATCAGTAATAGTAGTTATAGCAGTTGTAGCAGTAATAGAACTAGTTACTTGTATTAATAGTAGTAAAAATAGTAGTAGTAGTAGTAGTAACTGTTGTAGCAATATTACAAGTATTACTAGTTCTAGTATTAGTATTACTAGTAGTAGTAGCAGTAGTAGTCATTGTTGTAGTATTATTACTAGTAGAAGAAATATTAGCAAAAGTAGTAGTAGCAGTTGTTGAAGCAGTGTTACTAGTATTATTAGCACTAATATTAGTAGTGATAGTAGTAGTGGTCATTGTTGTAGTATTATTACTAGTAGAAGAACAATTAATAAACGTAATAGTAACAGTTGTTGTAGCAATATTACTAGTATTACTAGTACTAGTATTAGTAGTAATAGTACTAGCTACAGTTGGAGTTGGAGTATTAATATTATTAGTTATTAGTATTATTAATACCTCTGTTGCACTGTGCCTCTTGTGTTTACGTTATCTCTAAGTATTTAAATATTTACTTTTTTCTATCACTACTATACTGCAGCAATTTTCCTTTGGCATCAATTGTCTATCTATCTATCTATCTATCTATCTATCTATCTATCTATCTATCTATCTATCTATCTATCTACCTACCTACCTACCTACCTACCTACCTACCTATCTATCGATCTATCTATCTATCTATCTATCTATCTATCTATCTATCTATCTATCTATCTATCTATTTGTACTGTAGCATTAACAGTGATATAAAAATAGAAAACATATTTACTTGCAGCTCCTCAACAAGCATTAACACTGGAGACTCCTTCCATACACACGTCTTACTGAAAGCACCTTCATCATGTGGAGCATCCACCGTACACGTCCCTGTAGATGAGCTGTTACTATAGAAACGTTTATTAGAAGGAGCTCATTAATATAAACCTGCACTTCATATCAGAGCTGCTGTTAAAGGATGGACATAATTATATTTATTTAAGCATGTGAATGACTGAAGCATCCGCATTGACTCCGCATGGAAAGGCCTGTGATGTCGATCCCGTCTGGTGGGATTTGTTTGCCTGAGTGACAGCTGATGCATTATGCATTAATTGGCTGGAAGATGGACAAGATGAGAACAAATGACTGCCTGGGCTTCCTGCTTTCTCAATCTTTCATGAGGTTTGCAGAAGCTCTCGTTACACTCCTCTCTGTCAACAAGGCAACAACACACTCAGCTTCAACAACATGCTTCCTGATTTCAGCTTTCTGCTGTTTCAATACACCTAAACCTATAAAAAAAAATACAGATTTTAAACAGCTAACACAAATTCCTCAGGTGTAGTTAGGGCAAAGAGAAATGTTTAGATTAGGAAATACTGAAACCCTAAACTGCAAACAAATAAAAATTAAATAAATAAATAAATAACCCACTTAGAATTTCATTATTTGCATTGAAATTTCATAATTTCAAAATAGAATGCCACTAAGTTATAATATCTCATTATTTCAAATAATTTTAAATTATTTCATTATTTATCTAATATTTTGTTATTTTAGGATAACCTACTATCCCATAATATGGCCTGACAATCATTATTTTAACTATATATATTATTATTTTGACATCAGAACTCATTATTTTTGAGATATATCTCTATCATGAGTTATTATCTCTTTATTTTCATTTACAGACTTCTTATTACAAGATATATTCGGTTATTATTTTAACTTACTCTTCTTATTTCAATTCATAATTCCAAAATATCTCTATTTCGAGTTATCTCGTTATTTTTAACCGTACAATTGTATGATATTATCTCATTGTTTCAAAATAATAACTCATTATTTTAAGATAGCAGGTCAATCTTCTTTAACTTGTTGTTTGGTTCATGTCTTGACATTTGTGTTATCTCATTATTGTTTGTGTTATTATCTTATTATTATCTCATTATTACTATCTCATCTTTTTATTACTAAATAGTATGTTACTAATTTAATGATTCACAAAAATATTTAGATATTTAAAAATTTTAACCTATTGGCCGAGGTGACTCTGATGATGACTAATAGTGGTAGTAGTAGTAGCCGTAGCTGTTTTAATAGTATTACTAGCATTACTAGTACCATGGTAGTAGTAGCAGTAACAGTAGCAGTTGTTGTAGTAGTAGCTGTTGTTGTTGTTGTTGTTCTTGTTTTAGTAGTATCACTAGTATTACTAGTACACTAGTAGTAGTAGCAGTAGTATTAGCAGCAGCTCTTGTAGTAGTAGTAGTAGTAGTAGTAGTACTAGTATTATACTAGTAGAATAGTAGAAGTTGTAGTAGTAGTAGTAGAAGTTGAAGTAGCAGTAGCAGTTGTTGTCATTTTAGTAGCATAACTAGTATTGCTAGTACAGTAGTAGTAGGAGGAGTTGTAGTAGTAGCAGTTATTGTAGTTGTATAACTAGTATTAGCTAGTACTAGCAGAATGGTTGAATAGTAAAGTAGTACTTTAATCACAAGTAATAGTAGTAGTAGTAGTAGTAGTAATAGTAGTAGTAGTAGTAGTAGTAGTAGTAGTAGTAGTAGTAGCACTTGCTGTTGTTCTTTTTGTTTTGGTAGTATTACTAGTATAACTAGTAGTAGTAGTAGTAGTAGTAGTAGTGGTAGTAGTAGTAATAGTAGTTATAGTAGTAGTAGTAGTAGTAGTAGTAGCACTTGCTGTTGTTCTTTTTGTTTTGGTAGTATTACTAGTATAACTAGTAGTAGTAGTAGTAGTAGTAGTAGTAGTAGTAGTAGTAGTAGCAGTAGTAGTAGTAGTAGTTGTTGTTGTTGTTGTTGTTATTTATGACTAGTATTACTAGCAGACTCAGTAGTAGGTTTCTCACCTACCATGTGGAAGGCCCGGGTTCAATTCCCAGCCAATGCCCAAACCCCAGCCACTGCACGCAGTGCTGGTCCCAAGCCCGGATTAAATGGGAGGGTTGCGTCAGGAAGGGCATCTGGCGTAAAACCTGTGCCAAGTTGTTGTGTGAAAGAAACTTCTTTATTACCAGCAGAATAGTAGATGTAGTAGTAGTAGTAGAAGTTTTTGTAGAAGTAGTACTCGTAGAATCACTAGAAGTTTACATTTACATTTCTGGCATTTGGCAGATGCTCTTATCCAGAGCGACGTTCAAAAGTGCTTTAATTCTCAATCAATGAATACATTAACACTGGTTCAATAGGACACAAACTTGGGATACCATCAGCCTAAAAACTGAGTTGGATTTTTTTTTTTTTTTTTTTTTTTTGGTAGTTGTTGTTGTATTACTAGTATTACTAGTAATTATTATTTTAGTACTTGTATTGCTAGTAGTTTGCTTCCTGTTTACAACACAATACCTTGAAATAACGAGTGAAATAACACTTCAACATTTTTTCACAATAATTCAAGCAATAAAAAGAGAAAATGTTTTGCCCTTTACTCAGGCACACTCAGCAGTTCCAAATCTGACCAGAAGAGGGCATTATGTTCCTAATACTGATTTGGTTTGACTGGTTTTTGTTTTGTTAGTTATTTTATTTTACCTGTTTCTCAAGGTTCCTGATTCTCACAGGGCTTTCTGGTCACCCTGCTTCAACCTGTTCCAGATCTCGTTTGTTTTTTACCCATGAGTTCTGTTCGTGCTGTTTAACTTTGGGTTTGAGTTTCTTCTAATAAAATACCCTGCACTTGGATTAAATGATTAAAGTCAAAGAAGAAAAAGAGGCGACTTTATCATTCATGGTTTCAGTACAGACGAGATTTTCAGCCAGAAATACATCGATAAATTATTTCAACTAATCCTGGAAATCTAGCTTCCTTCTGAAATGTTTTCCTTGCACAAAATCCTGCCAATCACAGATCCTTCAAAGATCTGCAGTACGGTTTTACACTATATTGCCAAATGCTCAGCCCCTTAGTTCCAGTGAAAGGAACTCTTAATGCTTCAGCATACCAAGACATTTTGGTCAATTTCATGCTCCCAACTTGGGGATGTCCTCTTCCTGTTCCAACATGACTGCACACCAGTGCACAAAGCAAGGTCCATAAAGACATGGATGAGTGAGTTTGGTGTGGAGGAACTTGACTGGCCTGCACAGAGTCCTGACCTCAACCCCATAGAACACCTTTGGGATGAATTAGAGCAGAGATTGCGAGCCAGGCCTTCTCGTCCAACATCAGTGCCTGACCTCACAAATTAATAAAGGAATGGTCAAAAATTCCCATAAACACACTCCTAAAAAATTCCCATTTCCACTCCTTGTGGAAAACTTTCCCAGAAGAGTTAAAGCTGTTATAGCTGCAAAGGGCAGGACAACTCCATATTACATTCATGTGCATAAAATGGCAGATGTCCCAAAACTTTTGGCAATATAGTGTATCTCTATTTGTATTAATTTCTCCCCCCAGAGACACATCATCTCTCTCATTTCCAGTTCCCTCTTCTAATCTCCATTACCCTGAAATGTTTTCATACAGTGAAATCCAGAACATTTACCTCCTCATCGTGTAATGCAGGAGTTTAAAACCCGAAATTAAAAGCGCACTGGCTTGTCCTGGGGAATTCCTGGCACTGGAACGAAATATATAAATGTCAGTATCTATTGATAGCCTTCCTGCTGAGTGCTGAAAGATGTGCCAGAACAACTGTACAAACCTTTTACCACAGCATCAGCCGAACATCAGCTATCTTCACCTCTACTCCATCCAGTCTGGTCATTCTGGTCATTCTAGTCATGGGCATCCCTCTATTGTTGCAAGAATGCTGACAATTTCCTGTTATGAAGAAGAAAATTGCTGGCCCCTTTGAGGATGGCCCATTGAGCAGCTCTGCACGTTTCACATGCTCTCTCCTGTGGGTTTCCTCCAGGTTCACTGGTTTCCTCCAACCTCCAGGTAGAAGAACGAGGTGTGAATGTGTGTGTGTGTGTGTGTGTGTGTGTGTGTGTGTGTGTGTGTGTGTGTGTGTGTGTGTGTGTGTGTGCGTGATGATGTTTTGGCATCTCATCTAGGCTGGATTCCTGACTTACACAAAGTATACTGAACCCAGGATAAGCTCTGGATCCACCAGAGCAGGATAAAGCAGATACTGAATATGAATTAGGAAGGAAGGAATGAAGGAATGAAGGAAGGAAGGAAGGAAGGAAGGAAGGAAGGAAGGACACAAGGTTGTTCTTATCTTCTTTAAAGAACTAATGGTCAATTCTGGATCTACTCTGACCTTGCAGAACATGTAATCAGTCTTAGAACTTACCATCTTGTCAGCCCTCATCATCTTCAACCCTGGCTTTCTTCCTAAGAAGATTGAGTCATTGTTATTGTTGGAATTTCTTCAGAAGCAGATCATTTCTAGATTTTGACACAAGAAGACCATGTCTTTGTTAGCCATGCAGTTTCTTGAGACCCAGATCATTCCTAGCTTCACCTTCAGGCACTTCGCCTACAGGATATGAAGCATCTGATATCTTTTCTAGATTTTCCAGCTACAATCTTCAGAACGATAAATGGAATGAAATTTGTTGTTAGATAGATAGATAGATAGATAGATAGATAGATAGATAGATAGATAGATAGATAGATAGATAGATAGATAGATAGATAGATAGATAGATAGAGTGGGGCAAAAAAGTATTTATTCAGCCACCAATTGTGCAAGTTCTCCCACTTAAAAAGATGAGAGAGGCCTGTAATTTTCATCATAGGTACACTTCAACTATGAGAGACAGAATGAGAAAAAAAAAATTCAGAAAATCACATTGTCTGATTTTTTAAAGAATTTATTTGCAAATTATGGTGGAAAATAAGCATTTGGTCAATAACAAAAGTTCATCTCAATACTTTGTTATATACCCTTTGTTGGCAATGACAGAGGTCAAACGTTTTCTGTAAGGTTTTTACACACTGTTGCTGGTAGTTTGGCCCATTCCTCCATACAGATCTCCTCTAGAGCAATGATGTTTTGGGGCTGTCGCTGGGCAACACAGATTTTCAACTCCCTCCAAAGATTTTCTACGGGGTTGAGATCTGGAGACTGGCTAGGCCACTCCAGGACCTTGAAATGCTTCTTACGAAGCCACTCCTTTGTTGCCCGGGCGGTGTGTTTGGGATCATTGTCATGCTGAAAGACCCAGCCACGTTTCATCTTCAATGCCCTTGCTGATGGAAGGAGGTTTTTACTCAAAATCTCACGATACATGGCCCCATTCATTCTTTCCTTTACACGGATCAGTCGTCCTGGTCCCTTTGCAGAAAAACAGCCCCAAAGCATGATGTTTCCACCCCCATGCTTCACAGTAGGTATGGTGTTCTTTGGATGCAACTCAGCATTCTTTCTCCTCCAAACACGACAAGTTAAGTTTTTACCAAAAAGTTCTATTTTGGTTTCATCTGACCATATGACATTCTCCCAATCCTCTTCTGGATCATCCAAATGCTCTCTAGCAAGCTTCAGACGGGCCCGGACATGTACTGGCTTAAGCAAGGGGACACGTCTGGCACTGCAGGATTTGAGTCCCTGGCGGCGTAGTGTGTTACTGATGGTAGCCTTTGTTACATTGGTCCCAGCTCTCTGCAGGTCATTCACTAGGTCCCCGCGTGTGGTTCCCGCGTGGGATTTTTGCTCACCGTTCTTGTGATCATTTTGACCCCATGGGGTGAGATTTTGCGTGGAGCCCCAGATGGAGGGAGATTATCAGTGGTCTTGTATGTCTTCCATTTTCTAATAATTGCTCCCACAGTTGATTTCTTCACACCAAGCTGCTTACCTATTGCAGATTCAGTCTTCCCAGCCTGGTGCAGGTCTACAATTTTGTTTCTGGTGTCCTTTGACAGCTCTTTGGTCTTGGCCATAGTGGAGTTTGGAGTCTGACTGTTTGAGGTTGTGGACAGGTGTCTTTTATACTGATAACGAGTTCAAACAGGTGCCATTAATACAGGTAACGAGTGGAGGACAGAGGAGCCTCTTAAAGAAGAAGTTACAGGTCTGTGAGAGCCAGAAATCTTGCTTTTTTGTAGGTGACCAAATACTTATTTTCCACCATAATTTGCAAATAAATTCTTTAAAGATCAGACAATGTGATTTTCTGGATTTTTTTTTTTTCTCATTCTGTCTCTCATAGTTGAAGTGTACCTATGATGAAAATTACAGGCCTCTCTCATCTTTTTAAGTGGGAGAACTTGCACAATTGGTGGCTGACTAAATACTTTTTTGCCCCACTGTAGATAGATGATCTTATTTAGAGTGACTTACACTTAGCTCATTTTACACATCTGAGTGCTTGAGGTTTAAGGGCCTGGCTCAGGGGTCCAGCACTGGCTGCTTTGGTACAGCCAAGATTTGAAAGTACAATCAGGGAATTGTGGGTAA
This sequence comes from Hemibagrus guttatus, assembly GCA_033459395.1. Lineage (NCBI taxonomy): Eukaryota > Metazoa > Chordata > Actinopteri > Siluriformes > Bagridae > Hemibagrus > Hemibagrus guttatus. Next base: position 29,359,558 of record JAUCMX010000004.1, on the reverse strand, counting down.
ACAGCTGGTTTGAAATTGTGTATTTGAGATCTGTAGCTTTAGAACAATTCAGCTGCGCTTGTCCGAGATACTCACAGTTACAGATACTGCCGGGTTTAAGCAGTGGGACACGCTGCTCGAGAGGTTGATCTAATGTAAAATATATGAATATGTCTTCTCTAGAGGGTGTGTCAGATGATACGCTGATGGCAAACTTCTGCTAACAGAAAAAAAAAAATTTCTCTTTTATTGTACAGATAATTAATGCTTTCAATTATAATGAATTACAGAATTGTGCTTTTTTGTTTTGTTTTGTTTAATATATTATATTGCCAAAAGTTTTGAGACACTCCTCCAAATCATTGAGTTCAGGTGTTTTTTTTTCAAGGGTTGGGCTCGGCCCCTTAGTTCCAGTGAAAGGAACTCTTAATGCTTCAGCATACCAAGACATTTTGGACAATTTCATGCTCCCAAATTAGTGGGAACAGTTTGGGGATGACCCCTTCCTGTTCCAACATGACTGCACACCAGTGCACAAAGCAAGGTCCATAAAGACATGGATGAGTGAGTTTGGTGTGGAGGAACTTGACTGGCCTGCACAGAGTCCTTTCCTCAACCCCATAGAACACCTTTGGGATGAATTGGAGTGGAGATTATTTCTGTTCATGCACTTGGGTTAATCACCTTGTTCTTTATAACATTAGCTATTAGCATGTGAAGCTCAGGTGATGGTTCCATGTGATATGATGATAATTTAAAGGCAAAAGTTTGATATGTTTCATATTTTAAGTATTTATAGTGTTTCAGAAGGATTTCTGTATTTCTCTAGCCTGCTAGGGGCAATATATTCAAAGAAAAGTTCCAAAAGAACAAAAATGGTTTTTTTTTTCCACACAGATGTTTGTATCTTCAGAGTAAATGTTGGTATCAAACCCATTTCTGCTCTCTGAGATGCTCCGAGTGCTTGTTCATCTAAAAAGTAAAATTCTGTGTAAGGTTCTCCAACAGAGGGAAAAACACACATCTAGAACACACAACAGAGTCCTGACTTTTATAATTTTATATCAGACTCACAGACAGAAAATCATTCGATTTTTTATGCTGATTGAAAATAAATCCATTTCCGTTCCTCCAGCAGAATCCAGCAGAGTACCGCTAAATGAAGATATCAAAGTTAATCACCTTGCTAGTTTTTTTTTTATTATTTTCACATCAGTTCAAAAAATTGTTTGCTTTTTACACACCCACTGATTGTGACCTTAAGACCAATTCTAATCAATTAGAATATATCTGGTTGATTTATTTCAGTCTGCACTCTTTAAATTGATGCATTGAGCCAAATTATTGATTTTGAACTAGCTAGAAATGTAAGTTAGCTTGAATGGAGTTGACTTGCAGTTAAAACACGCTTCAGCTGTGCGCAGTCTCTCGTTATCAATATCCCGTTGTTCTCATTGTCAATAACAACACGCAGCGTAAGAGCTGTTATTTTCACTCACCTAGCATTGACCGTAGATATTTTTTTCTCGACTAGCCCATCGTGTGCTGCTAGCACTGACCTCCTTGTGCTGAGTTTTAGGTTTAAGACATTTTAATCTGTTTGTATTGTAATGAGATGCTGTATTTACACCTCTGATATTTTCGTAGAGAACAGTTATATGATTAGTTGCTGTTATTTCATGTTGTCTGTGATTTATGGTGGAAAGATAGAGAGATGAGGGAAATTCTTATACGCTAGGATTAGCATTTTACTAGTAAATGAGCACAGAATCAGAGGTCCGTCTAATTTAATTTATAGGAATCACAAAGAAGAGTGATCTTTCTCTTTAGTACTGGAAAAAATAGAGTTTTATTATTATTATTATTATTTATTTGTTTATTTAATTAATTATTTAATAAATAAATAAATAAACTAATTAATTAATTATCCTTTTAAAAGAAACGCATCTTGAGTTAAATTTCAAATCGCCCCCAATAGCATATTTAATGGTGAAAAGATATTATTATTATTATCGATAATAATATGTAATTATTATTATCAATAATAATAACAATAACAATAATAATAATCATAATAATAATTTTATTTATTTATTTATTTATTTTAGTCATAAGAGAAACACATTTTGAGTTAAATTTCGAATCGACTCTTTACCTTGAGGATTTGCGAGCAAAGCTGTGGTTCTTCTCTAATCTGATTGTTAAACAGAAGTATAAAAAGAAGATGCTTCACATGTCCTGAAGCGCTTTAGTCAGTGTGCAGGAGGATTCTATAATCTTATTTGACCGGAAGCTAATGGAGATGTGGAGGACGGGCGTGCAATGATGATGAGATCTAGATGAGCTCGCATGCAGCACAGTTCATCCTTATTTACATTTTTTGCAGACGCTTATCCAAAAGACTTACAAATGAGGCAGAATCCAGGCCAAGCAGAGAGAAACTGAAGGAGAAATCGCTGATACAAGAGCTGGAAAAAAAGAAATAAAGTCTTTACTAATCGGCCAGGAACAACGGTCAAGTCCAGCTCAAGATGTTTGTCCTCCACGCCAGCAGAGGGCCTCCTCCTCTGAATATTAAACCACTTTCATGACTCCTTTCTCACTAAACAACAACACTGAACGCTCGCACTCATTGCCTGCTACATTGTCTGTTTAAAATCTGACCATTGTTATGAACATTATTGTATTTCTTGTGATTGTGTATCGATAAAATTACTGTATGAGGAAGTCAGGAGTAGCAGAGAAGGATGTCAGAGTGGTGCAGGACATGTATGAGAGGAGCAGGACAGTGGTGAGGTGTGCTGTAGGTCAGACAGAGGAGTTCAAAGTGGAGGTGGGACTGCATCAGGGATCGGCTCTGAGCCCCTTCCTGTTTGCTATGGTGATGGACCAATTGTCAGAGGAGGTCAGACAGGAGTCTCCTTGGACAATGATGTTTGCAGATGACATTGTGATCTGTAGTGAGAGCAGGGAGCAGGTGGAGGAAAACCTGGAGAGGTGGAGGTTTGCGCTGGAGAGAAGAGGAATGAAAGTCAGTCGTAGTAAGACTGAGTACATGTGTGTGAATGAAAGGGAGGGAAGTGGAACAGTAAGGTTACAGGGTGAAGAGGTGAAGAAGGTACAGGAGTTTAAGTACTTGGGGTCAACAGTCCAGAGTAATGGAGAGTTTGGGAAAGAGGTAAAGAAGCGAGTGCAGCAGGTTGGAATGGGTGGAGAAAGGTATCGGGAGTTCTGTGTGATAGGAAAATATCAGCGAGAATCAAGGGGAAGGTGTACAGGACAGTGGTGAGAGCGGCCATGCTGTATGGTTTAGAGACAGTGTCACTGAGGAAGAGACAGGAGTCAGAGCTAGAGGTAGCAGAGCTGAAGATGTTGAGGTTCTCTTTGGGAGTGACACAGTTGGACAGGATTAGGAACGAGTACATCAGAGGGACAGCTCATGTTGGACGTTTGGGGGACAAAGTTAGGGAGGCCAGATTAAGATGGTTTGGACATGTTCAGAGGAGGGAGAGTGAGTATATTGGTAGGAGAATGTTGGACATGGAGCTGCCAGGCAGGAGGCAAAGAGGAAGGCCAAAGAGGAGGTATATGGATGGAATTAATGAGGATATGAAGCTAGTGGGTGCAAGTGTTGAGGATGCAGAAGATAGGGATAGGTGGAGAGAGATGATTCGCTGTGGCCACCCCTGAAAGGAAAAGCTGAAAGAAGAAGAAGAAGTGTATCAATAAAATAGCAAAACTTACAGACAACAAACAAGGCTACACTCTTAAAAATAAAGGTTCTCAAATGGTTCTTGGCCAAGGTGTATGGTTCTATGAAGAATCTTTAACACCCATGGAACATTTTCATTGAACAGAAGGTTCTTTGTAGTGGAAAAAAAGGTTCTTCAGAGTATTCTTAAGAGTATTCAGATGTTCTTCATGACAGTAAGAAATAAGCGGTTCTTTTAAGAACTCTTTACTAAAAGGTTCTTAAGGGAACCAAAAATGGTTCTCCAATGGTATGACTGCAAAAAAAAAACTTTTTGGTTCTTGGATGTTGGTTTCTTCCTTGAGCCTTTATGGGAGATTTACATAGAGCCTTAAAAGGTTCCTTCTGAGGAACAAATTGTGGAATTAAAACCTTTCGTGCATCATAAACAACGGAAAGGAATCAGCAGGAGTGTGAAAAACACTAATCACGCTTTCTTGATTGATTTCATGTATATGTTAAACGCATTAAATGCTCAAATTCTCCTCCTCAACCTCAGCAGAAAGCAGCCACCATTCCGGCAGAATTCTTTCAGTTTGTAGTGTTTTTACCTTGAGATTTGATAAGGACACTCCAGAGCGTCTAATCTACATTCCAATCACTGCATCGCATCAAAATCCACGGCTACACTGGCTAGACCGCCTGACAGCCGTTAATGCCTTCAGATGAAATCAATCCCAAATGACAGCACCGTTTAAAGGTCTTGTGAAATCCAGTCAACAACAAGGACTTCATAGGAGATGGAAAAAAAGAAAAGGAAGAAAGAAAGAAATTGTTTTATTTTATAGAGCTGTAGTCAAAAGCCTGGCCCTTTGTGCCTTTTCATGAGATGACACGAATGCTGTTTGACGTCTGAAGGCTGCGATGCTGAGCAGTGTGTATGGTTTATTGAAAGGTGTCAGGACCTGAATGAGAGAGAGAGAGAGACAGAGAGAGAAAGAGAGAGAAAGAAGAAATGGTGAGATGTTCCATTGAATGAGGTGTGAAAGACTCAATCAGAGCACAGGCTCAAGTGCACAAGTGCCACAGAAAGGAAGTGAGGATATTATATTACACTAATGATATTATTCTACTTCCTTTACTTCAAAAAATAATAGCTAAGTGAGAAGATCTCGAATATGGGCCAATGTATCTGATATTTCTCATTATGACTATTTTATTGAATTAAATCTAATATTATTTAACCTGTTGTTTTTTTTTTTTTACACATTTTCAAGATTTAAATGTTCTTATGTTCTTAGCAGGTCATTTGCTTCTTTCTTGAAGTAAAGGATTTGTTTATAATTTGAGTGTGATGTCATAGCGAATGCCCTAGTCTGCTGCTTTCCAACACTTTCCCTGTTGGCCAGACCTTGATAAAAAAAAATATTTAAAAAATTTAATTAAATTAATTTTAAAAAAGGGTGTTTGATAAAACTTTGACTTTTTGTTTTATTTATTTATTTATTTATTTATTTATTTATTTATTTATTTATTTATTTCCCCAAAGTGCCTTTAATGCTGGTAACATTAGAAGGCAGTTCAAGTTCACAAACTTTTCATTTGACTGAATGTTCACTAATCACGATTAGATGATTTATTTATCAAATAAAAAGACTAAAAAGATACACAAGTGCTTCTAACTTTTTTTTTTGTACAGCAATGCAAATCGAGTTCGAAAACCACGCCCTCACTTTGATCGGCAATTAAAGCTTTTTTTTTTTTTTTTAATAAAAGCTAATTTCTAGTTTTTCAGCAAGAATTACTTCCAGACTAATCACAGCCGCTCCGATATTCCGAATAATTCTGAGTACGATGTTGCTTTTATACAACAGTTTTTGAAACAAGAAACAAATTTTGAGCTAAGTGACATTTCAGACATAATATGGCCAAAATGATGTGGATATTTTTGTTGTTAGTGGAAATAAATCTTGAAGAAGCTACATTCATCAGCTAGCTGATTAGCTAGCACACTTCGATTTGTGATTCTATTGAAATTGGCGTCTATTCTTTCTTTTCGTCTTCATCTGAAGAGCTTTTATATTTCAAGTCAATAGATTTGTTCGCCGTGTCAACTTAACGATGTCGCTAACTTTGCTGCTTGCGTACTGAGAAGTGGAATTTTACGTGGCGAAAGACGAGCGCAGAGATACACCTTCTCAGTGTGGTTTTAGGAAATGTAAACACTATTAAAAAATTACCAGGCCTTTGAATAAAAGAAAAGAAAAAATTATATACACGTCATATATTACATATATTACACACACACATATAAAATAAAATATATAATAAAATATATATACACACTCACATATAACACACACACACACACACACACACACACACACACACACACACATATATATATATATATATATATATATATATATATATATATATATATATATATATATATATATATTTAAACCAACACTTATCAGCCATAACATTATGACCACCTGCCTAATATTGTTGGTCCCTTTTTTGCTGCCAAAACACCCCAGACTCGTTGAGACATGGACTCCACTAGATCCCGCCAAGATGTTAGCAGGAGATCCTTTAAGTCCTTTAAGTTCTGAGGTGGGGCCACGATGGATCGGACTTGTTTGTCCAGCACATACCACAGATGTTCGACTGGATTGAGATCTGTGGAATTTGGAGACCAAGTCAACACCTCAAACTGGTTGTTTGTGCTCATCAAACCATTCCTGAAGCATAAACGTTGTTACACCCCTGACTATCTGGAACCCGAAGGTGTAGTACAGTAGCTGTATCATCGGATTGAATCACTGGTGTGTTGAAGGAGCCGACAGCACCACCCCGCTGTCCCCGACTCGTTTATTGGAAGTGAGGTGTGTTCGAGTGATCATCGCAGCCGCGCTCGATTAACACTGCCTGCTTTACTGATCAGCTTTACTGCGGCTGCCTGAGAGAGGGCTCGGTAACACGGCAGCTTGTTTAATACGCGGCTTACCGGGACTCAGAAACGGGGCGGGGGGGAAATTCAGCCCGGAGAGGCAGGTCGGGACCGCGTCGGCACACGAGGATGGCTTCGGGGGAGCTTTACGAGGTACTGTTTACTCCTCTTCAGCCAGATATGTGAAATTCTTCAAATTGACGAATGGAGGAATTAGGAAGTAAGGGGAGGTGCGTGGACGGAAAAAAAAAAGCCCCGACGTTCTCACTCAGCCCTTTAACGGGTGAAAGAAAAGCGACCTCCGTGTGACACCAGGTCCACATCAACCCTGGCTCTTTTTCTAATCTTTCAGCTTCATATTGTTCAGATATTAAAGCAGCAGCAGCAGAACTGAAAGAGCTAAGCCAACAACCTCCAGGATCTGTCTGGAGAACTAAACTCCCCCAAGTCGGGTAGAAAGTACAATAATTGATCAACTGCGCGTTGATTTAAAATATATATATATATTCCAAAACTAATGATCATGTTTAGAACAGCTCCGAATTTTGTGTTAGAAAATCTAGATCGTGTGTGTGTGTGTGTGTGTGTGTGTGTTATGGTGCTGTATTGAAGATGTAGGCTTCACAAGGCTTGAGTGACATTTTGACACACATGTGTCACGACACAAAGTAACAGGTTATGTCGTATTCTAATTAATCCCAGAAAATGAAAAAGAAACTTGTCGGAAATCCGTGTGATGAGGAACAAAGTGTGTGAGGAAGCAGGCGGTGAAGGTCGGAGTGTGTTTCCAAGTCCGGTGTTTTGCGGGCTTTTGCGTGGGTTTTGACAGGACTTTAAAGCATGACTTGGTGGAATGGGGAGAGATGTCATGGCGCCCGTGTTTCGGTTTCTTTTCACGACATGACGATTATGTCTAAAATGAGTCGCTTATCTTGTTATCTTGCTTACAAATGACTGATAGAAAAGAAGGGAAAAAAAGCGGACTTGGTGTTTTTTTTTTTCCCCTGAGGGTCGTTTAAGATGTTGGACTGTTTCCTGTGTGGGGGAAAATAATCTTAATATACTGTGTGTGTTTGCTTGAAATATTTGTGTATTTGTTTTACTGTGTGTAGTTTGTTTACTTCACATTTTTAGTAGTTTTTTATTTTTATTTTTCACGGTTCATTTCTGCTGCACGGTTGCTTTTATTTATTTATCTTTGATTTTCTCACATGTTTATTACCCCAGATGATTTGTTGATTTTCACCATTTATTCATTTCTACGTGTTGTTTTTTCCTCCTTATTTTTCACTTCCATGCCCCCCCCCCAGAAAAAACAAAAACAAAAAAACATTGATTTATTTTTCCACTTGATCACATTTTTGTGATTTTTTTTATTTATTTTTATTTTTTTGTCACCCATTTATTTTCTCCTGATGTGCAGAGCTATTTTCAGACATAATTCATGTTCTTCTCACACCAAGTCTTTTTATTCCGAATTTAGGGCATCTGTTTTGATTTTTTTTTTTTTTTTTCACATGATCACGTTTTCCACGTGATATCTTTAAATCATTAAATTCATGGCTGCAACTCCAGGGTATAACGTGAGGAATGCATGCTCTTCACATGTGAAGTGTGAGTGATTTTATTTATTTATTTATTTTTTTGTCCTAAAATGTTTGATGGCTTCTGGATGAGAGTTAAAAAAAAAAAAAAAAAAAAACTCTATTAAATAATACCTAAAAGCTTCTTCAGCTTGTCTCAGGGTGGAACGGTTCTCCTATACTGTAAAAAGTACAATTTTTTGTAAAAAAAAAAAAAAAAAAAAAATCCATCAAACCTCTAGTGGCTCTTATTGATTTTTTAAAGAAAGAAATATGTCCTCAATAAAAAGATCCAGTTTTTTTCTTTTCATTTTTTTTTCTTTTTTTTTTTTTTCAGACATGTGACATGCTGAATGTTTGGTAATGTCACCAGTTAACGATTCATTCATCTAGAGCAGAAAAGGATCATTAAAATCATTATTTTCTTGTTTTTGTTGGTTTGCAAACTGAAATTTATCTTCGTCTTTTTCTGGTGAACATGTAGGTTAAATAAATCAAATAAAGTGACAGTGTTATTTAAAAAGACACGTTTATTTATTTATATATTTATTTATATATTTATTTATCTTTTATTATTTATCTATATATTTCTAAAGAATGCGCTCGTCCTGCTTAACGGTTGGACGTCGTTTTGAATATTTCATGAAAAGTTCATGTATGCATGTGACGAACAGCTGTGAAATTTATTTTAGGAATAAATTCCTAAAATAAATGAATGACGTACAAGAACCATTTTTTGTTTCCCAAAGAACTGGTCAGTTCCTTTAAAAAAAAAAAGTATTCTTAGTGGCATAAAGAACATTTTTTTTTATAGCCTAAAGAACTATTTTTCCACTACAGAGATCCTTCTGTGTAATGGAAACGTTCCGTGTGTGCTAAAGGTTCTTTATAGAACCACACACCCTAAAAAAAACAATGAACCATTTAAGAACCTTTATTTTCTGTGTCTATAATGCTCGTAAAGTCTGTGAGGACAGTGTTGAATTCTTCATATATATGATTAAGAGGTTAAGACGAAGGTTTCACTACAGAGCTTGGGATTTTCTTTTTTTTTCATCTTTTAGGAATACTTCAGGGTTTCTTGATGCTTTCAGCATGGTTCCTGTAAGCACTTCTACTTCTAAATACTTATCCAGGATTTTATTTAGTAGGTCACGCAAAGCTTCCTCTCAGTTATCGATTCCCTTGGCTGCAAAAAGCTCATTTAAATGTCCTGATTTATTGTAGGTTAGAGTCCGTAGCGTTTGTGGCCTTTTTTTTCCTGTCATGTGATCAGTCTTCTTAAAGCAAACAGACTTCTGTGGAAAGAGAAACGTGGAGATTATATTATTACGCATTTTCTTGGCATCATAAGTAGACGGTGAGCAGATATTCATTTAAAGATTCATTCTTTTTGATGTATGAGATTCCAGTGAGCAGTTACACATCAGATTAAAAATAGATTGGATTTTGAAGTGAGGTGAATTTTCTAAAAATATATTTCAAGACATTACAGGTAGAAATATGTCTATTTCGTTCACATGAATAATTAATAAAGGTTTTATTTTATTTTATTTTATTTGAAAGATAGATTGCACCTTTAATGCACATTTCCGCAGTTAACCTGCAGTAAAGAAATATCTACATTCAATAGATTTAGGTTTATTTCACTGTTTTTGTCCACTCATAATCACTGAATTATCAAATACAGCAAAGTAACAGGGAGGAATATGTTAAGCCCCACCCACTTCAAATCACAGTGAAGCATTAAGCCCTGCCCACTTAATGCTTTACTATGATTTGCATACATTCAACTTTTTTGGAAATTCTTTTTTCTTTAGCTGAGAATCGAGAAGCACAAATGTCTTGTTTCTAGTAAGAATCTCATTACAATTTCCCAAAATGGTGGTTTTTACACTGATGATAAATTGAATACTGAAACATAACAGAAACGTAACCTTTTTGAAACCCTGACTGATGTTTTTCTTGATGAAACTATAAATAAATGACATTCTAACAAACATTTCTGTAAAAGTTTTTCAGAAACTGTGAGCATTTTGACTCTAAGATCATTTAAACACTAGATTTTTGGTTTCCCGCAGTATGCAAATGTACACGCATGTACATAGATAAAACCTTATTTGTATAAGCAAATGCAACTTTATGAAAAGAAGATGAACAATAAATATCACAAAAGATGTTTTGTGATATTTATTGTTTTCAAAAATTCCCTTATTCACCTGTAAGGTATTAAATTCAAGTTGGTTTCTTTTGCTTTTAACGTCATGATTTTAAAACAAAACAAATAGAATAGTGGCTCACAAATACTCCATTAAATTCTAAGGCATTGGCATTTTTCAAAAGAACATTTTTAAGATTATTAATTAATTAATTAATTAATTTCTAAAAAATACGCTGGCTGTAGTTAGCAGGACATCGGTTTGAATATTTCATTAAAAGTTCATGTATACATTTTGTCTCGTGTTGGACAGCCGTAACATTTATTTACGACCAAAAACATAATGCTTCTTGAAACTAAACGGCAAGGACCGTTTTTTTGTTTCCTAAAGAACTTTTCAGTAAATGATTCCTAAGAAGAAGAAAAAAAAAAAAACATTTTATTCTTATTGACATAAAGAACATTTTATAGCCTAAAGAACCTTTTTTTTTTAAAACTTAATTATTTATGAATTAATTAGAAATTCTTAAAAATTGAAATATTTTTATAGTGCGCTTACAGCTGAATTTTGCATTTTTAATTTTTTGTGTGATTTTTAAAATATTAAAAATATCCTAATAATAGTAAAAAAACAACAACAATAGTATTAGAAATAAATTCTTTAAGTAATGACCTGTGTAGGAGGTAAAGCTTCACCTTTATAGTGTAAACAATTAAAAGCTTTTTTTAATTTATTTTTTATTTTTTTAATCAGTTTCCAGGGAAAGACAAACTCACCATCACAGGACGACTTTTAAACTTTTTATATTTCTCCCTATTTAACTTCTCTGCTCAAACTATTCCTGTTTTTTTATTATAAACATATTTCCAAAACAAAAAAAATATTTATTTAATGACATTTTTCCCCCTGATTTATTCAAGACCCGTGCTGGTCTTTCTGTAAAGAAAAATCTCAAAAACAAAAAAAATATTTATTTAATGACATTTTTCCCCCTGATTTATTCATTATTGATTTATATTGATTTATATTATTATTGATTTATGGGTCGTCTCCCACTAACGTTCAAACCACAGATATATATATATATATATATATATATATATATATATATATATATATATATATATATATATATATATATATATATAAAGAAAACTTAGTTTAACAAAATTCAGTTTTTATCTACACTGACCAGGCATAACATTATGAACACCTAGGTAATATTGTGTTGTTCCCTCTTTTGCTGCCAAAACTGTGATGCACTGTGTATTCTGACACCTTTCTATCAAAACCAGCATTAACTTCTTTAGCAATTTGAGCAACAGTAGGTCGTCTGTTGGATCGGACCACACGGGCCAGCCTTCGCTCCCCACGTGCATCGATGACCCTTGGCCGCCCATGACCCTGTCTCCGGGTCACCACTGTTCCTTCCTTGGACCACTTTTGATAGATACTGACCACTGCAGACCGGGAACACCCCACAAGATCTGCATTTCTGGAGATGTTCTGATCCAGTGGTCTAGCCATCACAATTTGGCCCTTGTCAAACTCGCTCAAATCCTTACGCTTGTCCATTTTTCCTGCTTCTAACACATCAACTTTGAGGACAAAATGTTCACTTGCTGCCTAATATATCCCACCCACTAACAGGTGCCATGATGAGGAGATCATCAGTCTTATTCACTTCACCTGTAATGTTATGGCTGATCGGTGTATGTACACACAGTATATTCTTAAAATCATTAAACATCAGGATTGTTACCAAATTAGTAAAAATTCAAGCAGAATTACAAAATTTAAAACAAAACAAAAATGTTACTGTGAGTTATGAGCATGCCAAACATGACCTCTTGCAGCATTGACACAGCTCTGAGTGATGTCAAACCCCCTCCTGGTGATGTATACTGACTGTTTATAACCACTTTTTTAGGTCAGTGTGCTGGTAGTTTCCCTCACAGGAGCCTGAGATATGAAAAAAAAAAAAAAGTTTCTCTTTAAAAGTTTAAGGTAAAAAGAGTTCAGGTTTGTTTTTTGGCTGAATTTTATTCCCAGCTGATTGAATCCAGTGGTGATTTATAACACTCAGCATGATTTATGAAGTCTTTCTGTAATAAACTACTAAACTAAATTGAAATGCTGTTCAAATGAAGCTAATTTACTCAAGATAAATAAATAAATGGGGGCATGGTGGCTTAGTGGTTAGCACGTTTGCCTCACACCTCCAGGGTTGGGGGTTTGATTCCCGCCTCCGCTATGTGTGTGGAGTTTGCATGTTCTCCCCGTGCTTCCGGGTACTCCGGCTTCCTCCCCCGGTCCAAAGACATGCATTGTAGGTTGATTGGCATCTCTAAATTGCCCATAGTGAGTGAATGAGAGTGTGTGTGTGCCCTGCGATGGGTCGGCACTCCGTCCAGAGTGTATCCTGCCTTTAAGTCTGATGACGCCTGAGATCGCAGGATCAGCCATGATGCAGCACCCCAGGGAGAGGTTGAGGGCCTTGATCAAGGGCCCAATGATGGCAGCTTGGTGGTTCTGGGGATCTTTCGGTCAATGACCCAGAGCCTTAAACACTTGAGCTACCACCACCCCCATATGTAATGATACCTGAGTAAATCTAGTGAATAAATTTAATTTAATGAATACATTTTTTTTTCCTTAGTGTTTTGTCCCGCGCAATGGCAGGGTCCACTTCTTTTTAGCGGATCATTTCTGGTCCGCCTGATTTGGCACAGGTTTTACGCCAAATGCCCTTCCTGTCGCAACCCTCCCATTTTATCCGGGCTTGGGACTAGCACTGAGAATTAACTCTTCAGTGGCTAGGTGGGTGACCTGCCCGGGAATCGATCCCGGGCCACAGCAGTGAGAGCGCGGGATCCTGCTGCTGGACCACCAGGATGCCCGAATAAATCTCTCTAAATAAAATTATTTATTTATTCATTCTTTCATCTTCATTATCTTCTGCTTTATCAGGGGCCGGGTCGCGGGGGCAGCAGTCTAAGCAGTTCCAAGGCACCTTGAACCGCCACCTTATTGTGGTGGAGGGGTTTGTGTACCCGAATGAGCCTAGGAGCCATGTTGTCGGGGGCCTAGTGCTCCTGGTAGGGTCTCCCAAGGCAAATGGGTGCTAAGTGACGGGTCAGACAATGAGCGGTTCATATCCCCTCATGATGACAAGTACTCCAAGGACCGTTACGTCGCCCAGATTGGTGTTACTGGGGCCCCACCCTGGAGCCAGGTCTGGGGCGCTCAGGCAAGCGCCTGGTGGCCGAGTGTTTGCCTGCGGGGCCCGGCCAGGCACAGCCCAAAGGAGTGACGTGGCCCACCTTCCCGTAGGCCCACCACCCGCAGGAAGGAGCATAAGGGGTCAGTGCAACGTGTTTTGGGTAGCAGTCAGGGGCAGGGGCCTTGACGGCCCAAACCCTGGTCTTGTTTATTTATTTATTTTCCATTAATGCCGGTTGATGATGCAGGAGGCCCGAACTGTGCATTTGCACTCATGATTCTCAGTTTCATCTGCATAGCTGTGAAAAAGTCATATATTTCTGTGTGGGAGGTTTCAGGATTTTCTGCAGTTGCAGAAGTACAGGAGAACCTTTGCTCATTATGAAATCATTTCTTCTGAATAATTATTTAAGCACAATGCGTGGACTTGGTGGATATTCCTACATATACGATATCACGGGGTTACTGGAAATCAACAGATTTGTTCTTCTTCTGTTTCTAAAGAGGAACAAATACGAACAGATTGTGCACTAGTGGTTTTGCTATTGTTGTTTTTGTTGTTTAACTGGTTTTACTGGTGTGCTTTGGAACTGGGATTCCACTCGGAGCAAAATCATATAGAGGTCGTGTTCAAAGCTTGCTGGATAAAGAAAGAAAGAAAAAAGAACATGCAAAGAATTTACAGCTTTGTTAGTATTTCCCATGTCAGAGTCGATGTAGATTAGATTAGATTAGATTAGATTAGATTAGATTAGATGAAATGCAGTAAAAACCAGGTGAAACTCTGATCCCTTATGTACATGCCGCCATCTTGGTTTCAATTAGGCTACTAGTTTGTCTATAATTTTGGGAAAATAAATCAGATATCAGGTACTCTTCTCATCTCGTCTTGTTTCTCCTCTCTCTTCTTCTCTTCTCTTCGCTTCGCTTCTCTTCTCCTCCCCTCTCTTCACTTCTCCTCCCCTCTCTTCACTTCTCCTCCCCTCTCTTCTGTTCTGTTCTCTTCTCCTCTCCTCTCCTCTCCTCTCCTCTCTTCTCTTCTCTCCTTCACCCCTCTCTTCTCTTTTCTCGTCTTTTCTCGTCTCATCACCATATATGGGTGTGATGGTCAGGTGTGCACATACATTTGGCCATGTAGTGTGTACTGTATATACGCAACAGAAATGAAGCGAAAGCTGAGCTATAAGGAACTTATGTGACAGCGGTGGAGGAGGATTTATATTTATCAATGAATACTAAATAGAGTCTGCCAGACGAGATGTAAATCATCCACTGGAATGGAGATTGTCATGAATGTCATGATTCAGCATGTCAAAGGCTGTACCATGCATCATCAAAATAAGAAAATTGATGGCAGCAGAAAGAGCAGAGGGAGAAGATCATTAGAGACTGGAAGAGCTGTCCCGGTGGGGTACAGAGGACCGTTCTGAGAAGGCTTTCAGAGATTTCACCTTCCCTTAAATACATTTAAAAGACAGAAAAACCTATTAAGCACGTTTCAGATGAATGTGAACCGCTAACAAAATCTCCAGCACTTTCAGCTGTCATACTGAAACATAAGCATTAAAATACATTTAAAAACCTTTATATATATATATATATATATATATATATATATATATATATATATATATATATATATATATATATATATATATAATATATATATATATATATATATATATATATATATATATATATATAATTATAATTTATGCATTATGTGTAAATTAATTTAATTTCACGCTTAAAATGTTATTTAGCATGAGTCATCCGTTATAGATGGTCAAAAAATGTACATTTTAATCATTTTAATCCTGTTAACTTAAATGTTTGGAATATTCATGTTTAACATCATGTATTACATCATGCATCGTCAGATTTTCATGCATCATGCATCGTCAGATTTTCATGCATCATGCATCGTCAGATTTTCATGCATCATGCATCGTCAGATTTTCATGCATCATGCATCGTCAGATTTTCTTGTGATCATCAGAAGAAGAAAAAAAAAAATTTTTTCACTCGTTTTGAATGTACAACCATGTGACCCGAATTACAGATTGAAAATAAATGATTTTTTATTTAATCATTTTTAGTAACTCATTAAAATGTCCTCGGTGTCTATGCGCCGTTAGCGTGAATGCTAGTTCTACACTTTTCGTGCATTTGCTAATTCTGTGCTACAAAAACTGAAGCAATTAACAGCAAAAATTCCTCCTCGGAAATGATATAATGTTGCCTGAGATGAATATTTTTCGATATTTAAACGTTATATCGGCTAAATGTCACCTCAATCATGGCTTTGCGCCTATAATTTGAGAAGCCAAGGCAGGTTTTCTTTCAGAATTAGTGCGTCCAGAGTTATTTTAAGGGCAGAAGTACAGAACCAGATTGAAAGGACTTATTGATGAAGTGGGAAATGGGGCATGAGAAAACAGATGAGGACGACTGGAACCAGATCAAGCCGGCAGATGGAGGGAATAGATTTAGAAATAAGCACAGAAACAGAGCAACATGAGCCAAGTCGCTAAGAGTTTTAGGTTTACAGCTGCTTCTATTGATAACAGGAGTAATAAGCGGAAAGAGTTTACGTTATCTACGTTTTTGAGCAAATTGTTTAAGCAAAGCTTTACACTAGGTCCCAATCGGTATGGATAGTCAGATCAGTGTTCTTAATAAAATGCCTTATTACATGTTTCAGTAATTACATGAGGTTGAGGAATAAACCAAGCAGAAGCTTGAGGTTTGATGAGAGTGTTAAAAGTAGAGAGTAGAACTGAAGTGTAATAAAGTAGAATGTTAAAGAAATGATAGCTAAATCAACAAAATCTCTCGCTTTTCCAAAGCCAGCCATAGTTTTATGTTCTGGATGCTTCCGGTTAATAATGTAGGACACAGAGCTGCGCTAGACTGCATACTGACATAAATCTAAATGTCATCTGCAGAAATGTGGAAGTTAAGACCGTGTCTCTGAAATATCGGACTGTGTGGTGGAAAATGTGTAAGATGAAATTCTGAGCTTTTATATCGTGGATATTATCAGTGACCGGATCTGTGTTACTCTGTGTAACTGCTAGTGTTTCAGGGGAAAGTAGATACTGTAATTATACTGAATGTTCAGAAGAGTTTATCAGAACGCACAAAAATAAAGGATTAGAATTTATACAGGAAGTAGTATATCATCATGACAAGCTAGAATGAACTGTTTATGTATTTACAGGATATTATCAAGATCACATACAAAATGTAGCAGGTATAGCAGTCAGGAAAATCAGGATTATTGTCACTCAACCAATCACTGACCACTGGTGGATTGAGAATAATGGTGGTCAGTGATTGGTTGACAGAGAATAATAATGTCCAAGAAATGGTGCATTGAGAATAATGACAGCCATCAATTGGTGGATTGAGAGTAATGGTGGTCAGTAATTAATGGATTGAGAATAATGGTGGTCAGTAATTAATGGATTGAGAATAATGGTGGCTAATGACTGGTTCTTCTTCTTCTTCTTTCGGCTTTTCCCTTCAGGGGTCGCCACAGCGAATCATCTCTCTCCACCTATCCCTATCTTCTGCATCCTCAACACTTGCACCCACTAGCTTCATATCCTCATTAATTCCATCCATATACCTCCTCTTTGGCCTTCCTCTTTGCCTCCTGCCTGGCAGCTCCATGTCCAACATTCTCCTACCAATATACTCACTCTCCCTCCTCTGAACATGTCCAAACCATCTTAATCTGGCCTCCCTAACTTTGTCCCCCAAACGTCCAACATGAGCTGTCCCTCTGATGTACTCATTCCTAATCCTGTCCAATCTTGACACTCCCAAAGAGAACCTCAACATCTTCAGCTCTGCTACCTCTAGCTCTGACTTCTGTCTCTTCCTCAGTGAAACTGTCTCTAAACCATACAGCATGGCCGGTCTCACCACTGTCCTGTACACCTTCCCCTTGATTCTCGCTGATATTTTCCTATCACACAGAACTCCCGACACCTTTCTCCACCCATTCCAACCTGCCTGCACTCGCTTCTTTACCTCTTTCCCACACTCTCCATTACTCTGGACTGTTGACCCCAAGTACTTAAACTCCTGTACCTTCTTCACCTCTTCACCCTGTAACCTTACTGTTCCACTTCCCTCCCTTTCATTCACACACATGTACTCAGTCTTACTACGACTGACTTTCATTCCTCTTCTCTCCAGCGCAAACCTCCACCTCTCCAGGTTTTCCTCCACCTGCTCTCTGCTCTCACTACAGATCACAATGTCATCTGCAAACATCATTGTCCAAGGAGACTCCTGTCTGACCTCCTCTGACAACTGGTCCATCACTATAGCAAACAGGAAGGGGCTCAGAGCCGATCCCTGATGCAGTCCCACCTCCACTTTGAACTCCTCTGTCTGACCTACAGCACACCTCACCACTGTCCTCTCCTCTCATACATGTCCTGCACCACTCTGACATACTTCTCTGCTACTCCTGACTTCCTCATACAGTACCACAGCTCTTCTCTTGGCACCCTGTCATACGCTTTCTCCAAGTCTACAAACACACAGTGCAACTCCCTCTGACCATCCCTATACTTCTCCATCAAAATTCTCAGAGCAAAAATTGCATCTGTTGTGCTCTTTCTGGGCATGAAGCCATACTGCTGCTCACAAATTTCCACTACCTTCCTTAACCTAGCTTCCACTACTCTTTCCCATAGCTTCATTGTATGGCTCATCAACTTTATCCCCCTACAGTTGCTGCAACTCTGCACGTCACCCTTATTCTTAAAGATCGGCACTAACACACTTCTTCTCCATTCCTCAGGCATCCTCTCACTCTCTAAAACCCTGTTGAACAAACTAGCTAAAAATTCCACTGCTGCCTCTCCCAAACACTTCCAGACCTCCACCGGGATGTCATCAGGACCAACTGCCTTCCCACTTTTCATACTCTTCAAAGCCTTCCTGACTTCATCCTTTCTAATCTTATCTACTTTCTGTTCCACAGAGTTCACCCCTTCTACTCTTTTTTCCCTCTCATTTTCCTCATTCATCAGCTCCTCAAAGTATTCCTTCCATCTCCTCTGTACACTCTCCTCACTTGTGAGCATCCTTCCATCTCTATCCTTAATAACTCTAACTTGCTGCACATCCTTCCCATCTCGATCCCTCTGCCTAGCTAACCTGTACAAGTCCTTCTGTCCTTCTCTAGTGTCTAACCTAGTGTACAACTCGTCATATGCCTTCTGCTTGGCCTTAGACACCTCCCTCTTCACTCTGCACTGTAACTCCTTGTATTCCTGTCTATTCTCTTCAGTCCTGTTCATGTCCCACTTCTTCTTGGCTAACCTCTTCCTCTGGACACTATCCTGAACTTCCTCATTCCACCACCAAGTCTCCTTATCTTCTTTCCTCCTTCCAGATGACACACCCAGCACCTTTCTCCCTGTCTCCCTGATCACTTCTGCTGTAGTTTCCCAGTCATCTGGCAGCACTATCTGACCACCCAGAGCCTGCCTCAACTTCTGTCTAAATTCCTCACAACATTTCTCCTTTTTCAGCTTCCACCACTTGGTTTTCTTCTCTATCTCTATCTTTGACCTCTTTGTCTTACAGACCATCAAAGTCATCCTACACATCACCATCCTATGCTGTCTGGCTACACTCTCTCCCACAACCACTTTACAGTCACTAATCTCTTTCAGATTGCCTCTTCTACATAGGATGTAGTCTACCTGTGTTCTCCTACCTCCACTCTTGTAAGTCACTCTATGCTCCTCCCTCTTCTGAAAATAAGTGTTAACCACACCCATGTCCATCCTCTTAGCAAAGTCCACTACCATCTGTCCTTCAAGGTTCCTTTCCTTAACTCCAAACTTGCCCATCACCTCCTAATCACCTATGTTCCCCTCACCAACATGTCCATTAAAATCCGCTCCTATCACCACTCTCTCACCCGTGGGAATACTCTCCATCACCTCATCTAATTCACTCCAGAATCTCTCTTTCTCCTCTAACTCACAACCTACCTGTGGGGCATAACCACTAACAACATTCAACATCACCCCTTCAATCTCTAACATCAGATTCATCACCCTGTCTGACACTCTCTTCACCTCCAGAACATTCCTCACAAACTCCACCTTCAGGACCACACCTACCCCATTTCTTTTACTATCCACACCATAATGAAACAAACTCTTCTCTCTCTGTCTGTGCACTCTCCTCCCTCCTCTACTTCTTTGACCAACAGTAGCCCAATTTCCACCGGCGCCCTGTGGGTCAACGGCGCCGATGGCGGTCGTTGTTAACTCGGGCCTCGACCGATCCGGTATGAAATTTGTACTGACGATTCGCATGGTTAAATTTGGCAATGTTTTACGCCGGATGCCCTTCCTGATGCAACCCTCTCTATTTATCCGGGCTTGGGACCGGCACAGAAGTCACTGGACTGTGACCCCCATGGCTAGATTGACCCCCATGGCTAGATTGGCTAATGACTGGTTGACGGAGAATAATAGCGGCCAAGGATTGATGGATTGAGAATAATGGTGACCATTGATTGGTGGATTGGGAGTAATGGAGGCCATTTATTCGTGGATTGAGAATAATGGTAGCCATTGATTGGTAGATTCAGCATAATGGTGGCCAATGATTGGTGTATTGAAGGTAATGGTATCCAATGATTGGTTAATAGAGGACAGTGGTCATCAGTGATTGGTGGATTGAGCGTAACGGTGGTCAGTGATTGGTGGATTGAGAAAAATGGTGGTCACTGATTGGTGGATTGAGAGTAATGGTGGTCAGTAAATGGTGGATTGAGAGTAATGGTGGCAAATGATTGGTGGATTGAGAGTAATGGTGGTCACTGATTGGTGGATTGAGAATAATGGTGGTCAGTGATTGGTGGATTGAGAATAATGGTGGTGAGTGATTGGTTCATTGAGACTAATGCTGGTCAGTGACTGGTGGGTTGAGAGTAATGGTGGTCAGTGATTAGTGGATTGAAAATAATGGAGGCCAATGATTGGTAAATTGAGAACAATGGTGATCAGTGATTGGTGGATTGACAGTAATGATGGTCAGTGATTGTTTTTTGGGAACTGTGCTTCCAATTAGTGATTGGCTTTTGGGACAATGGTTATCATTAATTTGGTATTTTTTTGTGGGGTTTTTTTTGGGAACATCAGCTCACTACATGGAACTCAGTAAGAATTTACAGCTATAATGTGAGATCTGGAGACTAACTGTGTGTAGAAGATTTGTTGTACACACATCTGCTGAAAAATCTGCTGAAAAATTGCTAAATTTGCCACCACCCTTGACTTGCTGCTTACGGCTTATCTACACTGTACATGACTAAAGCCAGGCTGGTGCATGATATTCACAAGGACCAAGCCTCTGTCAGAAGAACCGCATTAAGAATGGTCTTATTAATAAGGTACTTTAAAAGACTTTTCAGTCATGGAACAGCAGTTTAGAAGTACAAATTTGCCATTGTGCTTTAGGCTTATAATATCCTGCGTCTGATGCTTGGCTTGTGTTCAGTAATTCTGAGCAAACGGGAATTATCTGCTTGACCAGTTTGTAGGAATCTAATTGTCAGCAGTCTAATAAACAGTAAGGTAGAGTCTGGCAAAATGACACACACACATACACACACACACACACACACACACACACACACACACACACAACAAGTACTCATAAGTAATCACCAGCTGAGCAGGGAGTGTGGTAACTACAGAATTGGCATGGAGTAGCCAATTAGCATTGGGTGAAAACATCAGTAGCACTTGACTTGGCAGCCTACAGTCAAGCCGAGAAGTAAAAACACGAAAAATTGAAATAAATCACCCATTCCACATGTACTCAGTTTGAGACTCAGAGCAAACCCAGAGAACACGGAACTGTTAGCCAACACTAGCATCCCAAGTAAAAATCCACGGTCAGTGAAAGGACCAGCAACGCTGACAGAACCCAGCTAATGAGACTCGCTTGCTGGCGCGTAGACCGACACGGCGCCAGGCTCACAGGGAGAGGGCTCAAGTCTGGCAGTGGACTCGCTTTCAGAGCATTCTGGAAACAACCTTTTAGAAAATATAATCTAATATAACAAAGACACAGTAACAAATGAGGTGAGCAACAATGAATCAAATGAATCCAAAATACAGCAGTTTATTTCAGCACTAATTTCTTCCTTATAAGCTGGACCATCTTGTTTTTTTTTGTTTTGTTTTTTTGTGTAGACAATCGCTAAAATGCTTTCACATTGCTGCTACAATGATCCTTGAAATGAACCATGCTAGTTTTGCTAACGTGAGCACGGTATCGTTGGGGTTGACTTTCCATGTAAATTTGAATGAGGGTCTATGAAGTCTTGACACACACTTGACAGGAAGTGGATCGAAGAAACATTGCTGCCTTGAAGCTAGGGAACATGAGGTGACAGTTTATTACTGTTTATTACAATTTATTACAGCTTTGTTAAGTTGTCTTTATTTGTCACATATACATTACTGCACGGTGAAATTCCTTCTCCGCATATCCCCCTTTTGGGGGTTCGGGTCAGAGTGCAGGGCCAGCCTTGATGCAGCACCCCTTGAGCGGGGTGGCTTGGGGGCCTTGCTCAAGGGCCCAATGGTGGCAGCTTGGTGGTGTTGGAGCTTGAACCCCGAGCTTCTGGTCAACGACCCAGAGCCTTAACTATTTGAGCTACCACCGCATTGTAATAGTCTGACTTTTTAAATGGATTTGTAGTTAGATTTGCATTTTAGTGATGCTGATTTCATCTAAGCTCTTTGTCGTCGAATGATGTCAACTGGACAGTCAAAAAACACCAAGTGACCTTTGTTCAGATGTTCATTTTGTCTAATTTTGGAGAGATATTCCAAAATTCTCCAGAAATTCTCTCTCTCTCTCTCTCACTCTCTCTCTCTCTCTCCCTCTCTCTCTCTCTCTCCCTCTCTTTCTCTTTATCTCTCTCTATCTCGCTCTCTCCCACTCTCTCTCTATCGCTCCCCCCTCTCTGTCTTTCTCATTATCTCTCTCTCCCTTTCTCTCTCTCTCTATCGCCCCCCCTCTCTTTCTCTTTATCTCTCTCTATCTCTCTCTCTCCCGCTCTCTCTCAACCCCCCATCTCTCTCTCTCTCTTTCTCTCTCTCTCTCTCCCTCTCTCTATCGCCCCCCCTCTCTTTCTCTTTATCTCTCTCTCTCCCTCTCTCTCTCTCTCTCTCTCTCTCTCTCTCTCTCTATCGCCCCCCTCTCTTTCTCTTTATCTCTCTCTATCTCTCTCTCTCCCACTCTCTCTCTATCGCCCCCCCCTCTGTTTCTCATTATCTCTCTCTCCCTCTCTCTCTCTCTCTATCGCCCCCCTACCTCCCTCTCTTTCTCTTTATCTCTCTCTATCTCTCTCTCCCGCTCTCTCTCTATCGCCCCCCCTCTTTCTCATAATCTCTCTCTCTCTCTCTCTCTTTCTCTCTCTCTCCCTCTCTCTATCACCCCCCCTCTCTTTCTCTTTATCTCTCTCTCTCTCTCTCTCTATTGCTCCCCCCTCTCTCTCCCTCTCTTTCTCATTACCTCTCTCTCTCTCTCTCTCTCTCTCTCTCTGTCTCTCTCTCTCTCACAGGCATGTCAAAGTCACAGAGATCACGTTTTTTTCTCCATTCTAATGTCCGAGATGTTGCGACGTGATTGGCTGTTTGAATACCTTTTTTTTTTTCAAGTTGTTTTTTTGTTTTGTTTTTTAAATTCTACCATAATTTACAGGAGTATCAGGAGGAATATCATCTCCTAATTCCTTCTCAGAACTCATGACCACATTCATATTCAATACAAGTGAAGGAAAAAAAAAAACAAAACTCATTTATCTCCGTATTTCTGAGCGCGAGTCGATGTGTAGGGCAGTAATGCTAACAGAGAGCGATATCTTCGAACGAAAGAGCAGTTTGAAGTTATCTCACTTATTGCAATAATATTGATTTTCCCCTGCCTTAACAGCGCGCTGCTGAGTGGAACTTTACTGCAGGGAAAGTTCAGCAATGCAATTTACCGGGTTGCCTCTCGACTCTGGCGCATTGGGTTTTAAATGAAACAATGAATGCGAGGTTAAAGTGCAGGTGAAGACCGCAGACAGTGATTTCAGTCACCGGTTCGAGCTGAGGAATTGTGATTGTGAAAGTGTACAAAGGGGAAAGTTTTAGAGATGGGGGCTCTCCGTTAGCATTAGTACAGTTTGCTTTGAGCTAGAAATTAGGAAGTTATTTTTTAAAAATGAAGGTCATGAATTTACACGAAGTGCTAGGTGATTATTATTTTATTTAAGTATTTAAATCACTTATTAATTTCAAATATACACCAGTTTTCTATTAAAATATGTGGATTTGTGCTTGTGATCCAAGGCTTCTTTACAAATATTGATAGCATTATGATTTTTTAAAAATTATATTTTAGTTAATCACGGTGGCTTAGTGGTTAGCATGTTCACTTCACACCGCCAGCATCTTGGGTTCAAGTCCCACTCACTGTGTGTGTGGAGTTTGCATGTTCTCCCCATGCTTGGTGGGTTTTCTCCGGGTGCTCTGGTTTCCTCCCACAGTCCAAAGACATGCTTCTAGGCTGATTGGAGTCTCTAAATTGCCCGTAGTGTGTGTGTGTGCCCTGCGACGTCCAGGTTGTATCCTGCCTTGATGCCCGATGCCACCTGAGATAGGCACGGGCTCCCCGTGACCCTAGAATAGATCGGATAAGCGGTACAGACAATGTAAAAATATTTTAGCCCAGATCCTGGTTACCTCTGCCAGGATAACTAAACGGATCAGCTTTTTATCCTCTACAAGTGTCTTCAGCCTTGTTAGACGTGACATGAAGAAGCCTCACTGCTCTTATTCTCTCCAACAAAGGCATGAAGCATTTATATTAAAGAAGTAATAAATAGCAATAAAAACCTGTTTTGTACTCGGTAAGAACATATTTGATATAGTAGTCCATGAAAAGTGCTTTCTACATCACATTTCTTCTTCACTGTGACTTTCTGACCAGGATTTCACTTAGCTGGTGTTCAGAACCAAAACAATGATGTCAGGCTGCATTTATTTACTGACCGCGTTGTGTATCGTTCTTTTAACCCCACGATGGATAAACACGAAAGGGCTGACAAACCACAGGCGAAATCAAGCTCTATTTCAAGTCATGTGCGTGGGAGGCTGCTTTCTGTAAGGCTGAGATGCATTCAAACAGAGAGAGAGAAAGAGAGAGAGAGAGAGAGAGAGAGAGAGAGAGAGAGAGAGAGAGAGAGGGTGGGGTTTAATATGCAAACTCTGGTTTAATATGCAAACCCAAGCCCATCAGAGTGAAAAGGGCACTTTAGGTTCGTTTGCTGCTGGGTTTGGTTTGGAGCATGAATCAATGAACGAATCAATGGACGAATCGATTCGTCAGAATTAAAGAAATAAAGGGGGTGTAGAAATCGCAAAATTAATTTAGAGTAAAGACCCGTGTTCACTAAATAAACGATTATATAGTGGTGTAAATAATTGTGTATCACATCAGATGTTTAATTTTAATCATTTGGTTTGTTTCAGTGCAAATTTCATAGAACTCAGAATGATTAGTTGACTTCCTGCCGCTGAGTCGATTCAGAGTCGATTCGGAGTCGATTCGATTCAAATCGCTTCAAGTAATCGTATCTAACTTCACCTCTTCAGATTTCAGCGGTGCTTAGCATAAAATGTCACAATGCTAAGCAGTGTGCTAACATCATCTAGCTGAATTGTTAGCTTTGTCGATGTTAATTCTCTTGCTTAATAAACAAAAATAAAACAAAACCGTCTACTATAGTCTACTAAACTGCTGGAGGGTGTGTTGTGTTGTGTTGTGTTGTGTTGTGTTGTGTTGTGTTGTGTTGTGGGTTGTTTTTAGATTATTGTTAATGATATACGCTGTAAACAATTTAATGTCACAATGAAATCTGTGAATAGTTTGTAGTTGGTTGCTAAGCAACCATAATAGACGGCGATGAGTGTGTTTCTATGGAGAGAACAATAGCATTTGTTTGCTGCTGTAATAGAGTAATAAGTCGCTTATTGTGATGGGTTAACAGGTGTGTGTGTGTGTGTGTGTGTGTGTGTGTGAAATTTAACTCAGAAATTAGATTTGGGAACTGAAACTGACTCATAGTTATACGAGCGCAATAATAATGACATCATTTGAAATATTATAGAACTTTGCCTAAC